>PUFA01000308.1:0-535000 GCA_003508835.1 Eonycteris spelaea | reverse complement strand
TTCACGCATGAACAGTACGTGACGGGTGCCGGGAAGGCACGCCCTCGACAGCGTGAACAAGCTGCCGAACGTCGTCACGAACATCCCCGTTAACCTGGAGGAGCGACGCATGCCGTCTGATACACACGCACACGCACATGCACACATGCACACACAGGCACACACATGCACACACGCACACACGCACACACACGCACACACACGCACACACACACGCAACACACACAGAGACACACAGACACAGACACAGACACAGGCACACACGTGCACACACACACACAGAGACACACGCACACACACACAGACACTCGCACGCGCGCACACACAGACACAGACACACACATGCACACACAGAGACACACACACAGACACACACACACAGACACACACACAGACACACAGACACACACAGAGACAGACACACGCACACACACATGCACACACATGCACACACATGCACACACACAGACACACGCACACACACAGACACACACAGACACACACACACACACAGACACACACAGAGACAGACACACGCACACACACATGCACACACATGCACACACACGCACACACACATGCACACACACAGACACACGCACACACACAGACACACACAGACACACACACACACACAGACACAGACACACACACACACAGACACAGACACACACACACAGACACACACGCACACACACAGACACACACAGACACACACACACACACACAGACACAGACACACACACACAGACACAGACACACACATGCACACACATGCACACACACACACAGACACACACGCACACACACAGACACACACAGACACACACGCACACACACAGACACACACACAGACACACACACAGAGTCCTGAGGCCCCGTGCCTCAGCCTCTATATCTCACCATCGCGATGCAGGGCTGAGGGCCTGCGGGGAGGGGAGGGGGCGGGGGGGGCGGACGGCTCGGGCGTGAGACACAGGGAGGTGTCGGGCCGGTCGTCTTGGCCCCGGCCGTGCTGGGCAGACAGCTGCGACTCGGCCCCCCCAGGGCGGTGAGGTCACAGGTCTGGAAGCCCGCGCGTCCGCGTGGGATGCAAACCTGCCCCGTCTGCACCACGCTGGGCGGCGAGCCCAGACGCAGACCCTCCCCCTGAGCTCTCCCGCCCCGTCCTTCCCAAAAGCCCGCTCCGGGGGCGGCTACGTGGACCCCCACATGTCAGCACCCGGAGGGAAGCAAACAGGCAGCCTCTGGAAAAGTGAGTTTGCCTTTTCTCAGTGGGCCCCCCGCGGCCACAGACTTTCGTCAGGAGTCCAGATTTCCGTTTCTCTAGAAAGAAAGAAAGAAAACAAACTTGGAAAAGATCCGAAGGCGCTTAGGTCACGGGCCCCGCGTGACCCTTGGAGCGTCTGGCGTGGGGGACCGGTGGCCATGCCAGCAGGGCGGTCGTGAGGACATCGGAGCCCGGCGACCTCCCCCAAGGGAAGGGAGCGTCCCCGACAGCCGGCGGGGACGGTCCCTCGAAGACCTGCTTCAGCCGGATGCCTCGCTTGTGCCCAAACTGGCGTGTCTTGCGTCCTTCTGGGGCACGCCACGCTCTTGGCAGGCACAAGCGATGCAGGTAACGAGGGCATGAAAGTGCCACTGGACCGAGCTGTCGGGGCGCTGGGCCCTGCCGAGGAATTCCCGGGGTGACCGAAGCTCAATCGCACCGGGCGGTTTCCCCTCTGGACCGCATCACCGTGCCTCGAAAAAGGTTTTGCCGCGTGACCGTCATTTTGTGGCTCCGGCCCCTAAAGCAGAGACGATGAAATGGAAGCAGATTGGGCGGCATCCCGCCCCAAACCTTCCGTGCAGCCAGAGACACTCTTGGGAGGGGAACGTCACCCCACCGGCGGGGGGGAGCCACGAGTTGCCCGCGGTCTGTCTCATCAGAGATCACGCGCCAGAACGTATAACAAATCCCTACGACTCAACCACAAAGACAACAAAAGCCAGGTAAAAAACGGGCAAAGGACCTGGACGGACCTTTCTCCGAAGAGGACGTACAGATGGCCGATAACCACGTGATAACAGGTTCAACATCCGTGCACGTTAGGCAAATGAGAATGAAAACTTCACCAAAAAAATAGGAATCTGGAGGAGAACAATGAGTGTTGGCGAGGATGTGGGGAACTTGGACCCCTGTGCTCTGCTGAGGGGGGATGGCAAATGGTGTGGTTGCCGTAGAAAGTTTGGTGGGTCACCCCCAAAAGCGAAGCTGTCCATACGACCCAGCAAGTCCACTCGTAGGCAGGTGGCCAAAAAAAAACGGATAGCAGAGACCGAAAGAGGTGTCTGTACACCCATGTCCACGGCAGCACAATGCAGACTCTCCGAACGGGAGAAGCTACCCACATGTCCATGCACAGGCAAGCGGGTAAAGAAAAGGTGGTCTGTGAACACGGTGGAATACTACACAGCCATGAAGAGGAACAGAGCGCGGACACGGGCTGCGACGTGGCTGGTCCCCCGAACACACACTGCGTCACGCACGCCAGACACCAGAGGCCACGTGTCGTGCGAGTCTTTTACATGAAAGATTCACGTACGATAAACCCGGGAGACAGACAGCAGAGAGGTGCGTAGCGGAAGCTCAGGATGGGGCAGGGGGGATGACGACTCACGGGGACAGGGTCCCCTCTCGGGGCGAGGAGAACGCTCCGGAAACAGACAGAAGGGCTGACCGCACCGTTTCGTGGAGGCGTTAAACATCACAGCCTCGGACACTTCCAGATGGGTCACTCACGTGAATTCCACCTCATTAACAACAAAAACAGACCCCAAACACGGAAATCGCCTAGCGGGTCCCTAGCGGAAACGTTAGTGACATGACGTGCTCGTCACCACTCTGGTCACACGCACGTGAGCAAAGAAAGCCCCTCGCCGATTCAGCCCCCTGGTCGCCCCGTGCAGGCTCGTTAAAGGGAACGTCGTCATAGCGCCCAGCGTGACCCCACGTCCCGGACGCCCGAGCAGGGGGTGGCCGGGTCCCGTGCGTCCTTGGCAGGCGTCGTCTGCATTTTGCTTCCTTCATGAAGAAGGGCCGGGGACAAGGGACAAGGGCGGGTGTCCCGCCCACCCGCAGACAACAGCAACATTGAAGAAACCCCCAGACGCCACTCTTCACTCAAACATCAACAACGACATCTCTGATCTCAGTCGACCTGAGGAATCTGCCCGGGGCGTTTTTCGAGGTTCCGTAGGGAAGATGCGATGCCGGTCGCTTTGCCGGCGTCAAACCTTTCCTCAACATGGGTCACGCTCCGCGCCACGTTTGCCCGTTATGACAGATCGGAGGGTCCCGTTCCTGGACACCCGCGTTTCGGGAGGGGTCGTTTTGTTGGCACGACGAGGGAGGCGTGTGAGTGTCCGCCGGCGAACTCTCTGCTGTCACAGCGGTGCGGCGAGCTGCTAGGGGCCAGGAGGGAAGATTGCCCGCGGTTCAACCCCTAGTCACACCTCGTTTGGATGACATCACTCGGCCCCCAAAGCGCAGAGTGTTACGGGAACTACAGAGCCCGCTTACGAGCGAGGCAGAACGGACCACGCCCGCCATCCTCATAGTCCCCTTTTTCATTCCTCCTGGATGAAGAAAGACGCCCACAGATAGCGTTTCTCTCAGAAGTGGGTAGGTCGAAACGCATGTGCCTTCGCTTATGGGCCACGGAGTCCAAAGACTACATTTTCTTCATTCCCTCCTGGTTTTTTTTTTTCCAGATTTTGGCTGGAGTTCTCCATTTTTCCCCTTTTCTCTTTGAGTGCTGAAGGTACATCCAAAAAGCACACACGGAAAATAACTTAACGCTTAACGAGTGCTCTCTTCGTAGAGCGTGTTCGTCATGCACAGGACCACCGCCGTCCTTCAGACTCACGTCTTTTCACACAGCAATATACCCTGTTCACAGGTGCGTGGAGATGTGCTCCCCCTCCAAGGGGCACGGAAGCCACTCCAAGTTCAGCCGGAGTGAAGAGCACACGGATTCTTCCCTCGCCAGTAACTCGAAAGGCGCTCAGCTATTTTTACAGCTCCTCTGCGCCCACGTAACATGACGCCTTGCCGTTGGTATTCAGGTTGGGCGATCAGGGCTCTATTTTTTTTTTTTTAATTTTCAGCTCGTAAAGCTCACATATCATGCCTCCACGTAGCCTCTGCCCTGGTGAGCCCCACCTAAAACCCCCGCCCTCCCTGTCACCTCTGCGTGCGGCAGGGAGCACCTCGAGGGGTCCTTGCCCACAGCACGTCTGAATGAGGCTCTCCCCGGAATCACCGCCTTTCTCTACACGGCATCTCAGCTCCTTTTATCCGTGACTTACATTCAAGGTCATGATCCGGGGGAGGGAGGGAGGGCACAGTCCTGCCCCTCATTCCAGCACGATGCTGAGAGTCCTCACGGGGACCGAAGCCTGGATTCCGCTTTGTCCGTGTCTCCTTGGCTCTGCCTCTGTCACTGCGGCCTCAGCGGAGCCCTGAGACGATGCCTCCTTCCCACGCAGACATCGAAACTGTCACTCCTCGTCTGACAGGAAGGCCAGACGCGCCTCGGAGCCGAGAGGCTGGGAAGACCCTTTCCGAGGCGCGTGCATACCGGAGGGACACCATCCGGGGTTCCTTTATCTCCCCTCCTCACCCTCCAGCCTTTGGGAAGCATTCCTCTACTCTGTTTCTATGAGTTGGACCTTTATTTTTTTTAAGAGTCCACATATAAGTGTCACCATGCCAGGCTTGTCTTTCTCTGCCTGCCTTATTTCACTGAGCAGAATACCCGCTAGGTCCATCCCTGTTCTTGCGGACGGTAAGATTTCGTTCTTTTACAGGGCCGAGTAATATTCCACCGCGTACACGTACCACTTCTTCCTCTCCTAGTCTACTGACAGGCACTCAGTTCCCCTTCTCTGGGAGATTGTAAATAATAGTGTAGTAAACCTTGGGGGACATCTATTTTTTTTTTAAGTTAGTGTTTTGGATGTCTTCAGAGAAACACCCAGAAGCGTGATGGCTGGGTCATAAGGTGGTTCTAGTTTTAATGTTTTGAGGAACCTCCAGACTGATTTCCTCAGTGGCTGCGCCAACTTGCAATCCCACCCGCAGGGCACAGGGCCCTCTCCTCCACGGCCTCGCCAACACTTGGTTTTTGGATTTCTTGACGATGTCATTCTGGCGGCAGTGAGGTGACATACCCCTGCGGTTTTAATGTGCTTTTCTCTGATGACGAGGGACGCTGAGCATCTTTTCATGTGTCTCTTGGCCATCTGCCTGTCCCCTGTGGAGAAACGTGGGTTCAGGTGGTCTGTCCAGTTTCGAATCAAATCGTTTCTTTTGGCTATTGAGTTCTGTGAGTTCGTCCCTGATAGTATCAGTTTTTAAAAACAAACAAAAAAATGCAATCATTTATAAAGGACCTTTTATTGGGTGATTGACAGGACAAAGCATGGATACAAATCAGCGTCCAGGACTGCATGCGGCTAACCGTTCTAAGAAAGAATGTCTGGGAATCCCCAAAGAGCGTCAGAATAGGCCTGGAGAAAGTGCCCCGGTAGAGTGACGGGTCCCAAATTAAAAACTTAGTTTGCTCCTGAGCAACTGTTTTTTTGTGGCCCAGACACCAAGATGCTATATTTTTATCACCCTACTGAAAACGAAATTGGCAAAAACATATATTTTTTTTTACTTGAAAATTGAATTGGTGACAAACATGTGGCTTAAATTTGTGTTCAAAAAATGGATGGTCTTCTGAAATGTGAATTCAGGGAGAGGCACAAATGCCTGGCCCTGGGCAAACGTCCCCCACAGTAATCCGTTGAATAACCACAGAATTAGTTTTCCAGATTTCTTGACCTGCTGCACAGAACTCCAAGAAACAGAAAGAGTCCATGTGCATTTCCATTCTTACGGAAGGGTATCCTTTCGACAAGAATTATCCCAAATCAAAGGAAACAGAATTAGACTCTTCTGGAAAACAGGAGTATCTAATATTATACATATATATATTTTTTTCATTAACTGTCTATTGGTTTTGGCTGTTCTTATTTTTCCGAGAATTTATGGAGAGAGGCAACGGCTTTTACTTCATGGTCACAAAAATATATGGCAAAATATGTGGCCTCTACCAGGGTGCAAGAATTGGCACACGTGTGCAATCAAGAACAGGCTCTTTGGCGGGTGATGATTTCTCGTTGACCATCTGAAGCCAAAATATCCTTGAGGGCCGAGCAGCCCCCAGCGAAGAAAGCAGGTGGACTCTCCCAGCATTTGAAGAGAATCACTGAGGTGGACAGTTCATTAGCGCGTGTGTGTGTGTGTGTGTGTGTGTGTCTGTGTGTCTGTGTGTCTGTGTGTCTGTGTGTCTGTGTGCATCTTAGGTCTCGGTCAGGGAAATGTATGAGGCAAAGACAATGACCTGTACAGGGAAGACGCGCATTACGGCTGAATCACGTCTCCTCCCAATTAAGATGCTGGAGTCCTCACCCCCAGGGCCTCGTAATGGGACTGTATGTGGAGATGGGTCTTTTCAAAGGGGATTAAGGTCAAACGAGGCCCCCAGAGTGGGCCTGATCCCCTAGGACTCTGTCCTTATAAGAAGAATGGATGAGGACACAGGCACACGCAGAGGGACCACGTGAGCACGCAGGGAGGGGACGGCGTCCACATGCCAAGGGGAGAGGCTCAGGAGGGACCAGCCTGCCCACACCTGGGTCTCAGACATCCAGCCTCCAGGACGGGGAGGCGTCAAGGTCTGTTGCGTGAGCCCCCCGTGTGGGGTCCTTTGTCGACGCAGCCCAAGCAAGGTAACACTACAAAGCTCTAAAGTGCTGTTAGGATATACGAGATCATCTGGAGGATGAATTCTGTAAACGCTGTGGACCGTTTCAGATTCTTGGTATGATCGGCACGCAGATTTAGGCAAGACCTATATGCTGGAGCATGCGCCTCAGCACTTTCTAGGAGGCATGATTTCCAGAGGAAAGTGACGAAGAAGAGGGGAATGCATAAATGAAGAGAAAGGAAGAAAAAGCTGATGGGAAGAGCAAATTGCTGTTCACTGTGGCGTAACTTACAACAGCTGAGATATGAAAGCAACCCGAGCCCCCAAAGATGCACTGCTGGGTAAAGAAGGGGCGGTTACAGACCTGCAACGGAATATTACTCGGCCGTGAAAAAGGATGAAGTCTTACTCCTTGTGACAACGTGGATGGACCTGGAGGGAATGATACACTAAGTGAAATAAGTCCTGCAGAGAAAGACAAATACCAGTGATCTCACTTATATGTGGACTCTAAAGAATATAAACCAAAAAAAAAAATCAGAAACAGACTCACAGATACAGAGAACAACTGATGGTCGCCTGACGAAAGGGGGTGGGTGACAAAGGAGGAGGGATTAAGAAGTACAAATCGGCAGTTACAAAACAGTGACGGAGATGTAAGGTATCGCGTAGAGACTAGAGTCAGTAATATTGTAATCACGGCTCATGCTCCCAGGTAGATACACGACTTCAAGGGGTGAAGACTTTGTAAGCTGTATAACTGACTAACCGCTATGCTGTATCCCGGAAACTGATAGAATACAGACTATCGACTCTAACTGAAAACAGAATTCCGAAACTTGTATAGAAAAAAAAAAAATGAAACAAAACAAAACAAAAATTTCCCATTGAGGTTTCTTATTACTCTATTATTTAGATGGAATGCAGCAAAAGAAGAACCTGCCTTTCGAGGTGAAATGCCTGTTCGCGCACCGCACATTTAAAAGAAAAATGAATTAGCGACCACTTTTAAAAGTGGGGTGTTGGTCACCCCAGCTCCATCCACACTCTGGGACCTTTTATTTATGCTGCCTGATACTATTAAGACTCTTGTAAAGCCAGAGTCTATTGTGTTCTACCCCTGGCAATTTTTCATGAAAAAAGAAGAAAACAGATGGAAATAGGAATTGCGAAGGCGGTAAATAATTCTGTCGGGTTATTGGAACACGCAGGAATCGATGTAGTCACTGTCCCGTAGTGACTTTGACATGTGTGCGTGCAGTGCCTTTGAGCGTGGACAGTCCAACTCATTTGCCATCCACAAAGAGCCAATCGGCACGTAAGCAGAATTCGGTATTCGCCAAAAATTAGAACTGTGCTATGAAAGCCAAAGCCTAGGCGTAGTATCACAACCGAAATGGCTCCCGCAAGTCCCTGATGCCTCTTTAAAAATCCCATTCGCTCTTCTCCAGGATGCGAATTTCACACTTCGGTGGTTTGTGCACCGAATGTCTATGAAGTGAAAAATGTGTGTCGAAGTTATTCCTCTAGAGCCCGAATTCAGGCAGCATTGGAAAGATCAGTGGTCTGCCCGGCTCGGAGCAGCTCAGGAAATGGAAAGAAGCAAATACGATTACACGCACAGACACGCTTCAAGTGAACCGAAATTGTGCTCGCTCCGGGAAAGAGAAACCCCCCATTGCGTCCCGGGTCTGTTCGGTCCAAAACCCAGGCAGCGGACCGTGTGGCCGCACTGCCTTGCCCGGGAGACACCCAGCTTTCGGGAGGCGTGTCCATGCGTGCCGTTGCCTGGGAACCAGCCACGTTTCCCTCGGCGCTTTGTTTTTTTGTAAAGGCAGAAGGAAATCACGGTGGGTGAACAGAAAATTGTGGTGGCCATCACAGAAAATAAAATCGCTGGAGAGCGGAGAAACATTCCGCCATGTTTTCCAGTCCCTCGAGGAGGCGTATCTTGGAGTCCACGGGGACCTGGGTGCCGGCGGCGTCCGCGGCCCCGACGTGCCCCGCTGTCTGGAAACAGAGGCAGCGCATGTGGGGAACGGCTCCCCTGTAGGTGCGAGGTCCGCCCACGGAAGCCTCACGCTCGCTTTCTCTTAAACGCCGAAGCGTTTTGATTGCAGGGCTTGACCAGACAGGAACGTTTAGAAGAACCAGTGGCTGCAAGCCGCCTCGGGCAATCCTGCAAGAGAAACGTACTGTAGGTGCTGATAAACGTCAGAGTCATGTGACGCTGATAAACAGCCAGGGGGAAGGGCCCCCAGGCTGACACCCTGGCGGGAACCCGCGCCCAGAGGTGCCCAAGAAGCAAGCGAGCCGAAGCCAGGATTGCATCTTCTCACGAAAACAGAGACCCTGGAAAAATGATGCATCCGTTGGATGAGTCCTCTGCCTTGCAGAGAAGATGCCTCTGGTGGCGACAGAATTTTCCCACAAACCCTTTTAGGTGGGCACAAAAGTCTGTGTGGTCATTGCAACCTTAAGAAAGAAAATATGGATAAACACTGATTTGGGGGAGGGGGGTTCATCTGCTCATTTATTTACGTTTACTTAATTGACTTATTCATTTATTTATGGACATCATGTGCTGCTTGGCTCTTTGGCCTGTCAAAAAAGGTCACTACTTGTCTACGGCCACGCCACCCTGCACACGCCCGATCCCGTCTGATCTGGGAAGCTACGCAGGGTCGGGCCAGCTTAGTCCTTGGATGGGAGGCCACCTAGGGAGACCGGGTGCTGTAGGTGTAAAAAATAAAAATTAAGAAAATAAAAAGGGGGATTCTAAACGGACAAGGTCCTTGCAAGCTATGAGGGCAACCAAGGATTGCCTCAAACTAAAAAAAAAAAAAAAATTTTAAATAAAAAGTAAAAAAACGATGTAAAAAAAGTTCACCGCTTAGTGGTTAGACATTTATATGATTTGTGAAGCCATCCCCCCGATTTAAAAAAAAAAAACGAACATAGAAAATAAAAAGCCAAAGAGAAATCAGTAAAAAAAAAAAAAAACATGACCAGTACCACAGTGAACATCGAAAACACAAACAGAATGTGTCTTGCTCCCCAAGCTGGGCGCGTGTTCCCGGACGGCTGCTTTTCACGGTGTAACATCTGGGTGGGAAAAACACAAATCCGCCTCTGACAGAGATGAAAGGCCTTGGCTCCCTCCCGCCTCGGCCGCACGGGCCGGGAGGGGTCCCCGGACGAGGGCGGCCCGGCGCCTAGGACCTCGGGCCGAGGGGCACCGCCGTGAGGGTGAACAGGCTGCTCGTCTTCGGTGGACACAAACCTGACCTTTCTGGTAGCGTGGAAAGCGTAGCAGCCACACACACGGGCACACGCACACACCACACGCAGAGAACAACATGTGTTCTACGCACACGCATGTTCCCGTACACGCGGGTCCCGTGAACCCCTCCCCGGTGGCTCTGATGTTTGTTGAGACGGTTGTCACGTCAGCCTACGCATAGCAACCAGCTTCGGTCACGTGGGTTTTTAGGGTGAAAAACGACCAAAAAAAGGTGTGGCGTTTTAGCAACTCTCTGCTCTGCGCCTTCTAAGAAAGCGACGTTTAGCCCATTGGAATCCCAAGGTAGTGACAGATCTGAGGTGAATTTGGGGCGATTAGGGAGTCCAGTGCCGGCCCCATGTGAATCAAAGCCGGCCTTTGTCCTCTGACCTCTGCCCTGACCTCTGCCCTAGCCTACCCGACCATCCCAGGGGCTCCCAACTGTCCCGCAGTGACTCTTTGACCTTATCTGCGCTCTCTGCTTACGAGGACCCACAGGGCTCTGTGTTTGTAATCAGTTGGAGACCTTTCCCCAATCCAACTCAGCGTGCGACAGTCACAGCCAGGAACCAAACTCAGATCGTAAAGCGTCGGCGAGTGTCCGCGGGGTGAGCAGGCTCTCAGCACAGCTGACCGCGGGCCATCGGCGACCAGCCCGCAGCCCCCGGGCCCCCGAGCCCCGTGCACACAGAACTCCCAGCGCTCTGTGTGGTCTGTCATCCCCCACACTAGAGGGTCCCACGCCTGTCTGCGTGGCTCACCTGCCTGAGATCTTCCCGTGTCCTGACGCCCACCCAGCCCGCGGCCCAGATCGGCGAGGGGCGACGTCTCGGGCCTGGCCACGGGCACCTCGCCCGCTGTCCCGAGGACGCCGGCATTCGATCCGCCCGGGAGCCTGCACGTCGGGCGCGACGCCGTGGAGCCAGCAGTCAGAACGTGGTTCGCGAAAGGCCTGTTGCTGCCTGGGCTGCTGTGTCGGAAAGTCCGTGGGGTGACGCCGGAGGCCGTCACCCCGGGATCCTCGTGAAGCACGTGGCAGCGACGTCCAGGCTGTGCCTCGGGGCAGCATCACCTCTAACAGACACACCCGTGCGTCAAGGGCCCGAATCAAAGCTGCAGTTTCCAGATCAGCTCAGAGACCGCCTTGTTGGACATTTTGAAAATATACTCATTTTTCGAACGGAAAAGCTAACGTGAGGTGGACACTCACCATTACACATCGGTCCACACCCATAGGATGCACGACGTCCGGAGTGAACCTTAATGTAAATGACGAACTCTGGGAGCTGACGCCGTGTTCCACTCTGGTGGGGGGGGCGGGGATTCGTCCCTGGGGAAGGTTTCGGGGGGCACACGGGGTCCACGGGAAGTCTCCGTACCTCCCTCTCGATTTAGCGGTGAGCCTAGCAGTGCTCTTCAAAACTCAACGTGAAGGACAGCTGCTTCGCTTGGTGCCAGCCTCTGTCTGTGATGACTTCTGAAAGAGTGGTGGCCGGAAGCATCGACTGTTGCACTGGCTCTTGCTTTCAAGCTCGGGCCTGTCACAGGAGCCGAGGTCTGTCACGGGCGCTGGGCCGCTGACCCGCCCGGCACTGCCCTGCGTCAACACGGCTCCCCGTCCGGGGTCTGCTCACCGGAGGCGACCTGGCGGGCCTCCGTGCTTGAGCGATTGTGTAGATACGTTTTCCGAAGCATCGTTGAAGCATGCTGGGCTTGGGACAGGATTCAGTAAGCTGCGGTCAGCCAAGGCCTCAGCCCCGAGGTCTGCACGCAAATCGTGGCTGTGCTTGGACAGAGCGGCTCTGTTCTCACCTTGGGAAGTGACGGCCACACCAAATACAGGTACGGATTTCTCCCAAGGTGGTCGGGTGTCCGTACGGAAGTACACGCCACCTCATTCTTCGGTGCTTTGTCCCTAAAATCGTGCCTTCACCCTGCAGGAACTGGAGAGACGGAGGCGTCCGAAGGCATGGTTCGGGGACGTCGGGAGAAGGCTGTGTGTGGGGTGGATCAAAGCCTTTTCGCATTCATCGTTTCACGCAAGGGGACAAAGCCTGCTGTTCGGTGCCCATCAGCAGCCGCTGTCACCACGGCGGCGCCTGCAGCACGGTCCCGGCCCCGGGGGAAAGCAGGTCCGCAGCCCGAGGTCATAAAGCGAGCCGGGCGGGTATCAGGACTGAGAGGACGTGAGGCCGGACTTGCAGCCGGAGGCCCCTGATCCTCAGAGCCTGCGAGGGGCCGCGGGCGGACACAGCCCTGGGTCGTTCGCCTCCGCGCGTTCCCTCGGGCCGAGGCCGAGGAAGAAACGCTCCCCGCCGTCTGCACGGACCGCGCCGCGTGACCCCCTCCAGGGCAGACTGTGCTTTTTCTCAGAAGCAGCAGCCGATGCCAGACGCAGGGCTCCCGGGGGAGGGAGTTTCCTGTTTCAGTTTCTCGTCCAAGACGGGCCGCGCCGGGAGCTCAGTGCTCACGGCGCTCGGCCGGGCCCTTCCCGTCCCTGCTGGTCCCCCGGCTGCACCCGGGGCCAGGCGCAGGCTGGGGGCGGGGGTTGGGGAGCGAGGCCCGCCACAGGCGCGTGCCCGTGCCGCTCACGGTCCGCTGGAGGGACACAGCGATCATTTAGAAACCCCGCAGACGGGGGGTGGTGGCTGTGGCTGCAGGTGGTGGTGGGGGGCAGGAGGGTCCGGCGAGGAGCACGGCCCCCGGGGGGGAAGGGGTCGGGCGAGGGGGTCGGAGTCGGACGCTGCGTGCTTCGGGGTCGCTGGAGGTCAGGCTAGGTGCAGAGGGCGTCCCGCAGAGGACGGGGCCAGCGGCGAGATGCTGCTGAGGGACGGATGGAGCATGGCACGGGGGCGGAGGGGGGAGCGGCGAGGCCTGGCCCCGCGAGGCAGGCCGGGGGACCCGCTGCCTATTCGTGCCGCCCAGGCGGGGAGCAGCGTTCCTCGGACGCGCGGGGCCGGAGGCACTGCACAGGTGAAGGCGGCGGTGCTTCCTCCAGTGGGGGGAAAGCTGGGGAGGGGCGGCCATGCAAGGCAGGGGCTGCGGGTCGAAGTGGGTGTACGGTGCGGTCTCCCCGAAGCAGCCCGTCCAGGCGGGAGGCGGGGGCTGCGCCCGTGGAAGCGACGGTGACGGAGATGGGGTCGTGTGCGGACGTAAGAGCCGCCCGTGGGGGTCGGCGAGGGGGCTGCCTGCGCGGGGGACGAAGGCCGCCCAGGCCCGCGGAGACGGACCCCGAACGCCGGAGCCCAGGGCTGAGGGCGGGTGTCGGCGAGGAGAAGGAGCTTGGTGCTGTCGGGGCTAAAACGAGGTGCAACAGAGCAGCGCGGTGTGGGTAGATGAGCACAGCCCATGCCTGGGCTGGCCGCGTGGCTCTGATGCCATCACGGGGCTCCAGGTGAGCCCCAGGGTGTCCCCCGGGAAAACATAGAGACGCTGAGTCGAATACGAGGCCGTGGCTCACGGGGGGGCTTGGAGTGGACCCGACACTCACGTCTCTGCCCACTCTGGGGTGAGCGACCTTCACGGGTCCTGGCGAGCCCGGAGGACCGGGGCACCCAGGTCTCGCGGTCCATTTCACACCCCGTCTGAGGATGAAGCGGCTGGAGAAGGGGACTTGGCGCACCAGGCGCTCAAAGCCCGCGATTCGCCGCCGTGACCGAGCGGTGCGTCTACTTCGTGTTGGGGTGTGTGCACGGCCGTGTCCCCTCGTACGGCGTCAGAAAGAGGGCGTCGTCTTCCCCCTGAGCTCCGTGACAGCTCCGTAGGGCTTCTTCCGGGCGAGACGTCCTGGGTGCCCTCCAGGGACGGAAATGCGATCCCTGCACTTCCGCAGCCCAGAACGGAAATGACTCGGATGCAGGACAATAGCTTCCTCGCATCCAGTGGCGTGGCTGACGGCCCGCACTGGCCTTTCCCGAGAGAGCGCCCCAGCTCCCCACGCGTGTGAGCAGCGTCTCTGAACGCCCGTGAGCACGGCCACAGGGCAGCGGCGTGACACGTCCCGAAGTCCCAGGCCGGGCTCCGCTGCCCTCAGAATCTGTTCTGAGGGCCACATCTGTCCCGCTGGACGGAACCGCCCGTGTCCGCAAGTCCGAGCAAACAGGCCATGCACGGGGCCGAGGGCCGGGCGCGTGGAAGGCCCTCTCGTCCGGATGCCATGAGCAGCCCCCGCCCCGCGGGGCCCCGTCTGGTCGGCTGCCAGTCCCCCTGGACAGGACGCAGACGGCGGCCTCGTCCAGGGAGGGCGGGGCGAGCGCCGGCGTCCGTCTCCGACCAAGAAGCAGGTGACATCGTCGTCTTCTTCTTCCCCGAAATAGTCCAGCGAGGACGAGCCCATACCCAGGGCTGGCTCCACGTGACACTGACCCACGTAGGACACGTTTTTTGTTTCTGACATGGCCGCGTGTGCTTCCGCCGGGCAGGAAGGGTCACGAGGATGCATCGATCAAGCCACACTCAGCCGCGCGCACTGCTCACAGCCCGTGACGTCGCTGCTTGAACCCGGGAGCTTGAACTGCAGCTTCCGCAGAGGCTCGAGGCTCCCGGCCTGGGGGCCCAGCGTCCAAGACGAAGCCGTGGGCAGTGCGGCTGGCTCCCCGGGCCTCTCTCCTCGGCCTGCGCAGCCCGACGGGAGGAGAGGGAAAAGGGAGCGGGGACAGGTGTGGTGCGAGGGCTCCGCGGCCAGGTGTGTGCAGACCGTCGACGTCACGCCCCGCCCCCCCACGCTGCTGGGAGACACGCCGCACCCCCAGCACGCGGCGAGCCGGTCGTGACAGCCAGACGGAGAAGCAGGAGATTGTGTGCAAGCGTACGCACAGACACACATGCACACGCACACACGCATGCACATGTGCGTTCACACGCACACACGTGTGCACACACATACGCACAAACATGCACATACACCCGCACATGCACACACATGCATGCACACATAAGACATGCACACACAAATGTGCACGCGCGCGCGCACACACGTACCGATGCGCACATGCACAAACACACATGTGCACACCTGCACACACCTGCACACACATGCACACACGTGCACACACATGCGCACACACATGCAGACACACGTGCACAAGCACATACACACATGCACATGCACGCACACACAACACACACATGTGCACGCATACACTCACACACCCCACATGCACACACACAAATGCACACACGTGCACGCATGCACACGCACACACACAGAGATGCACACATGCACACACACGTGCACACATGCACGCACACACATGCACACATGCACGCACACATGCACACACATGCACAGAGGCACACACGTACACATGCACACGCACACATGCACACACAACACACGTACACACACGCGCACACACGGACAGATACATGCACAGGCATGCACACACGCACAAATGCACACGCACACACATGCACACACATACACATGCACACATGCACACATACATGTACACACACACACACATGCACGCGCACACACATGTGCACACACACACACAACCAGGGCTCACATAGCCGTGCCGTTTCACACGGCAGATGAACAGTCACGGGGACGGGATAGCGTTCTCTGCCTCAGATCCAGCCCCCCCCCGAGCCCGTGCATGGGGGGGACATGGGGCGGGCGCCGTCTGGCACCCCGCACGCCTGCAGCTGGCTGCCCTGCACAGGCCCCGCGCCGCGGGCCTATCTGCCGCTTATCTCCACGTCTAGACAGTCGCTTGCGCCTGGCGCGGGCTCAGCTGTGCTCGGGCAGGCGGGGCGGGCGGGGACGGTCCGCCGAGGAGGCCGGATGGCGCGCACAGTGCTGGTCGCAGCCAGAGCCCCCTCCGTGCGTCCCCCGAAGGCCCTTTTCCTCCAGTGCGTCCGCTGCAGCGTGCGAGCGAGAGCCTCCCACACGCTTCGTCCTGACAGCGTGGTTTGCAGACACCCCTGTGGGCCGAAGCCAGGCCTTAGAGCGACTCGTGTTGTTCCTGCTCCTCCCATTGGTGACAAACATCTTATTTTGTCGGGGTCGGGAGGGCGTGTGTTTGTCTACAATTCCCCACGGGACATTTTTTTTTTCTAACATCGCGATGGCGCTGCCTCCTTCCTCCTCCAGATCCTAAATGAGCTCCCGTCGGCCGGTCACACGCCTGTAACAATAAGAACCAGTGACTCGTCCGCGGAGGGAAATAGAGGTTCTGCGATGAGCAGACTTCTACGTGTGAAGGAACGCCAGGTCCATGAGACCCGCCCGGGGACTGTGTCCCGCCTGGTAACCGTCTGCCTCGCCGACAGCATCCTTCCAGAAGCCTCCGGTCCTGGCTCGGCTCACGGGCCCGCCGGGGCCTCCCGTCGGCACTCGGCTTGGCTTCCGTCCCCGACGCCGAAACCGCCAGTCTACACGACCTGGCATTGCGGGCTGAGCCCGGTCAGTCTCTGCGGTTTGATTTTTCTTTGCTTCTTCTTCTTCTTCTTTTCACATCAGGATCTTGGAGTTCTTTCAAAAGATAAAGAAGCGAGGATTTTCGGTGTCTGTGGGAAACAGAAACCTGGTGCTGGAAATTTTTGTTTTTCTTTTGTCCTGCGTCCTGGGCATCCACGCAGCAGGACGTAAGTAGGACGCTGACCCCACTCACATGGGGACGGCTGATGTGGGTGCGGAGGCCCCGAAACCCTCAGGCTTCATTCGCACACGAGCCACCGGTTCCCGTCGCCGGGGCCGGCTCCGAGGTCCCCGCTCGGTGCCGGGCCGAGGGCACCTCTCCAGGGCTCTTTGGCCGGTGGGCAAAGGACGTTTCTCCGCAAGAGAAGCCACGTCAGTCTGTCCCCTGCGTCCCCCGGGAGTCACCGTAAGAAACGAGTCTTTCGTTTCTAGAAGGACAGGGTTTGGCCGAGCCCTGGGCTGCCGAGCTGCAACGGGGCAGCTCGAGGCGACGCCTCCCGCTCGGTCCCCTGGGTCCCCGACTGCTTCACGCTTCCCCCCCGACGCCACGGGGTGGGACACAGCACAGCTCGTGTGTTCGAGATGATGACACGTCTGTGTTGACCTCGTTGGGCGGCTGCGGCCGGGCGGTCTTACGTCTCCTTAGGAAGTTACTTCTGATGAAACGAACACAGACACACACACACAGACAGACAAACGGACACACGTGTCGGCAGCCGCGGAGGCTCGGAGACGGCGTTCGTGACTCAGTTTCCCCCACCGGCCTTGGAGGCCCTTTTGCTGTTAGTCTCCATTTTTTTAAAAAAAAAACTGAAGTTCCTCACTTCACAGGTGTCAATCATGGCCCCGACCTGGGAGTCGGGGCTGCAGGGTCCCCAGGCCCTGTCCAAGGTGACGTGGGCAGAACAAGGAGCGTCTCAGGAGGACTCGCGTCCACGCGCCTCTCCGCAAAACCCAGGCGGTGGTCTTTTTCAATTTATTTTATTTTTTTTATTTTCAAATCCTGCATTGTTCTTTTTTGTTTCACCTCCGGCTGCCTGTGACGTTTACCTGGGGAGTTTCAGGGCTAATCCGGTGCCAGGCTCTGCTCCCGGCTCTTCCGGCTCCATGGGTCTGCCGCTCAGAGGGGGGTCACCTGGACCGCGGACCTCCCCCGAGGCCCGCCCAGCCAGCGGCGGCACACACACCGCGTGACGCCTCAGAAGCCCCTGTGCAGTGGGGTGTCTCACGTCCCTCTATGACACCCTTCCGTATTGTCAGCTGAACGCTTATCGCCATAGATACTAAACGCAGAAAGTACCAATTTTCCGTCAAGAAGGCCTCCCCAGGCGGTCCGTGCACAAAACGCGTCCACCCCAGAACGTCCCCTGTCCAGATGCTACGTCTACACTTCCAATTTTTTTTTTTTTTAGATGTCTTTAATAGATACTTGCTCTCACAACCCTTTAATTTAACGCAGGAGAAATGACGAGCCAAAAAGGAACCTGAAACATCTTTCAACGTAAACAGTATGGAGAAAGGCTCTTTTCATGGTTCATCCAAAAAAAAAAAAAAAATTTTTTTTTTCCCCCGAAACCAAAGCTAAACCCCAAAAGAACGTCTCCTTCGATTTCAGGGCACCATGTGGAATCCAAGACACAAATGATACGTTCACAATTTGCAACCACAAATGTCCCCGACGATCAGTAACTGGAAGAGTCGGCACCATGTACAAAGAAGAAAGAGAAAAAAAAACCGCCCTGAAGACATTCTTCCTGCGAAGGCTTTAGTTTTTAATTTGGAAATTGGCTTCCTTTTCGCATTTTTCGTCCAAACTGTGAAGCAACCCAGCGAATGGCCACTTGCCATGTGCTTCGTCCAATTGAAAGCTGCTCCAATCGCCTGACTGGTTCAGCCAGACCCTTTCCCACCTTCTTTTTACCCTACCTGCTCGGCGACCATGAAAATGAGCATTTACTCTCACGGGCGGCCGAGCTCAAGGTCTCTGCCAGAATCGTATACGGAGACGCAGTGGCTTCTCTCCATTAAGGGGTGGAAACCTTTTCTTTAGGCATTGATGCCCTGTCGTTCATGCCTCCTCCCTTCCGAAATCCCTCTCCTGTTTGTAATGAAGAGGCACCATTTGCATTATTAGTAAACATGTGTTCTGGTTTACGTTTACGGTATATGCCATTATCGTAAACCCATTGCAGATTATGCTCTTCCCTGGGCAGTTCACATAAAAATGTCTAAAAATGCCAATTGCTTTCGCTTTTGGATGTAGCTGGATTCTTTAATCCAAAGGGTTTCCATATCATCAAAGGTTGCTCCTGACTCCTGCGCCAAGATGTCTTTTGAACTGATGTCACTTTTATTTTTCCGAATGCTAGTCATATAATGGTTTGCAAATGCCAAGAACATATTTTAAAAACGCCCAGAAGGCACGAGGCTGAAAATGATCAAAGAAGGATGAGATGAATATTTTAGTATCACATATGGAGACGTATTTTAAAAATACATTTGGTCCACATTTTTACTTTCAAAGAAAATCCTCTGTTTCCTGTGGGTTCAATGGTTCATCTTTGCCTGTTAGCATCCCGCCATGGAGGAGGGAGACGAAAGGGTTGTGAGCAAGACACAGTCACGAGGCTTAATCGTTGGTGGGTATTAGAGGCAAACAGAGAAAGTCTCCCATTAAAAAAAAAATCATGATCACCATCAACATCACCATCACCATCATCACCACCATCACCATCACCATCATCACCACCGTCACCATCACCATCATCATCACCATCATCACCATCATCATCACCATCACCACCATCACCATCATCACCACATCATCACCACCATCACAAGCACCACCATCATCACCATCATCACCATCACCATCACCATCACCATCATCACCATCATCACCACCATCACCACCATCATCACCATCATCACCACCATCACCATCACCACCATCACCATCATCACCATCATCACCATCATCATCACCACCACCATCACCATCACCATCACCATCATCACCATCATCATCACCATCATCATCATCACCACCACCATCACCATCATCACCATCACCACCGTCACCACCATCATCACAAGCATCATCTTTAGCATCATCTGCTGCTAAAGAGTCATATGTTTGGTCGAATAGGAATCACTTACCTTTCACGTCTCAAAATACAGATTGCCAATGGTGGAGTTGCCAGATTTAGCAAATAAGAATACAGGATATGCCGAGGAAGAAGACTTTCCGATTAGTAAAGATTTTTTTTTTTACTCTAAATAAGACCCAAGAAACATGTAGAGTACAGTGAAACTAAAGAAAGAAGAAAATAAAAAAGTTTATCAGAAAATCAGATGGAACCGAAGTCCGCCTTTACTCTGGCATTCCTCCCGTGCACGGGGAATGTTGCGTCTTTGATGCCTCAGAAACCCGGGGAGAGTGACCAGCCCTTCCCGAGAGGAGCAGCCGGCCGGACGCTGCGGCTCCAGACAGCAGGTGTTGCACGTGGGATCGATCGGCGGGAAGGAGGAGGTGGCCACCTGGCAAACTCTGCCCAATCCACCGCGTGGCCCCGAGCACGCCTGGCTGCTGGAGCCATCTCCACACACAGGATCACCTCGCCCCCTTGCTGAAGAAACACCGGCCGTGGAGTAAATTAATTCACAGGGGTTAATATCGGTTTGGTGGCTCCTCAGCAGAAGCGCATACCGGCTAGTCCATTCCTACCTGTCCCACGAGCACCCCGTTTCCTCTCCCCGCCTTGCACGCGCATGGTGCTGAGAGCAGGTTCTGTTTTCCTTCCGTCATCGACCTGGCCTCACCAACTGGTGTTCTTCGTGCTCCAGCCTATCTCGTAAGCACGAACAGACGCGCCAAGGGCAGCAGCAGCAAACCGACTTCCGCCCTGGCGAGCCCTCCTTCTGCGTTCTCCTCGGCTTCTCCGCGCGTCCGCCACGTACTGTCTCTTCCTTCCCGTCTCGCACAAACAGAACAACACCACCGTCCTGCAGACCCTCGCTGGCTCTTAGGGAAGATTCGGACCAATCGATGTATGAGGACTTGGTGTGACACTGAGTCGCCCCTTCCCGAGTGTAAAGAATCCCTAATGGAACCTGGAAGTTCAATATACCATCTATCACCTATCTATCATCCATCTTTCTATCTATCTATCTATCTATCTATCTATCTATCATCTATCTATCTATCTGTCTATCTATCTATCATCTATCTAATCTATCATCTATCTATCTATCTATCTATCTATCATCTATCTAGCATCTATCTATCATTCATTTATCTATGTATCTAAGTATCTATCTGTCCATCTATGTATCTAACTATCATCTATATACCTATCTATCATCTATATACCTATCTATAGCTATCCATCTATCCTGTCTACTTACTGTCTGTCTATCCACTTATCAAGCTATTTATCTATTTACCTATCATCTATCTATCTATCATCTATCTATCTATCTATCATCTATCATCTATCTATCTATCTATCTATCTATCTATCTATCATCTATCTATCTATCACCTTTTTCTATCAGCCCCTTTTCGGCCCTGTATCCATGCCGGAGGGACGTGAAACGTGGACACAGCCTTTTCCAAGCTTTCCGAAGTCGGCTCATCTCTTGGGGATCCCCGTGGCTTTCTAGGGGCGTTCTGGGAACGTGACGGCAGGAATTCCGTGGCTTAGCGCTGCACAGAGAAGCAGTCGCCGTTGTGTCTGGGGGCTAATAGGCACATACCACCTCCGCACTGACTCTCCCGTCATTAATCTCACTATTAATCTCAATGTCCACCGGCGACAGCTACCACGGACCAGCGAGATTCGGCCACTCTCTCTTAGGTCTAAAAGCACCACTGAAAACACTACGTTGCCTCCAAATCAAAAAGAAATTATATTATATATATATATTTTTTTTCTGTAGGGCACTGTGTCTCTATTTTTTATTTCACAAATATAAATTGGTAAGATGACAACGGCTAAACCATTCAGGGGATTAATAACCAGGTTCTCACACGCGCACACACACACACACCACACACACACACACACTTCATATAAATATCACTACTTCGGTCTCCATGCATGGAAAGGATATCACTTGGACCAGTATTCCCTCAAAAAAAAAAAAAAAAAAAAAAAAGAAAAGAAAACATAAAATTTCCAGGTGTTTAATAGGTGTTTTGGCCCCGGGGTTGAAGTTGCTGTATGAACATGTTACTGGCTTTTGACTTACTTCACAGGCCTGAAATGTTGATTCTCTCTTGGAGACTTGTTACATAACATCACCGCCTGGTTTGTCGCTTAAGGAGACAGAGTATCTGGTTAAGTAAACAGTGAGCTCCTCTTAGATATCTGCGCAGGTCAGCTGGGAGACCGTCTGCCCTGCCGGTGATTCCCTTAAAGCGAGAGTCTCATGTTTTCAGATTCTAACGCAGGGGCATTGACCACTCTTATTTTCTGAGACAGGCAGAAGCCAGGGCTCACATTATGCTGTCGCATGGTTTTTAAAAAAAATTCAGTCACACGATCTCATTCGCAGTCCGTCTCCTAAGAAGCACCTTTCGGAAAGGCATTCGGAACATAACGCCTCTCACTGTGAGAATGAGAGGTATCAGCACCACGCTCTCACCACCCGCGCGAACCGGCCCCTGGAGAATTAGATTGACACGGTCCTGTGGACAGAGCGGCCCTGGGATTAGAAGCACAGGTGCCATCACCGGGGCTGGCGGTGGGGACGGTCACGTCAGCCGAGCAGCGGAAAACACAGGACAGAGCTTTGGCAAGGCGTTCTTGGATGTGACCCTGAACACGTACGCCGCGAAAGAAAAAAAAAACATTCCCAGTGGGACCTCTTGAAAACTAAGAGACCGTGAGCATCGAAGACACTATCTACAGAGTGAAACCGCAGCCCTCAGACGGGGAGAAAATCTTTGCCCATCGTGAACCTGGACGGGATTCATAACCGTTGTGTATAAACACCGATAAAACTCAAGGACAAACACTCAACGTGCGAGTGGGCAAAGGATCGAACAGACACGTGTCTGAGGAGGAGCAAGGAATGGTGAATGGGACATGGAAAGGTGCTCGACGTGGATAATGTGTAGGGAAATTCTCATCAGCAGCACAGGGAGACGCGACCTCACACCTAGCAGGTGGCAGCTGCTATTACTTGGGGAAGAAGGAAGAAGGAAGGAAGGAAGGAGGGAAGGAAGGAAGGAAGGAAGGAAGGAAGGAAGGAAGGAGGGAGGGAGGGAGGGAGGAGGAGGGAGGGAGGGAGGGAAGGAAGGAAGGAAGGAAGGAAGGAAGGAAGGAAGAGAGAGAAGGAAGGAAGGAAGGAAGGAAGGAAGGAAGGAAGGAAGGAAGGAAGGAAGGAGGGAGGGAGGGAGGGAGGGAGGAGGGAAGGAAGGAAGGGAGGGAGGGAGGGAAGGAGGAAGGAAGGAAGGAAGGAAGGAAGGAAGGAAGGAAGGAGAGAGAAGGAAGGAAGGAAGAAGGAAGGAAGGAAGGAGGGAGGGAGGAAGGAAGGAGGGAGGGAGGGAGGGATGGGGAGGAAGGGAGGAAGGAAGGAAGGAAGGAAGGAAGGAAGGAAGGAGAGAGAGAAGGAAGGAAGGAAGGAAGGAAGGAAGGAAGGAAGGAAGGGAAGGAAGGAAGGAAGGAGAGAGAGAGGAAGGAAGGAAGGAAGGAGAGAAGAAGGAAGGAAGGAAGGAAGGAGGAGGAGAGAGAGAAGGAAGGAAGGAAGGAAGGAGAGAGAAGGAAGGAAGGAAGGAAGGAAGGAGAGAGAAGGAAGGAAGGAAGGAAGGAAGGAAGGAAGGAAGGAAGGAAGGAGAGAGGAAGGAAGGAAGGAAGGAAGGAGAGAGAAGGAAGGAAGGAAGGAAGGGAGGGAGGAGAGAGAAGGAAGGAAGAAGGAAGGAGAGAGAGAAGGAAGGAAGGAAGGAAGGAGAGGAGAGAAGGAAGGAAGGAAGGAAGGAAGGAAGGAGGGAGGGAGGAGGGAGGGAGGGAAGGAAGGAAGGAGGAGGAAGGAGGGAGGGAGGGAGGGAAGGAGGAAAGGAGGAGAGAGGGAGGAGGAAGGAAGGAAGGAAGGAAAGGGGCGGGAGACAGAGAGAAATGAGTGTTGCTGAGGACATAGAGAAATGGAAACCCTTTCGTCCTCTGCTGTGAGGGGCAGATGGTACAGCTGCCGTACACAACAGAGTGAAAGTTCCTCAAAATTTTTTTTTAAAAAAAATAGAAGATCATATGTTCTAGAAACTCCAGCTCTGGGTATGGACCCCGAAGGAGTAAAATCAGGGTCTCTCTCTTTTTTTTTTTCCCAAACATAGAAATACATTTTATTCAAAGAGAAATGATCAAACTCCTAATTTCATATGAACCATTGGATAAGGCTGTTTTCTTGTTGTTGTTGTTGTTGTTTGAAAAAAAATAAACTGCATTGATAGAAATGGGTTGTGTTTATTTATCTCAGTATAGGTGGACAGATAGAAGGTGGATAATTGATAAATAGTTAGATGACAGATTAGGTAGGTGGATAGAAAGATAGGTTGATGGGCAGATTATCTTACTCCATCTAGAAAATAACATAGACTGCACTGAGTGGTAATAACAGACAAAACCCTACAAAACCCGTCCTTGCTGGGACATTTTCTGGATGAGGGCTTCGTCGTAACTTGAATCCCCGCATAGCCCCGTTCCGTCGGGCACACAGCCAGCCTCGTGGTGATTGCAAACAAACACTTTCTGGAGTTTCCCTGAGTTTTCAAAACCTCAGCATTTTACGCCTCAAGAGAGCACAAAACACAGCGGCATTTTGTCATGCGCCTCCCGCAAGGGGCAGGGATTTCTGAGCTCCGGTGTCCTCCGAAGGGTCCAGAATCAAGCGTCAGGGCTGTGAGGGGCGTCGAGGTCATCCGAGGCGCACTCAGCTCGGGATTTGCCTATCAGTGGACTCAGAACTGAGCGCTGGCAAGGAGACACGGGCTCCTTGGCGGAACCCCGGTGGCCAGAGCATCAATAGTTATACAAAAAAAAAAATACCTTTCCTTTACCAAATTGTGAAATACCGGCAGGAAAAGGATGTGTTTGTAGTCTCAGCTCTCTGATTTGGAAACCGCATGCCGTACGCCTGAAGCTAATGCAAAATACAGTGAACGTTGACCGTGGTTGAAAAATAAATTAAAGGGGAAAAACAGAAAAGCTCTCTGGGGCAAAGTTCTAACAACAAATTTCAAACTCTTTTTTTTTGCTTAACTCAGTTAATGCTTTATTACTGTAAGACGTGTCTTTAAATATATATACAATCTATATCTATATCTATATCTATATCTATATCTATCTATATCTATCTATCTATCTATCTATCTATCTATCTATCTATCTATCTATCTGCATCCATGTTAGTTTTTTTGGTCTAAGAGAAAGGGGGGTTTCTAGCTGAAGGCTCCCTCAAAGAATTGATCGGTGTCGCCAAAAGTTTGGGGACCCTGGACATGTGCCAGCAACACACGCAGGGTTGTGTTCACTCAAAGAAGGATGAGTGTTTCCCCTGCGGACCCTGTAAGGCCGAGTTCTTTGGGGTCCCGCTGTACAGGGCACAGTGTGACAGCCAGTGGCCTCCAGCAGAGAGCAAAGACAGGGTCTTTGCAGATGGGATTAGTTTAAGGTCTGAGTGCATCCTCCGGGAGCAGGTGGCCCTAACCCCAGGGACCGTGTCCTTATAAGGGACAGAAGAGGAGAGGCAGAGACAGAGGAGAAGGAGGCAGAGACGGGAGGGACGTGGCCACCAGCCCAGGGGCGCCTGGGGCCCCCAGACGCTGGGAGAGGCAGGGAGGACCGTCCCCCGGGGCCTCCGGAGGGAGCGAGGCTCTGGGACCCCTGATGTCACCCTGCTGGTCCCCAGGACTCGCTGAGGACGGAGGTCAGATGTTTTCCTCCCCGGACGGTGGTCATGGGTCCCAGCCGCCACGGGACCTTCATACAGGTAAAGTCAACCCGCAAGGCAGGTCCCATTCCACGTTTTCTTTCCCTTTGTCCTTCTTTGGACGATACACACTGAGTGCACTGCTCCTCGTCCGCTCTTGCCGATCCTTCGAAGTCACGTGTTCCTCCCGCCTCCTCCCTGAGCGATGCGCATCTATGCCTTTCAGTGCCACGTCCCCAAGTGCCGGGTGCTGGGACTCGCCTTTGAATTTAGTGGGGTTTCCGGGGACGTCTGCCCCGCCCGCCGCGAACGCTCACCTGTGCTGGGAGCCGGCAAGGTCCCTGTGCTTCCGTCCCCGACCAGCAGGAAGAGGGGACGGTGGCCAGGCAGAAAGACTGACTCCCTTCCAGGTCACCTTTGGTCCGCTCACGAGGCCACCCCATTCCCAGTCACGAGCCACGTCAGCACAGAATCAGAGACACGCCCTGAGGCCGAGTGACTCACAGGCGAAGAGCGGGGTCCCTGGTCACCTCCTTCCCAGACGCACAGGAGGGCAGTACCTCTCAGCGACAGGCAACGGGGGTCTCGACGCCCTGCAGGACCCCAACCAGGCGCCGATTACCGACGTCTTTCTGAGATGGATTTTCTCACGCCGAGGTAGAGTCCTGGGACAGCTTATATGTCCAGAACAGAGACGGACCTCGGTGTCTGGGATCCGTCTCGTTCTGGATGCTTCCGGCTCACCTAAGGGGAGGCGATGGCTGGGTAGCTTCCACGTTGCCCGGGACCCCCCCTCGGTCGGTCCCCCGCGACGGGTCAGACCGCGATCCGGTGCGTAGGCCGTCGACACACGGGCCCAGCCGCGTCTCCTACGGCCGCTCTGCAGAGACGGCCGCCCCGCACGCAGGAGATTGGCACCGATGTCACCGTGTCCCTCTTTGTTTTTTTTCGTTTCTCTTCCCCCACACTGTTCCATGTTCAAACACTGCACTGTGAAAATCTGGAAGCATTTTAGGACATGGCACTGAGCAGCAGACGGCGACACCCGCCGTGTGTACGGACAAAGCCAATCAAGAATTCCCCCGCGCCTTCAGCCCGAGGGCCCCGAGCCGGTGTCATCGCCGAAGGTTTACCCGAGACAGACCGGGCTTCCGCGTCCCAGGGAACATTCTTAAAAGTCTGTTTCTGCTCAGACAAAGATCCACCCCCACCGGGAACCAGCCCTCCCTCGGGATTTCCCAGTTATGCGAGGAGACATTTCCTGTCCAGACTTTTTGATGGATCCTTTCACTCTCTCCAGTCAGGCCGGCACCCGTGGGGGCAGCTGTCCGGCCGATGACGCAGGACGGGCAGCAGCAGGGCCACCGTGCGGCCACGTGAGTCCGCAGCAACAGCCACAGCCCCCCCCCCGCCCCGTGAGCAAAGAGCCACGCGAGCCTCCCCAGAAGGGGAAGGCGCCCGCGGCAGACGCGGGTGGCCTGAGAACGTCGGCCACGACGAGAAAGAGCCACGTCGCAGGGGGTCCTGCTTTGGGGCAAAACGGAATAAAAGCATGAAGGACAGAAGCATGGAGGACAACGAAGGGCTGTCGGTGTCAGCTGCGGGCACAGCAGCCCGGAGAGGTGGCCATCGGGCCTCCTGCCTTACGTTGGGGACCGTGGGCCTGAGGGACAGTGAGAGAGTCTTTCTCGCCACCGGCCAGGACACAGCAGGCTTCAGGAAGGGGCGACCTGATCCCACGTCCCACACTCTGCAGCGGGTCGGGGGGGCCACACCCTCCTCAAAAGTAGAGTGAGCTGGGGGGTCTTTACGGCGACGCAGAAGAGGGGATGCGGATGGGGCCCCTGGTGGGGGGCTGGGGGCATCTGAGCGGCAGGCTTGACCCTCGCCGCCCGTGCCCCGTAGGGAAGGGGTCACGGGCAGGAGCAGGAAGTGGGGAGCTGCCCGCGGGGTCTCCCCGCCAAGCGCCCACCGCGGAGCCGGCTGCATCTCGGAGCGGACGAGGCCCTGTCCACGCAGCCCCGTCAGAAGGCTCCGGGCTCAGCCTGCCACCGGGGCTCCTCGGAGCACAGGTGACGCGTGACAGCCCCCTTCCCGGGTTCGCAGACGGTGCTGTGTCCCCACTTGGCACAGGGGGCAGCTCCGGTGTCTCTCGTCCCTCTCGTATTCCTCTGCGCTCTGGGCACAGGGGGCGGTCACTCCGAGTCGTCCTACCTCGCTGGCCTGTCCTTCACTCTCCCAACCTGCCTCGGCTCCCGCCTAGGGGAGCTGTGCGCGAACAGGTACATTTACTTCCACCGACGTGCACTGCCAAGCTTCGGGATTCGGGGCGTCTCGTTGGCACTCGGGGCCTTCGGCAATCAGCGAAAGACGGCGCCTGCCCCTGCAGCTTCGCCCCGAGGAAGCGGGTAACGCTACCAGGACGGACGTCGAGGCCAAAGCACCGACTGTACCACATTATTCCTTTGTTCGTTGAGTTATTCCGCCGTCGAGAATCTGCACCGTTACTGTCGTGATCTGCCACACAGGTTCTGCACTGTGACCTTTCTCCCCTCCACGTTCCTTAGGAGAACGGAACCCCGTTCATTTATCCGTCCATTCATTCATTCATTCATTCATTCATTCATTCGTGCAACCGAGACCAGTGTGCACGTGAAGCTCTCTGTGAGCGTTCAGCTGTCAAAAACGTCTCGTGTCTGGAAAAGGGTAAGGAACTGGTCACAATGCACAGGGCCACGCGGGTGAGCAGGGGCATGCGGTGCGGGGTGCAGATCGAGGGGGACCGGAGCAGGTCCCTCGAGACGCGAACGTGCCCGGACCTTAGACGAAATGACAGCGTGCCTTCACAGCTGGCCGTGTCCGCAGACGCACGCACAACTCCTTGGAGGACGCTATCACGTCACATGCCACCCACAAACAACTTCCGCACCTGTTTGGAGAGTGATGGCAGCCGCCCAGCTCTGGCGGCTCACTACGGGTTCAGTAGAGCCGTGGGGTCCCCCGCCTCTTCGGGATCAGGATTCGAGCAGCCGGCCACCTGTCGGCTTCACAGTTCTGAGCGACAAGCCCAACGGGGGGGACCCCAGTCGGTGATGAGCTGGCGTGAACGAGGACAAGGTAGGTGGTTTGGGAACAGGTTCTAAAACACGGAGTTGATGGTGGGGGGGGCGTTCCCGAAAGAGGATACCCCAAACTAGCTCCTGGAAGGGCGTCAACCCGTAATTGAGAAGTTAAGCTACCGCAGGGGTGACTCGACCCATTTGTGAACCCACCGCACTGAGGACACGCCCCGCGGACAGCACCCTGGACCGGGGGCAGTGAGGAATTCTGGGACACTTTCTAAAAGAAAGTTTGTGTGTGTCTCCGCTGGCGGCCCTGGCAGGATGCTGGACAATCCCCAGGCTCTTTGGACACCCCAGTTTGTATTCGCCAAAGCGTCTCCGTGCGCCCTTTACTGCCACGTGGGCTCTGCCCATGACTGTCGCCACCTGACCCCTGCGTACCCTGCTGGGGTCCGATTCCTCCTTTTCCCCGCCCCTTCTGGGTGAGGAACGCGCCTGCTCTGCCGCCCACTTCCCCAGCTGGGACCTGGGCTGCCGACTTCCCTGCGCGGCCCCCGCGGGCCGTCCAAGCGGGAGGAGCGCGGTTCCACCTTCCTGGCACCGGGACCCTGCGGGCTGGAGCGGCGGGAGGGCGTGTCCGCGCGTCTCACGTTGCAGATCCCGACGCTGGCGCGCGCAGCCGGCTGCGGCCCGCGCACGGAGCCGACGCGCGGCCAGACGGCGCTGCGCCCCGCCGCCCCGAGCCGTGCGCGCCCCGCGCCTTCTGCCGTCCGGAGCACGGAAGGCGTCTGTCTGCACGGCTGCTCCCGGGTCGCCGCGCTCCTGCTCCCCGCCTCGCGCCCCGCCCCCCGCCCAAGCTCGGCGCCCGCACCTTCGCTGGGACCAGCAAGACGCGGTGCGCGCGTGGCGCCGCCCTGCGTGCGGAGGGGGAGGCGAGGCGAGCCCGGCCGGGCCGAGGCGCGATGAAGACGCGGGAGGAGGGCTGAGCGCTCCGCGCCGCGCCGCGGCCAGGGTCCCTTGGCGCGGGCCGCGCGCGTCTCCCGGGGTGGGGCAGGGTGGGGGTGGGCCGAGGCGTGGACTCTGCAAGCTGCTCGGCGGCGGGAATAAAAGGCCGCCTGCTCGCCGGGCCGCGCCGGGAAGCCGCGTCGCCTCGCCCCCGGCTCCGGGAAGGGCATGGCCCCGGCGGACCCCCGGCGGTGACTCGCGCGCCCCGGCCCCGTGGATGCCCCGGACGCAGCGGCCGCGCGTGTCACGGCTTCCGAAGCACAGGTGAGGTCCGAGGGCGGCATGGGCGCCCTGCGGGGTCTGCCCAGGGGGACGAGAACGCGCGGGCAGCCAGGGGCAGGGCGTTGGGGAGGGGCGACGGGGCACATCCAAGGGTCCCCGGCGCTCGCCCAAGGGGCTGAGGGGCCAGTGACGATCCCACTATGGAACGTGGGGAGGACGCGTCGGGTCGCTCCCACGAGCGCCGGCGCCCCCCTCCCCGCCCCCCGCTTCCTCTCTCTGCCCCTCTCCCCGCGACCTCTGCACACCCAGCCCTGGTTTTCAGGGAAAGCGACTGGCGCCCCTGCGCTGGCGGGGAAGCCCGGTGGCGGGGCCTCCTCCCCAGACCCGCTGGCTCCCGGCGCTGCGAGTCTCCGCCCTCCTCGGCCTCTCCGCAGGGACAGAGAAGCCAGGGCCGGACGGCGGGGCGACCCGCCCGGGGAGCTGCAGAGATCCCCGCGTGACAGAAGCAGCTCTTGGCGACCGACCCCCGGCGGCGGGGACCGCGCTCCGGGCCGGCTCTGATCTCCCCGCGCCGCCGGCGGGCGCGTCGCGGCGCGTCGGAGCGGGCTCTGGAAGGCGGCCAGGGGCGCACCGCTGCGTGCCCCGCCGCCCCAGGTCACCCGCCGTGCCTCGCGCCCCGGGCCCGGCTCCCCCAGGTCTGCCCGCCCGCACCCGAAGGCCTCGCCGGCGCAGGGCGGTGTCCCCAGCGGGGTTGGGCTCGGTTCCCTGGGGCGCGTGCTCTCTGTCCCCGGGGCGTGGGGGGGGCCGCGGTGGGCGGCGGGACGGAGGGCGCAGGGTGGAAAGGCAGCGCCGCGCCGCCGAGGCCAGGTCCGGGCGCGGCGCCGGCCGCGCTGCCCTTGGCCGGGGCCCAGGGGCCAAGTGCGGCGCGCGGGCGGGGCGGCGAGGCCCGGGCCGCGGCGCGGGGCTGCAGCGCGCGCACGTGGGGCCCGAATTGCTTTTGGCAAAGCTGCCCGCGCCCTCGGCTCTTCCGAGACGCGCGCGGGTCGGGAGAGCATGTGTGTGCGTGAGGAAGGCGAGAGCGACGCGGTTCGCACGTCCCCACGCCGCACGCGCGGGCGCAGACGTTCCCAGCCGCACGGACGGACGGACGGACAGGCGCGCTGCGCGGCCGTAGCTTTTGCTTTGAGTGCGTTGACTGTGTTTTGGTTTTTTAAGTAAGTTTCATTCGAACGATGACAAAAGCATCCGATGCTGAATTCATGGCCAGTGCATGAAAATATAATCACTACCGCTGTGAAGTGGCTGATGCAATCCGCGTTGGGCTGGGCTTTCTTTCTTTCTCTCTCTCTCTCTCTCTCTCTCTCTCTCTCTCTCTTCTTTTTTCTTCCTTTCTTCCTTCCTTCCTTCCTCCCTCCCTCCTCCCCTCCTTCTCCTCCTTCCTTCCTTGCCTTCCTTTACTTTCTTCTGACCTCGCCCATCATTCTTCTGTGTGTGCGTGTCTGAACATATCTCATCAGACAGTTCTTTTCTTCCTTACATAACGGCAGATTTTAGAGGCTTCCCCAAAGGTCCTTTCTATAAAGAAGGACACGACACCATCACAACCCTTTGCTTCTGCCCAGAAAAAAAAAGGGGGGGGAATCGATAAACCTATAAACAATGGAATAGATTTTGCTTTAGAGAATGCCTCTTTGAGCGCTGTAAGAAGATATAATTTACCCTTTGAGGCCTGTCGTTAAACAAGGAAATACTCCTGGGAACAATGGCCTTCTGGGAAGTTTTCCATTTAAATGTGCCCCATATATAATGGCTCTGAGTGCACACGAAGGCAAGCACGTCAGAGTGAGTTACTACTATTACCTTCATTATTATGGAGACTTGAGGTCACCTCTCTCCTTCTGTGTCTGTCTCTCTTTCTCTGTGTCTCTGTGTTTGTCTCTGTCCGTCCCTCCCTCTCAGTCACACGTAGTGAGATTTCCAAATCGTAGCATGACGGTCAGGGATCCAGGCTCCGTGCTATAGTAGTGATGGAATGTAACGGGCTAAATAGGACACCTGGAAGGGTCGTGTCTTTTCCGCTTAACTATTTCAAGCGTCGCTAATGTGTATCTGTTTGACGTCCTGGGACGCCTCGGGCCACTCAGGCCCCATTCGGAAGAGAGTCGCCGCGCACGAGCAAGTGCTGCGTGGCAGTAAACGCGTCTCCTTTTGTGGTCTCGCCCACGCAGGTGTCCAGGACCGCGCCCCCGCGCAAGATGCCCGCGCGCGCGCCCGCCGAGCGCTGTCCGTGGTGCTGATCCTGCTCTGGGCGCCCCCGCCGGCGGCGCGCGCCTGTCCCCACCCCTGCGCCTGCTACGTCCCCAGCGAGGTCCACTGCACGTTTCGCTCCCTGGCTTCCGTGCCAGCTGGGATTTCTAAACATGTGGAAAGGATCAACTTGGGGTTTGTACCGCATTCTTCTCAGACGCTTCCGACTCCTCTGCCTGCGCGCTTGTCTGGTTTCGCGTGCCCCACCGTGCCTCCAGTACCTGCCGATGTCCATTCGTTTCTGGGTCGCCTGGTCCAGCATCCGGTGCTTCCTTGCGGGCAGAATCGTCCCTTCGGGCGATTATCTGAACGTATCCACCAGCTGTAACCGCCGTCATAAAGTTTAATGACCAGGCGTCCTGACCACGTCCGCGGTCGAGAAGAGTCCTTCGATAGTAATTCTCTAGTATGTCGTAGCTACAAATGCCCATGACGCACACGTAAATAGATGACAGTACCTTATTTACGTAGACTTCAGAAACTGCTAAAGAAGAATAAAAATAATAAGTGGGGCACCTCTGACACTTTGTGGGTTATGTGGTCCGCCACTGTGCCTTTGAGGAAGTAAAAGAGTTTAAAGATTTTGCCTCTTTAAGAACATCACCGTGTTTTCACGGATATTTTAATGCCGCATTCCAGGCAGATGTTGTATATTCTAAAATTTATTTTATACACCTAAATTTTTCATAGGCATGAATGTTAGTTGCTGAGTTACAGGCAATCATGTACCATTTTAATCGTAACAAATCATTTGGGCTTCTTCAAAAAGTATATTAGCTATCTTCTACCATCCAGAAAACGAGAAAAATAATTCAGGGTTTGATGAATATCCACTATGGAGATTTATTAGGAAAATAAAATGGTCAAACTCAACTCAGTGACCCAAGACTTTATACCTTAGAGTTTTAAAATATTTGGTGTTCTGACTAGAAACTCCAGGAGCAGAATAAGAGAATAGAACGTTAAGACTATAAGACGAACTTTTCTCCTCCAAAGCCACAGACCATTAAATCATTTTCTCAGTAAAATCTTATGAAAAATTTTTGATTCGACTGTCTGAAAATCCAGCCACAATGACGATAATTCCTTGGGGGAATGGTTTGGGTTTGCCAGAGGGGTACTATTAGCTGATAACCAGCTTCCTTTTTACAGTCTGAGGACGTATTAGGACCCAAAGCTTTGCCACTAGACTGAAAAAAGGGATTGAAAGCTTCCTTTTCCTACTGATGTTGATACTATCTCGAGACGCTTTGGGGTAATATTAAGACAAAATTTAAAAAATAATAATAACTAAGGAGTAGCTTCACAGCATATTGCCAGAATATATTGATTCCATCTGGCTTAATTTGCAGCATGAATTAAAATGCCACATGTCTAAGTCACGCTTGTAATTATATCACGGCACCGTTTTGGAACACGGGTCTCAAAGCAGATAATGAGGCTGGGGAAGGAGAAATCGGTGGCGTCTGATGTGGAGAGCTCGGGGTCTCCGCCATCTGTGAAAAGCCTCCAGGAATGAGAGATGTTGGCTCTCCCTCCGTGTGTCATTCCCAGGCAGATGTTTGCAGGGTTCCCAGGCAGCAGCGAACGCGAGATCCCCTGCTTCCTGTTTGGATGGCCCCACGGCCTTTCCAAAACGATACTTCCCAAACATTTTTGAGCAAACAAAATAAAGCCTTCCACTGAGTGTCAGATTTAGAGACGTTTAAATAGGTTTCCACTTGTGGAAAACACCGATTTTGATTCTGGAGTTTTCAAAATGCCCAGACTGGAGGGGGGTGTGGTGTGTGTGTGTGTGTGTGTGTGTGTGTGTGTGTGTGTGTGTGTGTGTGATTTTGCTTTGTGATACTAACCGCTATGTCTGAAGCAACCCCGCACACATTTCTGAGAGAAGAGAAAACATTTCCATTAGCTGCTTACCAGGGCCTCAGTGCAGGTGGCCGGAGGGGGACATGTCCTGACCGCGTGCACACGTCAAGGTCCGTCTCCGTCCGCCGAGCCTTGCAAACGTCTTCTGCGGGACACAGCGAACACGCCTTGAACTGCCCCCCACGCCCGCGTCTCCCCGCCTCACGCATCGTGGCCAACGACGTGGTCCACCGATGCCCCCGCCCCGCCGGAAGCCTCTTCCTCCAGTCCGCCCTCGCCCGCAGCTGCCTCCGCCGGCCTCCCTGCTGGACTCCGCGGTGACCTGGTCTCCCGCTCGCTTCCTGTCCAGCCGCGGCCCGTGCTCCACGCAGGGGGCACTGCTGGCCCCGTAGATTCGCCCAGTCCGTCTGTCCTCAAACCCTCCAGCGTCTTCACGATGATCTTGGCCCGGACGAAACACACCCCCTCAGCGGCGACGTCACCTGGCCTCCGCCCGCCGCAGCCGCCTCACCGGACACCGTATTCCTCCTCCTGTTTCCGGACAAAGCCTGGGCTCTAAAAATCGGAAAGAGACGGTTATGTGTATTTTTTTTTAATTTTCGCTTATTTTATGATTTCCGTCTTCAGTTAGAGCTGACACTCGGCATGCTTTGTTCGAGTGTCAGGTGTGCACTTGCGGAACTTACGAGATGACCCCGGCGAGTCTGGCCCCGCCGCGCATCACCGTGGCTGTCACGGTCCCGTGGCCTCCCCCGGTGCTGCACCCCACCCCCCCACGACCGTGCCGTGACCGCCGGTTTGTACGTCTGGACCCTCACCTTCTCGCTGCAGCCCCGCCATCGGCCAGCACGTCGTTCTCGGCATCTGAGTCCCTTCCTTTCGTTTGCTTACTTGTTTCGCTGTGCAGATCCACACGTGCGTGAGATCACGGGCTTGGTCTGTGTCTGACTTACTCCACTTAGCGTAACACCGTCCACGTCGTCGCCAGTGGTGACACGTCCTCCGTCGTCGTGGCTGAGTGACGGCGCACTGGGTGCAGGGACTGCCTCGTTCTCACCACTCGGACGGACGGACGGACGGCCAGGGTCCCGTGCATCTCCTCCGCTGACTTCACCACGCCAGGCAGATGCCATCGCAGGACCCTGAGCAGTGACACTCGCCCGAGGCGGTGCGCAGACCGTGTTGCCTTGGATATCAACTGTCATCACAAAATGAAATTTCAAAAATTCTCTACAAGTGTTTTTTTAGCAAAAGAGCCGATAGCGGAAAGGCGCCCCCAAAGGCTCCGAGAGGGCGTGCTGCAGCCAGGCTGTGACTCGGAAACTGGGGAGCGGCTGTCGGCACGGATGAGTCAGGGGAGCAGCAGCCCTGGCCGGCCTCTGCTGCGTTCTGCTCGGAGCGCTTCACCGTCATCCTGCAGACGTCTGTCCCTTTGCTCAGCTGAGACGGAGAAGCAGATGCCCTGTCAGGCCAGCGGAAGCCCAGACGCAAGGGAAGCACCTCCCACCGCGGCACGGCAGAGGGTCCTGCGTTCCTGACGCACCGCTTCTGCGGGCGCGCACTCGGGGAGACTTCTTTGTGCGAAGACAACATAGCGATGCGGACCGTCCCGTCCAGCAAGCGTCTTCACCCCCGTTCCTGCAAAATCAGAACCGCAGACACCCAGAATGTTTACACGCAGGGCAGCTGACCGCCGGACGTGGCAGCTTGTCCCTGTGCAGTCGGGGTGTCCCTGAGTGGCTGTGGACTTGGTCCCGGGGACCTCTCGCTCACAGCCTCTTCTCTTACGCTCTGTGCACGGCTCCTCCCCACGCTGCCCGTTTCCTTGCGTCCTCGGGGGCCACGTGCCATTTATCACGACTCTTCTGTTCCATGAGGGCAGTTGCACCCGCCCCCCTGAGGAGCCTGAATGCTGCGCGCTCCCTTAAAGACCCGGCGTTTTGCTTCTGTTGTCGTTGTTCCGCTGCTTCTTGGCTGCAGGACCCTGACGCGGGCGGCCGCTCACTCCCGTTTGCCCTTCCAGGTTCAACAGCATCCAGGCGCTGTCGGACACGTCCTTCGCGGGGCTGAGCAAGCTGGAGCTGCTCATGCTGCACGGCAACAACATCCCTAGCGTCCCCGACGGGGCCCTGAGGGACCTTGGCGCGCTCCAGGTAAGGCGGGGCGGCCTGGAGCATCCTCACCAGCCTCGGCCCTGCCTGGTGACCTCTGCCTTCCCGCCCGTGCTCTGCCCCCTGCGCCGGGGGGGGGGGGCTCTGTACATCACGAGCAGGGTTTCCCATGGCCCACTCCTCCCCCCCCGCACCCCCGTCCTGCCCCGCAGGTCTTCAAGCTCAGCTACAACAAGCTGCGGGTGCTGACGGCGCACACGCTGCGGGGGCTGCGCAGCCTGCTGAGGCTGCACGTGGACCACAACGAGATCGAGTTCGTGCACCCGCACGCCTTCCGCGGCCTCACGGCGCTCAGGCTGCTGCACCTGGAGGGCAACCTGCTGCACCAGCTGCACCCCGCGACCTTCTGCACCTTCTCCCTCCTGGACCACTTCCAGCTCTCCACGCTCCGCCACCTGTACCTCGCCGACAACCGGCTGCAGAGCCTCCCGGCCGGCACGCTGGACAACATGCCGCTGCTGGAGAACCTGTACCTGCACGGCAACCCCTGGGCCTGCGACTGCCACATGCGCTGGCTGCTCGAATGGCGCGGGAAGTCGAAAGGTGAGCGGGGACGAGGGCGGCGGTGACCCCGCCGTGCACCCCGCCCCGCCCCCCACAGCCCGCCCGCTCCGCGCATCCCACGTGGCTGTGTGGCCCGGGGGCGGGGGGGGGGGGCGCACGTCGCATCCGAGTCAGGAAGGGGGGCGTCCCTTGCCGACCCCTGCGCCTTGCGTGCGCGCGCACGCCCCGCCGCCACGCCAGCGCGCCCGCGTCCTGCGGCGCCTGGGAAGCCGCCGTCACGGAATCGCTGAGACGCAGTGACCGCCGCTCTCAGGGAACGGGTACTAGAGCGTGACGTTCACCCCGGGGCCACCGCTGGATGTGGGGCTGTGTGCCCGTGTCCTGTGACCAAACAGACGAGGACGCTTCGGAAAGAGTGTCGGGGGTGGCCGCGAGAGCATTCTTCTGCGGGGAGGGCAGAGCGATATTTTACATTGATCCAGGGAACAAAATTTACAACAGAACAAAACAGGATTGACGTGTAGAAGTTCTAAAAAGTAGGTTTTCATTCAAAAGCAGGCAGGCTTTAAACTTCTCTTTTTTCGCCGGCTTCCGCAAGCCTGCCCTGGAAACCCACGCTCGGATCCCACTGCGCGCCGGGCCTGGGTCTCTTCGCCCACGGGCGTCCCACAGCCGCCTCCTCCTCTGAAGGGGACGCGCGGAGCATCCTCCGCAGGTCTCTCTGCAGCCTCGGTCACCCTCTTCCTCGGCCACCCCTTCCGTCCACCCCGCACAGAGCACTTGTCAGGACTAATGTTCCGAGCAGGGCGTCCGGCCACGCCCGCGCCCCCACGTCAGCCCTATGGCCTTCCCCACTCCTGCCTGTAGCTCCTGCTCCGAGCTCCTCCCACCTGCCGCCCCGCCCCCGCCTGGAGCACCCCAGCTCCTGGCTCCCTCATTCACCCACGCCCGGCTCCAAGGCTCCTTCCAAACTGAGCTGCAGCCCATGGCACGGGCCCCATGCAGCCTCCCGCCGGGAACCCCTTCGCGCCAGGCGGCCTCTTCCCAGGCACCCCATCTTGCTAAAAGGCCACCTGCTCTCAGGGGTCTTGCTGACGCCCCGCGTGGCCGCCTCACGTCACAGTGCGAAGCGAGTGCTTTCGGGGGCCAGGCAGTTTCTTGTGTGGGTTGAGCGAGGAACGAGGTGCCCTCATACACGCCTGCACCTTACATGTGGCACCTGAGTCTCATCAGCAGACAGCGGAAGGGCAGGGGCAGAGGCGTACCTGCTTCTTGCACGTTTAAAGGCCAAGACGCATGTCACCTCGTTCGCACTTCGTGGACGGGACTAGTCCCCAGACGCGGGGTGCGGGGTGGGGGGTGGGTGGAAAGCCACTGGTTAGTCAGTTCCCAGCAGCGAGCAAGATGGGGCGTGCAGTTTGTGGGCACAGAGCCATGTCAACCTTCAGGACGCTGTGAGTGTGGGTGTGTGTGCCCGCGTGCACCTCTGTGTCTGTACTGTCCGTGTGCACACGAGGGCGTGTGCGTGTGTGCACGTGTGCACTGGACTCACCACGTTGGCATTTTTGAGGTGGGCTCTGACACTCCCAGTAGAAACCGTTCCGGGAGGCAAAGCAAACGTGGCGAAAGCAGCGAGGCGGTTGGCGGCTGGCGGAGTCGCAGAGCACGGGGTTGTGACCGGTGCGCCCCCAGGGGGCACGGAGAGACGTGAGAGCTGTCCAGAAGCGCAGCCCTGCGGGGTCCCCGTTGGGGGAGACTGACGGGGACTGAAAAAGGCAGGGGAGGTGGCGGTCACGGCAGGGCGAAACCCTGCCTCGGGCAGACGCCTGTTCAAGGAGCCTTTGTCGCTGCGAAGCAGACGCGTCAGGCAGGGCACTCGCCGTGGGAGCGTCAGGCGTGTTCCGGGGGCACGAGCCCCTGTGGGCGTGAGCGCGAGCCGATGCATGGTCACCGGGATCCGACATGTGGGAGAGGTCACCTCCACGGGACGGGTCAGAGCAGACGTGCTGGAGCCCGGGGGCACGCGTCCCCAAGAGCTGAGCGGGGGAGGGGAGAGCAGGCGGGACGGAGCCAGGGACAGAGACAGACGAGGACCAAATGCTAGCGCCGAGGACGTCCAGAGTACGACCCCAGGCAAAGCGAACGCCACGGGAAACCGCAGAGAGACGTGCAGTGCGTACGCGTGGCCATGCGAAAAGCGGGTCCTTCAGCCGGGACAGGTCTCCGTGGGTCGCAACGGCTTTATAGGCGTTCCCGTCCCTCGTAAAAGGCGCCTCACGTCACGGGCAGGAAGAGCATCTCTCACCTACCAAGGGCTCCGGCAAATCTCTCAGGCTCGCTGCCCGGCACTTAGGATAGGCGCACTGCGCTAAGCCCATCTGAGGCCGGACGCGAGGTCGCAGGGGGCAGCGGGAGGGACAGGCGCCCAGGCGGGGCTGACGCCCGCGATGCCGCGTCCTGCGGCCACGTGCAGGCGCCCGGCCCCCGGTCCGCTGACCCGCAGCGTGCGCTTTGCTTCTCTGTTGCAGGGCTTCTGAAGTGCAAGAAAGACAAAGCGTACGAAGGCGGCCAGCTGTGCGCCGCGTGCGCCAGCCCCCGGAGGCTGCACGGGCACGAGCTGCCCCAGCTGCAGGACGTGCCCTGCGCGAAGCCGTCCCTCTCGTCCCCTCTGAGACACAACGGCAGCAGCGGCCTCGAGGACGAGCACGGGCCGGAGGGCGACGGCGACGGCCCGCTGTCTCTGGAGCGGTTCCGAGCCCCCGCGTGGCACGTGTCTCTGAACATGAGTGACGAGCACGGAAACACGGTCAGCTTGGCCTGCGACATCCAGAAGCCGACACACCTGTCCCAGGTCCACCTGAACCAGACGGAGTCTCAAGACATCGACGTGAACGCCACCGTGGGCCTGGACCTCGAGTGTCCCATGACCCGGGAGAACTACGAGAAGCTGTGGAAACTCATCGCCTATTACAGCGAGGTCCCCGTGCGCTGCAGCAGGAAGCCGCGCTCGGCCCCGAGCCCGGACGCAGCGTCCCCTACCGGCAGGACACCGATGCCGACGCCCTGTACTACACGGGCGTCCGGGCCCAGGTCCTGGCCGAACCGCAGTGGGTCACGCAGCCGTCCATCCAGCTGCAGCTGACCGGCGCCGCAGCACGGCCACCAAGGTGTGGCTGACCTACTCCGCGCAGATCGCGTGGACCTCGTCCAGCGCGGACGAGGGGCGCGTGCGCAGCCGGAGCTGGGTGATGGTGGAGCCCGCCTCTGCGGGGCGGCGGGCGCTCACCGTGCTGGCCGGGGCTCCATGTCAGCTGAGCTGCAACGTGAAGGCCTCCGAGAGCCCGGCCATCTCCTGGGTGCTGCCGGACGGCTCGGCGCTCACGGCGCCCACGGAAGACCATGACGGCAGGGTGTCCATCCTCACCAGCGGCTGGCTGAAGATCGCGTCCACGCGCCTGTCCGACTCTGGTCTGTACCAGTGTGTGGCTCAGGTGAGGGACGAAACGGACCGGATCGTGTACAGGGTCCTCGTGCAGCCACCTGTCGCTCGGCCCCCGGATGGACAGACGGTGACGATTCAGCAGGACGCGGGGGCGGCGCTGACTGCCGTGCCGCGTGCTGGCCACCCCGAAGCCCAGGTCTCCTGGATTCTCCCCAACGGAAGGATGGTCAGCGACTGGGCTAACTCGTCGCACGCGTACGTGTTGGCCAACGGGACACTCTCCATCCCCAAGGTCCAGCCCAGCGACGGCGGTTACTACCGCTGCGTGGCCGTCAACGAGCTCGGCGCGGACCGCTTCACCGTGGAGGTCTCGGTGAGGAAGACAGGCCCCGGACGGTCACCAAAGAGAGGCCGCCGTCCGGGCGGGAAGGCCGCGTCCAGGCCGCGGGACGTGGTGGAGGACGAAGGCGGCTCTGGAGACGACACCCCCTCCACCTCGGCGGGGCGTCTGCACCCGAAGGACCAGGAGACGGCGGTCACGACGAAGGAGGAGGCCAGCGCCGGGGGCGAGAAAGGCCAAGAAAGGGAGGAGGAAGCTGAAAGGCTGGAAGGGCCCCGCGAAGGACGCGGAGGCCAACGTCGCGGAGGGCCGCAGGGTGTTCGAGTCCAGACGGAAAGTTAACGTGGCCAACAAACAGATCACGCCCGAGCGCTGGGCGGACATCTTGGCCCGAGTGCGTGGGAAGACTCCCCAAGGCGCGCGGGAGGGCCCGACGTCACGGCAACCCCACGCAACCCCCACGCCTCCCTCGCTGGGGCCGGGGGCCACTCCCGTCCCACCAGCCCTCCCTCCTCCCTCGGTGGCCCCAGACCAGACCGCAGCCAGCGCCGAAGAGGCGTCCGCAGACGCGTCTCTGCTAGGGGAGGAGGAGCAGCTTTTCAGCCCTGTTCCCACCACCAGGCTGGGACCGGGGCACGGGCAAGATCGAGTGATCCTCGCCGGCGCCGAGGCGACAAGCAGGGACCCCGAGGACTTCGTCGACGAGGAGTTTCCTGAGAAGCCCGAGGACGCCACTCAGGCGCACGCTGACCCCACGCGGGCTGCGGCCACCACACGGCGGTCTGTCCTTATGCGTCCTACTCCGCGCTAAGCACCGTGGCCACGCCCATGAAGCACCCCCCGCGGGCGCGGATGGCGGGTCCCTACGGACGCCGGATCCTTGCCAGTGTCTGCGTCACGAGAGGACGCGTCTCCTTTGGACCTCGGCTCTTCGGCTGAGTCGGAGCTTAAGTCACAACCGGATGAAGACGAGACGAAAGGACCGTCCCTCAGACACTTGACTCCGACCCCCACCTCGTCGGCCGTCAACTCCGAGACACCCGAAGCCATTGGAAGACGTCACTTTGGGGGATCCGCAGGTCCCAGCGGAAACGCATCTACGAGAACAGACAGACAAGCTGCGGCTTGAGAGAAACGGTTTACGGACTCAGGACAACGTGCCGATGACAAAGGGCACAGAGGACAATTCTCTGGGTGTGTGGGAAGGAGGTGAGCCGGGGACGGAGACCGCTCGCTCCAGAAGCCCCAACTGAGAGCCCGGGCATCCCATCCACCGCCTTGACCGACGCTTCACGGGCAGCGAAGAGCACCACGCTCGGTCCCGGACACCGCCACCGTGGCCGTGAGGATGCCAGCCCCAAAACGCCCTCGCCGCAGACCACGCAGCCTCCTCGAAGGAGACCCAACGGCAGGAGGAAGTCACGGCCGCACAAGGCCCGACAGCAAGACCGGCAGACGTTACCTGCAGTGTCTGCCCCAGGGGAGGCGACTCCTGCCCAGCCGACCGCAGCTCGGGACACGACGGTCACAGACACAGCGGGGAGCTCGCCGGCCCCCATGGCCGGGCTCGAGAGCACAGCGGGCCCCGCCGACGGCCGGACGTGGACACGCACGCGGGGCCGGGAGGCAGGGCCACGCCGCGCCGGAAGCCCGGGAGGAGGCCGCACCGGCCCCGGCTCACCGCACCCGGGCCCGCCGCGGACGGCGCCACGGCGCCCACGGCCGAAGCGACGCTGCCGTCCACGACGCTCCCCCTGAGGACAGGGGCGCCACGCCAGAGCAGCGGCGTGAAGGCTACGCGACGACCAGCTCAGAAGACACTCGTCTCCGGGGACGCTGCGAGGGACAGCGGCAGCCACAGAGGACCCCGTCTCACGCGCAAGGGACGTGGAGAATGACGGTGGCACCCACACCCATGACGGTGAAACGGGCCGTGCAGCCGCCGGTGCCGACTCGGTCGTGAACGTGCCATCGCCTTCGGGCTCCCCCGTGGGCGTTTAAGGAAGAATCTGGGTTTCTGGGAAGCAACAGCTGGGTGACGCCGAGGACAGCCCAGCCCGGGACGCTGCAAACAGGCACAGCTGTCCCCGCCGCTCCGGGAACCGGCGCCGCCCGTCTCTTTTCACCAGGCTGGACGACCCGGACCTGCCTCCGAGGCGCGGCCTTCCGCTGCAGCGTCCGCTCCGTTGCGGGAGGAGGAACGTGCTGCTGCGCCGCCACCGCCTCGAGCACGAACGTGGAGTCGCCATCGAGTCAGGCGGAACCGCCACCCGTCGCTGGGGTCATGGCGAGACCAGCGCAGCTGCGACGCGTCCCGAAATCAGTCCGCAGAGTCCCGCCGTGCGTCCGCCGTCGTGCGTCCCGCCACGCACTCCACGCTGCGTCCCACCGCCCCTCCCACCACAAGTCCCGCCACGCACGCCACGCTGCGTCCCGCCGTGCGTCCCACCACGCACTCCACCGTGCGTCCCGCCACGCACGCCACGCTGCGTCCCACTGCCCCTCCCACCACAAGTCCCGCCACGCACGCCACGCTGCGTCCCGCCGTGCGTCCCACTGTGCGTCCCGCTGTGCGTCCCACCACGCACGCCATGCTGCGTCCCACAGCCCCTCCCACCACAAGTCCCGCCATGCACGCCACGCTGCGTCCACCGCCCCTCCCACCACGCACGCCACGCTGCGTCCCTCTGTACGTCCCACCACGCACGCCATGCTGCGTCCCACCGCCCCTCCCACCACAAGTCGCGCCATGCACGCCACGCTGCGTCCTTCCGTGCGTCCCGCCACGCACACCACGCTGCGTCCTGCCGTGCGTCCCACCACGCATGCCACGCTGCGTCCCACAGCTCCTCCCACCACGCACGCTACGCTGCGTCCCGCCGCACCTCCTACTACAAGTCCCACCACGCACGCCACGCTGCGTCCTGCCGTGCGTCTCACCGTACCTCCCACCGTGCGTCCCGCCGCACCTCCCACCACGCACGCCACGCTGCGTCCCGCCGTGCCTCCCACCACGCACGCCACGCTGCGTCCTGCCGTGCCTCCCACCACGCACGCCACGCTGCGTCCCGCCGCGACAGAGCAGCCGGCGTCCCCGTTACCACGCTCGGCTCTCGTGTCTGTGGCCCGAGCCCCCACGAAGCCCACGCCGCTCGCTTCAGCGACCCCAGCAGGTTCCAGGGAAGACGTTTTCTTCAATCACGTGGGGATCCCAGAACCCAGACACCCCCAGGGAGTCACGAGGGAACCCCGCCAGCACGGAGGCCACCGGAACCGTCCACCCCCTCGCCCTGCCTCGACGCACTGAACGTGACCCCGAAAACGGAGCTGGGCAGGGAGGCGTCGGACGGGCGGACCACAAACCCCCTGCCCCGCGGTCCGCATCGGCAGCACGAAGCGGGGAGAGTCCAAATCGTCCCCCACCCGGCCAGAGTCCCGGGCCAAGCCGTGCCACCAGGGGGACCGCACGGCCCCCCACACGGCCACGCGACAGCCCTCCAGACACTCCGTCACCTTCCAGCCCCTCGTCACGTGACCAACACACCGCAGAGAACGGCACAGCCTCCCAGGGTGTGGCCAGAGCAGCAGCACTGGACGACGCCGAAATCGCCGCGCACGGCCACTGCCCCGGTCCCGCGGCACGGCTTCCAGGCCCGGCGTGCCTACCGCCCTCCCGACCGAGGGACCGAGCGAGCCCAAGGCCCCTCCAAAGCGTCTGGGAGCCACGGCCTCCCTGAGCTGCCGCGCGCGGGGGGTCATCATGCTCCCGACGGGAGGACCCCGTTCTTTTTCAACAGGACCTTCTCGTTCCCGCAGTGGGCGGTGACCCCGAAGCCACCCCCGGCCACCGCTCCTGCCCCCGGCACGCGACAGAGAACAGTCCCCGCAGGCCCCTACAATCGGATCCATTCTCAGGGCGTCCTTCACGGGGACTTAGGGCCCCCCGCGCCCCCGCCATGCAGCGCCCGCAGGTGACGACGCCGCCGTCCGCGCGCGCGCACAACGCCCCCCTGCTCTACGCCACCCGCAGCCCCGCCCCTTCGCGACCTCTTCCGGACAGTCGTCCGGAATCTTCCATCAGAGCAGCTCCAAGTTCTTCTCTGCCGGGGGACCCCCGCGTCCAAGTTCTGGACGCATGGCGAAAAGCCCCAAATTGTCACCAAGTCCCCTCAGACCGTGTTGGTCGCCGCAGACACGGACGTGGTGCTCCCGTGTGAGGCTACGGGGAAGCCCAAGCCTTTCATCACCTGGACAAAGGTTTCCACAGGTAAGGTGGGCACATATCCGCATGTCAACGTGGCCTCGTGGCGGAGGCGATTACTCGGGCCGGTGACCGCCCCCCCACCCGCCAGGAAGCATCAGAGACTGGGAGAAGAACAGGGCCGGGGGCGCAGGGCAGGGACGCCTGAGACCCGAGCTGCACACGTGTCCCTCTACGGGGGCGGGGAGGAGGGAAGTGACGTGCATGCGAGGTTTTAATGGCGTCGCGGGGACAAGGCGCAGGTTTCTCGGGTGGGGCAGGAGGAAGCTTTGGGGACGTTTCCTGAAGGAGCTTCTTGTCTCTCTCCCAGTGAGCCCCATTACGAAAGGCTTCCGCCCCAGGTGGGGTGCAGCGGGGCGGGGAGCGCGTGCAGATTTCTGGTTCCCTCTCCTGGCGTGCGAAGGTGGACGCGGGTGGCTCTGACCGGGCAGCCGTCCCTTCGGCCTGAACGTACTGCCGTGGTTGTACCACCCGGTCGGGCTGGTGTCACCAGCTTCCCAGGGTCCACGGCTCAACCCACAGCGCTTGCGTGCGGTGGCTTTGCAGTGTGGACGTCCAGGGTCAAGGCGTCACCAGCATTTGTTCATTCCGCGTTCTCTCTCCTGGGCGTGTGGACACCGCCCCCTCCCCATCTCACGTGGTCATTCTCTGTGTGGTTCACCCCTCTCCTCTCAGAAGGATGCAGCCCTGTGGGCGCAGGCCCCGCCCTGCTGACCGCGTTGGGCCTTAGTCCCCTCTGTGAAGACCTGTCTCCACACACGGCCACGTTCTGGGGTCCTGGGGGTGAGGGCTTCAACATCTGCACTGTGGGGACACCATTCACCCCATGACAGCTGCCTGCCCATGGGATCCGTGCCCAGAGCACAGCGTCCCTCACAGAGTGGACCACCTGCTGCGCCTGAGCGGACACGACTTCCAGGTGGCAGAGAGAGCAGAGGTCACAGGCTCCAGGCTCCGCGAAGGGCCCGCCCCGCCCCCTTCTCTCTCTCTCTCTCTCCCCCCCTCCCTCCCTCTCTGACTCTGCCGTGCCTTCTGATCTGACGGCTTTTATCTTGCTTTTTGGTCTCCATTTCGACCGTTCAGCAGCGATTTATGCGAATGGCGTCACAGAGCCATGCCGTCTTTGCTCGTTTACCTGACCGGTGTTGCGGGCAAGCATGCCAGGTGCTAGGTGCTCAGAGCTGGTGACCACGGGAGACGGCCCCCTCCCGTCCGCTCACCGTTGGGCCTCATCCGCTCCGTGAGGATCGACTGGGGAATTCTGCCTGCAGCAGCAGCCGCGAACACCTCGGGCTTTCCATTCCGAGGGGCCCGTGCCTTTGACGGACGGGGCGTTTCTCGTGGGGGCGTCCCACCCACCCGTGGCTCCTCCCCATCCCCCGCCGTTTCTGAGCATCGTGCCTCAGCCGCACTGAGGACACTTCCACACACGGCCGTCCACGTGTGCTGGAGCCCTGACGCCCCGCCGCTCACCTGGCACTGAGCATCGTCTCTCGTGGAGATGCCCGGTGCCTGTGTGTTTTTGAGCTTTTTTTGCTGCAAGGACCAAATTTGCTCCCTGGCCGTAGCCACCTTGTAAGTGCCAGCGGGGCCAGGAGGCGGTCTCAGGGGACCCTCCGTCCTTCCCACCCCGCACAAAACGAGGTGACAAACACTCTCCTTTTTCTGCACCTTAAAATGCACCGGCGGGAGGGGCATCTGCGGGTGGGGGGTGGAAGGCAGACTCCAGGAGCACAGACACCTGGCATCCGCGCGGCCTCCGACTCGAAGCAGGTCGACCTCGCAGCTGCAGCTCGGGAAGGCAGGGAGGGTTGCCCGTGTCCACCACGGCTGCTCTGCAGGGCGTGGTGGCGGGGCGAATCACCTGGCCGCCAAGCCCGGCCGGGGGCGGGAAGCTGTGTGGCGGTGCCTGGAGGCCCATCAGAGCACTTGCTTCAGAGTTCTCTAGCTGCAAGTCCCTTAGTGGGCGGGTGACCTTGAGTCACCTTCGGGGGTGGGGGCGGGCGTTACGGGAGCTTCCGGCACTCAGCGTCGTCACCTAGCAGGCCTCCCGTGCTGGGGACGGTGATTGAGACGGGACAGGTGTGCGTCAGCGCTAAAGGACCAGCTCACAGCCCCGGCCGGAGCCCGGCGCTGTGCGACAGGGAGGGGTGCGGAAATCGGGGTGTCCCCGTTTCTTACGAATGGCGTCTCTGACTCCTCAGGGACAGCGAGGCGCACAGATCAGGACAGCAGCACTGAAAAGATCGTGGTTCGCTCACGGTTCCTTCCTCGAGATGCTCAGGGCCGCAAGGGGAAGCGCCTGGGTCCGTCGGGCGGGGGAGGGGACGTGGAGTGCAGATGCGAGGGCTGCCCCTGGCCGTCTGGGACCTGCCTTGGGGTGAATGACCAGGGGGACGGTGTCCTGGCGTGTGACCGCCACCCACAGGGGGCCAGTGGCTGTGGGCGCTGGCTGGCCCGGAGTATTCGACAGGGACAGCCCTGGGCAAATCGTGCGCCCGATGTAAGAACCGGCCTCATGTGTCCCTGACACCAGCCTGGACATCAGTCAGAGAGGCCGGCGCTGTGGTCTCAGGCTGCAGCTCCAGTCACCGAAGTGAACGAGGGGTCCGCCTGGAGTGCGCCTGCGGCTCACGGTGGCTTCCGGAATATTCTAGAAAACCCCTTCCGGCTGCCTTTAGTTTAGGGTGACCTGTGCCGCTGGTGTTAAGACTCGAAGAGCCGTGACAGCAGACGCCGCCTCCCCTGCAGGCGGGGGGGGGGGGGGGGGTAGGGGGACGTTGGCGAGGTAGCGCGTCGCCGCGGCGCGCCCCTCGCGCCCTGACCGCGCCTGTGTTTGGTCCGCAGGCGCGCTCGTGACCCCGCACACGCGGCTGCAGCGCTTCGAGGTCCTGCAGAACGGCAGCTTCGTCATCCGCCGCGCGCAGGCGCAGGACGGCGGCCGCTACCTGTGCACCGCCGAGAAACCCGCACGGCGCCGACCGCGCGCTCGTGCAGCTGGCCGTGGCGCCGCAGCAGCCGCGCGTCGCCGCCGGCCACTACCAGGACGTCACCGTGTCCCTGGGCGACACCGTCGCCGTGGAGTGCCTGGCCAAGGGGACCCCGGCGCCCCACATCTCCTGGATCTTCCCCGACGGCCGGGTGTGGCAGGCCGCGTCCCCCCGCCGGGCAGGGTCACGCTGCACGAAAACCGCACCTTGTCCATCAGGGACGCGTCCTTCGCGGACAGCGGCGTGTACAAGTGCGTGGCCAGCAACGCGGCGGGCGCGGACAGCCTGGCCATCCGCCTGCACGTGGCGGCGCTGCCGCCGGTCATCCAGCAGGACAAGCTGGAGAACATCTCGCTGCCGCCGGGGCTGAGCGTGCACGTGCACTGCAGCGCCAAGGCCGCGCCGCGGCCCAGCGTGCGCTGGGTGCTGGCGGACGGCACGCACGTGCGGCCCTCGCAGTTCGTGCACGGCAACCTGTTCGTGTTCCCCAACGGCACGCTCTACATCCGCAACCTGGCGCCCAAGGACAGCGGGCGCTACGAGTGCGTGGCCGCCAACCTGGTGGGCGCGGCGCGCAGGACGGTGCAGCTCAGCGTGCAGCGCGCCGCGGCCAACGCGCGCATCACCGCCAGCTCCCCGCGGCGCACCGACGTGCGCTACGGCGGCACGCTGCGCCTGGACTGCCGCGCGTCGGGCGACCCCGGGCCGCGCATCCTCTGGCGCCTGCCGTCCAAGCGCGTGATCGACGCGCTCTTCAGGTACGTGCGCCCCCTGCGGCACTGCGGACAGCCCGGCGACACCGCGTCCGGGTTCAGGACGCTCGGGGGTTGCTCCTTCTGTGTTCTGGGCGCGGGCGCATGCGCACGGAGGACGCGGGGGCTGGGTGGGGGAGGGTTCTTTTTCACAGTTAAATCTCATCTTTGTAACTTGAAGCCACAAGAAACACCTGGCTTTTCCCCTGCTCCACCCACCACCCAAAAAGAGTGAACCAGATCGCTTTGCTTTTAATGATTATATTTGAAACTCTGTTTTAAGCGGTCCTCTTAGATAAAGCAGGCTACGCTGCCTGGTTTTTCTAACATCTAATGTCAACGAAACTCGCACGAGCTTCCCATCTCGTTTCTCATCGGCGTCCGTGCTGGAGTATTTGAAGGTGTGGGTTCCGCACCAGGGCGGCCGGTGTGGCACTCACGAAGCCCCTTCCGTCAGGAAGGAAGCCGCCTTCTGCTCCACGGGCCTCAGTTTCCAGACGGTGGCAGTTTCGTCCCCAGGAGATGTTTCGCAGTGTCTGCAGACCCTTTGGGTTGGCGTCACTCAAGGAAGGAGGGTGCGCCTGGCACCTGGCGGGTGCAGACCGGGGGGGCTGCTGCATGCCCTGCAGTGCGCCCACCGGGCGGCCTCACACAGCCATCCCGCTGTCTGAAAGCCCCAAACCCAAAGCAGTCTGTGTCTCTGTGATAAACCCAGGAGGCAGAGGAAAGAGACAGTGGCTGGCCAAACGGACCCGGGGCTGTCCGTGGTGCCACGGTGGACGGACCTTGGTCCACAGTGTGTCCCCGCAGCCCGGGGCCCGGCCCCTGCCTCTCGATGCCAGTCCCCCCGCCCCCGGAGGTGACCAGAGCCAGCCTCAGGGGTCCGGCACAGCCGTGTCCCCAGCCTCTTCCCCGTGCAGGAGAGGGGTGGCGGTGCATCCTCCCCCCCACGTTTATAAAAACGTCAAGCGCACGCTGAGGCACTTCCCGTCACTTTTCCTCGTGACCCTCGAACGAAAGCCTTTTGTGCCTCTTCCCGCGCAGACGTGGAAGCTGGGGTCCGGCCGCACCGGGAGTCCCCGCGGTGGTGAGAGGCGTCTGCGTTTGGACCCAGTGCGCTCCAGGCTGCAGAAGGCGTGGGGTTGGGCCGGACAGCGCGGGTGTCAGCCCCGGGCCCGAGAGCCAGGCCGTAGCCCCGGGACACTGACCTCGTGTTTCTGTTTCTTTCTCTGCACCCACAGCTTTGACCCCCGGGTCCGGTGTTCGCCAACGGGACCCTGGTGGTGACGTCCGTCACAGACAAAGACGCGGGCGACTACCTGTGCGTGGCCCGCAACCAGGTGGGCGACGACTTCGTCGTGCTGCAGGTGCACGTGGTCATGAAGCCCGCCAAGATCGAGCACAGGCAGGAGCAGGACCGCAGGGTGTCCTACGGCGCGGACCTCAGGGTGGACTGCGTGGCCAGCGGGCTGCCCGACCCCGAGATCGCGTGGGGGCTCCCGGACGGGAGCCTGGTGCACTCCTTCGTGCAGGCGGACGAGGGCGGTGGCGGGCGAGGCCAGCGCTACGTCGTCTTCAACAACGGGACGCTCTACTTCAACGAGGTGGGCCGCGCGAGGCGGGCGACTACACCTGCTTCGCCAGGAACCAGGTGGGCAGGGACGAGATGACGGTGCACGTGAAGGTGGTGGCCGAGCCCGCCGCCATCCGGAACAAGACGTACGCCGTGGTGCGCGTCCCCTACGGGGACGTGGTGACCGTGACGTGCGAGGCCAAGGGGGAGCCCACGCCCAGGGTGACGTGGCTGTCCCCGACCAACAAGCCGATCCCCACGTCGTCGGAGAAGTACCGGGTCTACGAGGACGGCACGCTGCTCATCCAGAAGGCGCAGCGCGCCGACAGCGGCAACTACACCTGCGTGGTCCGGAACGGCGCGGGCGAGGACCGCAAGGTCGTGTGGGTGCACGTCACCGTGCAGCCCCCACCATCAACGGGAGCCCCCACGCCATCACCACGGTGCGCGAGATCGCGGCCGGCGGCAGCCGGAAGCTGATCGACTGTCGGGCGGAGGGCGTGCCCCCGCCGCGCGTGCTCTGGGCCTTCCCCGAGGGCGTGGTCCTGCCCGCCCCGTACTACGGCCACCGGGTCACCGTGCACCGCAACGGCACGCTGGACATCAAGAGCCTGCGGAAGAGCGACTCCGCCCAGCTGGCCTGCATCGGGCGCAACGAGGGCGGGGAGGCCCGGCTCGTCGTGCAGCTCACGGTGCTGGAGCCGCTGGAGAAGCCCTTCTTCCACGACCCGGTGACTGAGAAGATCACCGCCACGGCTGGCCACACCATCAGCCTCAACTGCTCGGCCGCGGGCAGCCCGCCGCCCACGCTGCGCTGGGTGCTGCCCAACGGCACGGAGCTGGCCAGCGGCCGGCAGCTGCACCGCGTCTCCCACCAGAGCGACGGGCGGCTGCACGTGAGCGGCCTGTCGGCGGCCGACGCCGGCGCCTACCGCTGCGTGGCCCGCAACGCCGCCGGCCACTCGGAGCGGCTGGTGTCCCTGAAGGTCGGGCTGCGCACGGCGCCGGCCGGCGGCCAGCAGCACAGCGTGGTCAGCATCCTCAACGGGGAGACGCTGCGGCTGCCCTGCCCGCCCCCGCCGGCCGCCCGGCACACGCATCCTGGACGCTGCCCGGCGGCACGCGTCTGCACGGCCCGCAGGCCCGGGGACGCGTGTCCGTGTGGGACAACGGCACCCTGACCGTGCGCGAGGCCTCGGTGTTCGACAGGGGGACCTACGTGTGCCAGACGGACGCCGAGGCGGGCCCGTCCGCCGCGAGCTTCGCGGTCATCGTGATCGCCTACCCGCCCCGGATCACCAGCGAGCCCACGCCGGTCATCTACGCCCGGCCCGGGCAGCCCGTCACGATGAAGTGCATGGCCGTGGGCGTCCCCAAAGCCGAGATAAGCTGGGAGCTGCCGGACCGGTCGCAGCTGACCGCCGGCCCGCAGGCCCGTCTGTACGGACACCGGCAGCTGCACCCGCAGGGGACGCTCACCATCCAGCCGGCCACCCGCAGCGACGCCGGCTTCTACAGGTGCAGCGCCAAGAACGTCCTGGGCAGCGACACGAAGACCACGTACGTCCACGTGTACTGAGACGCGGCCGGGCCGCGACAGCGCCTCGCGGGCAGGACAGCCCGTGGCGGGCGGGCAGAGCTCCCCCGGGAGCTGCCACACAGCCCGGCCGCCCCCGGCTGCATGTCGGCTCACGCTGCCCGTGGCCGACGCTCGCAGGCAAAAGGGAGGCACGCGGCAAGGAAGGGGGGTCCTGCCTGTCGGGGACTCGCGCCCACGGCTGCAGGACGCCGTGCTCTGGCCTGGCACGCCACACGCCGCACCACGACGCAGGGATGATTCCGCGTGGCCGGTGCCTCTCCTGGACACCCTGACGAGCGTCGGTGGGAGATCAAGGAGCTTCGCTGACAGTGGACAGCGGAGAGGACAGCACCGTCTCGCCCCGTGCAAGACGCCTCTGCGGGTCAGCCCTCTGCCGTTTCAAACCGATAGAACCTTCTAGAACGAGCATCCGTCCTCCAGTTACTTCCTCTGTCACGTCAGAACTCCAGTGTGACCAACAAGGGCTTAGAATCAGAGTGACCGACTTTTTTTTAATGTACAAGTTTCTTAAAATACAGCTACCATTTCTATGAAAGGACTGTGTCTGAAACTCGCTTTTTATGTAGTGTTTTCTAAATATATATATATATATTATTTTTCTCTCTAATTAGACGATGAGGCTAGAAAGAGAAAAACGCTTTCTGTCTCATTAAAAATAATAAATTATTGGTCTTTACAAGACTCGGATACATTAGAGCAGCCACGGAAAGCAATCGCAGAGCATGCCTGCCCGGCTTCTTTCCAATTCAGGCAGCGCTATCAGATTACCGTTCCGGGACCCCCCTGGCGGGGGAGGCTGGGGTGTTGGATTTCCCGGTGCATGGAGTTTGTATTAAGAGCTGTCGCCGGGGGCAGGGGGAGGGCGGAGCGGAGCGGGAGCTGAGCCGTGACCCCGCGGAGCGAACCCACCGCCCCTCGGAGAGCCCAGCTGCGCCTCACGCCCGACCGTGCGCGCCCTCGGACGGTAGGACCCCTGCTCGCTCCATGGCTGTTTTACTGTGTTTTTAAGGTCAACAGAATGTACATTGGATAATAAAACGATATTTTCCGAACACCCGGGCGGTGGTGACGGTGATGTTTTCAAGGCCGGAAGAGCTGCGTGAGAGGGGTGGAACTCGGACTGGTCGGAACCGGCTTTATCCGTCCCGCCTGAGTTACTTCCTCTTCTCTCCCAGCGTTCGGCGTGCAAGGGGACGGACTCAAAGGCAGTGGCTTTGACAGAGGGCAGGGCAGAGTGGGACCCCCGCGGTCCCCTGCGGTCACAGTCCCCGTGTGAGGGTGGGGAAGTGGTCCCACAGGAACGTGACACCTGGGTCCGTGCAGCAGCACTGCTCAGAAGGGCAGTGCTGCCATGCATGTCCTCACGGGGAGAGACGGAGAGAGAGACAGAGACAGACAGACAGACAGAGATGGAGAGAGGGGAAATGCAGGACGAGTGTGGGCAGCACGCGCCGCTCGGCGTGGGGAGGAGCTCGGAGCCGCCGCTCTGGGAGGCGTGTCAGCCGTGGACCGCGAGGGCCGGCCGGCCCCGGCTCGGTGGGGGCGCGCGAGACCCCTCCGGGCGTCAGTCCGTTCCTTCACGGGGTTGGGTCTGCGCAGCCCTCGCTGTGCGCCAGGTGCGGCCCGTGTGGGGACCTGACGCTTCCGCAGACAGGCCCGGGGTCTCTCGGCCTCGGCGCTGTGCCCGTCGGGGCGATGGCCGTGAGGAGGGTCGTCCGTGCCCTGCAGCGAGGTGAGCAGCCCCGTGGTCACCACCCACCAGGTGCCAGGAGGTCCTTGCACCCCAGGTGTGACAAGCAAAAGTGGCTCCAGGTATTGGCAAATGTCCCCTTGGAGGGGGAGCAGAATCACTCCCAGGTGAGAACCGCTGCCTCAGATGAGGGAGGGAGGGATGGATGGATGGACGGACGGATGGACGGACGGACAGGGAAGACAGGTGATAGATGACTGGTAGGTAGATGATAAATGATAGATGATACATTACATAGATTAGATGATAGATAATGATAGTTTAGATAAAGTGATAGATTACATGATAGATACATGATGGATGATGATACAGGACAGGTACATAGATGATAGACATGATATTTTAGATTCATGATAGACGATTGATAGATGGGTAGATAGATACATAGCTACAGAGTCGCTCCTGCTAAGTCAGGGCCTCAGACTCCGCGCGGTGCACGTCGGGGTGATGACTCTGACGTCGGGCGTCCGGGGCGCTGCAGGGTGTTGAGCAGCACCCCCACCTGTTCTCCACTGCGCAGATGCCACGAGTACCTCCTCCCCGCTAGTCGTGACCACCCCAAATGTCACCAGGCGTTGCCAAGTGCCCCGCGGGGTAGCGAACCGTCCCTGGCGGTCACCCTGAACCGCGTGACTGATCGCAGCGCGACTCGCACCGTCCACCTGAGCACGCGGGCGGGGGCCGCGTGGGCAGGGGGCGTGGGGCGGGGGCGCGCGGGCGGGGGATGGGGGCGCGTGGGCAGGGGCGTGGCCCGCAGGTGCGGACCCAGCGTCCACTGCGCGGCGCCACGCGCGCCTTCACCTGTGGACAGGGCCGGAGCCGCACAGGGCGCAGCGCCCCGGGGCGCGCGCGGTCGCAGGCTATACCGCGGCTCTGCGCGCGGCCTCGACACTGCTCCCCAGGACTCGCCGGCCCCGCTGCGGCGACCTGCGGGCGCGTGTGGCGGCCACCGCCTTCTCCGAGGGCGAAGGACGGACGGACACGTCCTGGTTAGCGTGAGGCTGAGACGCTCAGAAACGGTGCAGGTGCTTCGCAGGGCAGCGGGGCCCGGGGCACCCAACGGCCGCGGCGGGGTCAGGGACGTTTTTACGAGTCCCGGGCACTCGTGTGCGGCGACGTCGAGTGACATCCGGGCGCAACGAGCTCCATCGGGGCCGGGAAGGAAGTTCCCGCCTCGAGCTCGGAGACCCGGCGTCCAGCGACAGAGAAGGGGCGGCGTGCTTGCGCGCGAATCTGAAAAGGTGTCTCATTCCTGGCCAGAACGTAACGACGCCGTCGTGCGCTGAAATTCGTGCTGCGCTTAATTCTCATCCACCTGGGAGCTCGCGGTGGGACCTCATGAGGGGTCTGCGGGGCAGGCGGCCCTAACCCCAGTGACAGTATAAGGGACAGAAAGGAGACGGGAGGGACGCGGCCACCGGCCCAGGGACGTCTGGGGCCCCCAGACCCGGGAGAGGCAGGGAGGACCCTCCCCTGGGGCCTCGAGGGCGTGACCACGGGACCCCTGGATGTCACCCTGCTGGTGTCCAGGGCTGTAACAGCAGGAACTTCTGTTTCTTTCAGTCGCCTGTTTGGCGGAGTTGGTTAAAGCAAGCCTGAGAAGCTAACGCACATATTTAAAATCTACTAGTCCAGGCAGGGCGTTCCTTACGTACTTTGTGACTTGGCAGTCTGAAGGTCATTTAAAGGTGTTCGTCCAGATTAGGGAGCTGGGTGATTCAGAAGGCCGTCGATCAGAATCACATACGGTTCGATTCTCTTTTGTAAATAATACACTAACTAACAGAAAACTTTGCCCCCGCTCCTGCAAAACAGCCAACTTGTGACATCTGGTTTATGCGCTCGTAAATATGTGCACACAAGCAAAATCCACGGCGAGCCATCAATTGTCACCCCTTGATGGTTCCCAGGTCCTCACTGCAAAGCAAAATGCAAACCAGGCTCTGCGTTCCCTTGAGGACTCGTTCGCAAACACAGCTCATTCTGATGAGACTGGCCGGACTCTGAACCCGGGTGGATATGTCCCGCCTTCTACTGAATCGAACCTGCACAAGGCTGCACCCCAGGGAGCTGGTTTTGAGCTGTGTTGTCCTGTATAGACCAAGCTTCAGACGGGCAGCGCGGTGACTTCCTGGGTGCCAGGCTTATCAGGGTGGCAGGGGACAGGAAAAGTCATTTCACATCATCCTGGCTGCCAGGCTGTTCAGCCTTCTCCCTAACAGTTTTTTTTTAAATTACTCTTTCATTTAATTTATTGGGGTGACATTGGTTAATAACATTATATAGGCTTCCAGCGAGCACTTCCGTGAGACGTCATCTGTCTATCACATTGTGTGCTCGCTGCCCAAAGTCACATCTCCTGTCCCATGTCTGTGACCCCCATGTCTGTGACCCCCGCAGCTGCACCCCCTCTGCTGACCGCCATGCTGTGGACTGCGTCTGACTTCGTGTTTGACAAGGTCTTCTTTACGTTTACCTTGGCACCACAGAAAAAGCCAGGGGTCCTCCTTGGTTTCATGTTGAAGCACCTGGGGCATGTCCACCTGTGTTCATTTGCTTGGCCAGCCATAATAAATGGCCACAGACCGGGTGTCTGAAAACAACAGAAATGAACCCTTCCCCAGTCCTGGAGGCCAACAGTGTGACACCCAGGGTTCCCAGGGCCTCCTCCCTCCGAGGCCGCAGGGGAGGGTCCTTCCTGTCTCTCTCCAGCGTCTGGGGGCCCCAGGTGTCCGCGGACTGATGGCCACGTCCCTCTCGTCTCTGCCTCCTTCTCCTCTGTGTCTGCCTCCTCTTCTGTTCCTCACAAGGACAACTGTCACTGGGGTTAGGGCCATCTGCTCCAGGGGCAGGGGGCGTCATCTCAGACCCTTCACTGATCCCGTCTGTGCCAAGCCTGGAGATGACTCAGTCTCATCTGACACCATCCAACATGGCGGGTGACTTGCCTGTCCACAGCCAGACAGCAGAGCCAGAACCAGACCCAGGAGCAAAGCGTGTGCTGGGCTGGGCTCTACTCGACCACGAGTTTTCTCCGAAAACGGCAGAACAAGCATCTCTTTCAATAGATGAGAGGCGGCTTGAGTTCCCGTCCTGCCCCTTAACCGTGCTGTGCATCTGGGTGGCATCTACATGGGCGTCTGTGTCTGCCTGGGAGAGGGTGGTGACAGTCGATAGGATTCTTCAGATTCACATGAGGACAGTGGGACAAAGGTCAAAGTTTCCTTAAAAAAAAAAAACACACCTGCGTGTCCTGTCCACCACGTGGTACAGCATGCAAGTCATTAGGGAGAATGTGCATTTCTGTTCTAGAAAACGCGGTACGCCGCGGGTGGATGACGTAAAGTCTCCCAGTCTGACTGTTGGAAAGATCTGGAGAGAAGAGGGAGGAGCGGCGAGGTGCGAACAGGAGCATGGAGTAGAGGATGGTCGCCGAGGTCATTACCGCAGGTGTTGTCCGCTGAGGGGACGGAACGGCCAGGAAAGCCAGCGGGTCGGGGGACCCACGGCTCGGCGCGCTGCAGGGGACGGTGGCGCAGGCCCCGGCGTGAGCGCTGCCGCCGAGGACGCGACGCGAAAGGACGCCGCCGCCCTGCCCCTCGCCCGTCTGCAAACTCCCCTCGCGCCGCCCCATTGCCAAGGCCCGCCTGACGGGGGGCCGTGCGCGGGGACATCCCCCCTGCCGTACACAGCCGCTCACGTTTTCCCGGGGCGGAAAGGTCATTCTGACCTTGACTTCGTGTCGTCTTCCTGTGGCGGGGCGCGTGCGCCCCGCTTTCTGGGAGGGAGAAGGAGCTGGAGAGCGTGACTAGGACTCCCCCTCGGGGTGCCCCATGAGGCGCGCTTTCCTTCTCGGACACCCCCGAGGCTGCGCGAACCCCGTGACGCAGCACCGGCGGGGGTGGGGGGTGTGTCGGGTCACAAAAGCACAGCCCCTTTCTCTGCCGATGCTGTAGGGTGGTTGCGGGGGAGAACAGGAGCCCAAGGAACTGTGGGTAAAGCCGTGATGCCTCAGGTGAGGCTGGAGATGGTAAAAGGTGAACAGCGCCCCCCAGCGTACGACAGAGGCCGTCACCTCTCCCCGAGCCTCAGGCACCGCCGCCATCTTGCAGAACTGTCTGGGTACGGCTTTCCCCTGCGGAAACTACATCTCCCAGCATCCTTTGCAGTGAGGCGGGGGTCACGTGACTATTCTCACCGGGGGCGTGTCCTTCCAGAGCAAGGTGATGAAGAAGCAGTAGGCCTTTTCCAGCTCTCCCTTCCCAGCAGCCCCCACGGAATGAACAGACTGCAGGGCACTGGGAGCGAGTTTCTGAATCCCCAGCGACCGAACACCTGACACCTGTGTGGGCTCCCCGGGATGCTCGCGTCCCCTGTTACCTGTCCTCCTGCGGCCCCTCTAACTCTAGAGAAATAGAAAAACTGCTCTTTCTGCAAGTCCGAGGTTTGCTTTACCCACAGGCCAGTGCTTCCGACTTGACCCACAGCTTCGTCCCAGGGAAGAGGTGAAAACAGGATGAGGTTTACAGCTGATGATACCTGTTAAGAGCTTCCCATGGAAATGCACACAGCTAGTTGTTGTTGTTATTATTATTGTTAATTATTTATTAAACTATTATTATGTTATTATCATTTTATTATCATTATTTTATTACCTTTATTATTATTATAACCATATTGATGGAATGATGATAGTATAACTCAACTTTTAAACGACATGTGGTTTTCAAAGACTTTCCTATACACTATGGTGTAAAATACACAAGACCTTAAACAAGGAATTTCTTCTTTATTCTAAATCAAGGACCTAGAGGCCCCGGGTCTGTGTCCGCTCCCCAAGCAGTCGTCCATCTGGAAGAAAACCTGTCCGCATCCAGGCCTGCATTTCCATTGGCTTTTACACGTGGCATGTGTTAGAATTTTGTACAACGCTCCACTCGAGATCGCAGACTCCGAGGCTCTTTTGCATTTGAAAGATAAACTAGATTTCAGCTTTCGGAAGGTCACAAAGCGGTTTGGGACTAGTGATGCGTTGCTAGTGAAAACAGAACTCAACTTTCTGTGATGAAGAAGGAAATGCAGACGTGCTGTGTTTGGAAAGAAACAAACAAAAAGGCTCTTTTTCATTAACATTTGGTGACATGCATTTAAAAATAATGGCAGATCGTTTTATAAACTATATAAATATCTACCAATGTACCGTATACTTGAAACTAATAATAAAGTAAAATTTAAGAAATAATAATGGCAGAAAACCAACAAACAGAAAACCTGAGACATTCCATGTACGACGTGATGGCCCACGAAGTCCCTGTGGATCATTTTCTGTTGTACGAGCTTTTGGGACATATGTTATAATAGTTCAGTGGTGCGTCCTCTGGGCCTGGATAAGGCGTTGGACTTCAGAATCTTCCTCAGGCCTCGGATCCGAATGATTATGAAAGTAGATGATGTGTAAACACCTCCTTTTCTACTTTTCTTTGTGGACGGTGGCAGAAAGTTGACTCTATTTTAAATGGTTCAAGGAAGAGATTCAAAACACAGTTCCTTGTGGCTTCATTTTCTTATTGCTGATTCTGGAAATGAGACTTTTGTCACATGTGGTTCAAAGTAAAAAAAATAAAAATAAAAGGAAGAAAACGCTGAGATTTTTCCTACAGAAAATATGGCATCTGGTACATTGCAAAACAGGGGCAAATAACCTCTCTCGACATCTTTCTCGCAGACACCAGAAAAGCGCACAGAAGGCCACCCACTGTGAGGCCAGCCACAGCAGAGGGGGGAGCCGTGAAGGAAGGTGGGTGAGGGGAGGAAAAAGCACGTTTCTGAGGTTTGCGTGCATAAAGCTTTGCTAGCCTGAACTTTGGTCCAAATCTTTATTTCATAACACGAACGTTCTATACATAACAACACATAGCCATATACAAAAAAGTGAATAGATGAAAATTATTGGCAATGCTATTATTCAAAGATAGTGTGAAAGTGCTGATTTTGGTAAGTGTGTGCAACTATATTTATTTATTCTATAGTTATTAATGTATTAATTAAATATATTTGTAATATTTCTTAAATATATTTATTTTTTTGCTATGTAAGAGCCTAGGATTTGCATACGCCTGGGACTAATTTGCATCTGATTGCATAACACCATGCGATTTGCATATTGCAATTAGGGGGGCTGTTTCCCCACTATATGGAGGCGCTGTGAACTGTTTAATCCTCTCTCGGAGATTTTTTTTTCATGTTTTTTTTGGCCGTTTCCACAAGGAATCGTCCATAAATCTCTGAAATTCTCAGATGCGGGATTGCCACAGTGGAGGGTGAGAACATATTTAAGGGTTTTGCCAAACATTTGGGAGCTGCTCTCCTAAAAGTCTTTCCAGTTTTTAATCACCGCCGAAGTGGTACGTGACAATGCCACTTGCTCCTCACGCGTCCTGAGCAGGAATTGCTATCATCACCATCACCGCGGCTTCTAATCTATCACTGCATGTTCTGCTCGTCTCCCATGTTGTTTACTTAGGAGCCAAACCTCATACTTTGGCCAATTCGTGAAGGAATTATTTACTGGCTTGTCCCCACATTTCTGCTGAGCTGTTTTGACTTTGCTTTTTGCGTACTGAGAATAATTTACATAATAAGGCATTAGCACATCATAAACATAGCAAATGTAGGATAAAGCGTTAATATTTGTCCTAAATACAGTAAATAATTTTTTTTACAGTCACTTTTTTTTTCAGTTTTATTTATAGTGCTGCATTTTTTGGAGGTACAAAGATTTTAAAACTGTAGCTTTATCTTTAATTCTTTCACTCTTTTCGAACGTTTAAGAAGATCTTCGGTGTGAGATGAGATATTCCCCTGCACATATTTATAATATTTTTTCTATTTTTTAGTGTTAAAACTTACATCATTTAGATTTGAGTATATCCTATGAGATAAAGACCTCACTGTCTTTGATTTGAATATTAAAGCCATTATCCTAATATCAAGTCTTAAGCTATTTCCCCAGTTAATACGAAAAGTTCCACGTATATTAAATACCCGTGTGGGTTTTTATCCTGGTCTATCGTCGGGGGTTTATAACATGTTTTAACATGACAGTGAAAGTTTCTTAACATGTCTCATCTTGCGACATAAATTCTTGCCGTTTGGGCCTTCAGATAAGTTCCATTTTCCAAACTTTCCAGGGAAACCGTCGCTGCGGTTTCAGGTGGCGTGTGTGAAAGGCACGATTCCGCTTTGCAGCCCTGACTCTCCGCCTTGTCGGGTCTCCCCGAGCGAACGCACGCCTCCCGCCTCCGTGCCGATCCGCCCCCGCGTCTCTGAGACGCTCTCCTTCCTTCTCTCCGTAGCGTGCGCGGAGCTACGCCGTGGCCAGCTGAGCCGCGTCACCGCATCGTCCGTGAAAAGCATCGCAGCCGATGCTCTCAGCCGAGAGTTCTCCCTCGGGGCTGTTTTCCGGGTTCTGGTCTGCTGGCTGCAGGTTCCCGGCCGGCGGCCATGGCAGCGGGTCCGGGTCTCACCGCAGGGAAAGGTGCCCGCAGCTTCCCGGCTTCCGGAACACGCAGAACGGGGATTGTGGCAGGCGTCCTGGAAGGGGCCGATCTACCCACACGCCACGTATCCGCACGTCCTGGAATTTTCCTGAAGTTTACCCCCCATGCTAACTAGTGACTGAGCGTGTTGGGCCAGGCGCTCAGCTAAGCATTTTCCACTCCACGCCATAATCCTGCAGATTAGCCGGCAGGTCCGTGGGGACCACTCACATTATCTCGCATCCGTCCATCCATCCTTCCATCCATCCATCCATCCATCCATCACCCATCCATCCATCCATCCATCCATCCTTCCATCCATCCATCCACCCATCCACCTGTCTATGTGTGTGTATGAATGCATGCATGCATGTATGTGTATGTATGTATGTATGTATCTACCTATCTATCAATCATCCATCCATCCTTCCATCATCCATCCATCATCCATCCATCACCCATCCATCCATCCATCATCCATCCATCATCCATCCATCATCCATCCATCCATCACCCATCCATCCATCCATCCATCCATCATCCATCCATCCATCCATCCATCTCTCTATGTGTGTGTATGAATGCATGCATGCATGCATGTGTATGTATGTATGTATGTATGTATATATCTATGTATCTATCAATCATCCATCTATCCAGCCATCACCCACCCATCCATCCATCCATCCATCATCCATCCATCCTTCCATCCATCCATCCATCTCTCTCTGTGTGTGTATGAATGCATGCATGCATGTATGTGTGTGTATGTATGTATGTATCTACATATCTATCAATCATCCATCCATCCATCATCTCTGTCTCTCTCTCTCTCCCCCCTCCTCCCTCCCTCCCTCCCTGCCTCTCTCTCTCTCTCTCTCTGTCTGCACACCTGCACAAGCTCATTAGGAATTTACAGCTGCGGAATGTTGCTCCAGCTTCCCATAGCAACCCTGCTTCCTGCCCCCACACGGCGTCATTAACTGTGAAACGTGTGAGCGCAGAGTTTGCTGGTGGTCCCGGCAGCCCCGCGGGCATTCCCTCTGAACCCTGGAGCGTCCGCTCCCTGTGTCCTGCCTGCCTTTGCCTACGCAGGGGGGCGAGCATCTGTGAGTCCGCCGCTGGGCAAGTCCCCACGCGCAGGGCGGCTCTTCGCTGTTCCCTGCAGCATGCGCTTAAGCACCCGCACTCAGAGTGCAGGCACCGGCGGACTCAGAGGACGGCGGTGGGTGTGGCAGGGCTCGCCACACAGGGGCCCTCGGGTCCGTTCGGGGCTGGCTGTGCCTTTCGGGGCCCTGGGTGGGGGAGCGTGGGCACACGGAGCGCCTCGGCGTACACTCAGACTCCCGCCTGGCACGGCCTTCCCCCAGTGACAGAGGTCAGTGCTCCCCCAGCCAAGCCAGCGGGCCCCGACGAAGAAATAGTGCCATGAATGTCACCAGGGACCAAAAGGGGGGCGCACATAGGCCAGATTCTAGCCCCGCCCCCGCGTCCGCCGCCCCGACTGGGGCTCCCGACGGGCCTGGGACTCATCTCGCCGTCGTCCGGCGTGGCTCAAGCACACTCTCGGGGCCAAGGACGATTTCCTTTTCCCCACGGCCGCTCTGGTGACCCACGGAATCGCGCTGGCCCCCCCCCGCGCTAAGGCCCACACGAAGTCAAGGACGGTGGTGACAGCCATGTCCCAACGTGTTTGGTATTAAAAACAAATAAGAAGAAGGACACGTACCGCGGCCTGGCGTGGGCAGCGCGGGCCCCGAGGCCGCCAGGCGTCCACCGTGCCCCGACGAGAGGGCGCGCTGGGCAGCTCCGCCTCAGCACCCCCCACGCCTGCCGTCCCCGCCCTGGATCAGGCTGGAAGCGGCAACCCTCCCTGACCGTCCGCTCTATCCGCCGGCCGTCGGGCAGAAGGGTCAGCCCGCCGCAGGAGCACACGACAGGCCGCCCCGCGCCCAGACGCTGTCCTCCTCCGAGGTCCGGCGCGGAGACCAGAGCAGCGATCGGCTCCCCAGACGCTTTGCCCCGCCCGACGCAAGTCATCCTCTCCGAACGGCCCTCTTCCCAGCAAAACTGGCCTGCGACGGCCAGTGACGGCGTCTGCGCCAGCCTCCAGACGAGCCCGGCTAGCAAACCCAGCCTCCCCAGCCTCTCGCAGCCAGAGGCTGGGTTTCCGTTAGTGCCTGAGGCTCTTCCTCTAGGCTAAAGCTCCATCCTGTGATTATTTTCACAGCAGCTCAGCAGAAGCGCACATCAAGGGCTTTCTTTCATCGGCTCCTCACCAGGGGAGTGTATTTATCAACACGGCAGAACAGTTTCCTACAGGGCTACTTCAGCCGGAGGGCACGTTCACGACGGGTGGCCATGTTGTTCACGCCGCACACAGGCCGCAGAGGGACAGGCGGTGGCAAAGCCGCGGGAAGACCCGGGGAGATCAGTGTGGTTCACAAGGCAGCGCCACGGGATGCGAGGGTGGGGCCCTCGGTGGACCAGTGGGGCCCCCAGGTGCAGAGAGGCCCAGAGGTGAACCCAGGCCGCTGTCACCGCGTGAGCCACCCCCCCGCCCCGCCCGCGTGTGGGAACACAAACTTCACTCAGAGTTCCAGGGTCCTCGTTCCAAAACTCAAGCCAGGGACAAGGGGACACTCTCGGAGCTACGCAAACCGACCCCCAAACCGACGACCCACTTTAGACAGAGACAGTCAAGCAAGGCACAGCCCCGGGGAGGGAGGGACGCTCGGACGGCGAGGCGTCCGGCTGGTGTCCGTGCACGTCAACCCCTTCACGCCGGGCCGCCCGCTGTCCCCGGTCACAGCGGGACGCAGAGAGGGCATCAGCCTCTCCCACGCCCCCCTCCTCCGCCCGTCCAGGCCCCGCTGCTGGCAACTTTCGGAAGAAGCCGCACGGTCCCCGCGAAGGCATCACAGCCACACGTGCCCTCCGGTTCCTGCAGCCTTCCGGAAGACGTAGAGTCGGGAGCCCGAACGCCGCCCTCCTCCCCGCCCACGAGTCTGAGACAGCTCACTGTCCGCACGTCACGACCCCGTGGCCACGGCCGGGCGTGTGCAGTGGGACACACAGAAACACGATAATAATCACCCAGGGGGCAGGACGCTGGGTGATTAACAGAAGGGGCTCGGGAGACCCCAGCGTGGAGTCCCCAGTCTTTTCCAGAAGAAGTTTTAGCCACCGCCTCTTCCCGACACTGCACGCCCAGGCGTGGCCAGGAGACTCTCTCCAGAGATGCCGAAGTCCAGCTTCCCCCCCCCCCCCAGACCCGTCTCTTCCAGCCCCGACAGATGACCCTCCGGGCCTGGTGCTGCTCGGAGGGTCGGGCGGGGGCACATGTGACGGGCGTGCCGAACGAGCATGAATCACGGTCTGTAATCACAAAGCCATTGCCTTTCGCCTCCCACCATCCTTCTCCAACATCCTCCCTGGGGTGGGGACGGGAGATGAATGATGTTGCTGAGCGTTTAATGTCGGGTCTCTTGCTCCGGCGACGGAAATGTTCTAAGGTGGACGATAAGTGATAGTTGCGTTGCTGGGCGACTCTCCTGAAAATCCCTGCGTGGCTGAATTGCATGGCATGTGGATTCCAGCTCCAGGAACGCTGTCCGGAAACTCAGACGTAACGGCCTCTTTCTTCCCATTCGTACACAGTGGGTACGGGACCCACCTGCGTCTGGGCACCGGAGGCCGATTTCCATCCTGTGTCCTCGCACGCCCCGAGGGTCTCGGCCCCAAACCGCACAGCTGCCTGGCAGCCGGCCGCACGGTCCTTTAGACATCACTGACACCCCGCCTCCTCCCAGCCGGGATCAAAGGATGCCAGGCGGCTTCTAATCCAATCGCACCTGGTCGTTAAAGCAGACACGGGCAGAGCCACCCAGCAGGTGTGAGGAGCTAGGCACAGGGCTTACCGGGAGCCCAGAGGAAGTCTCCTCGCGATCCTGACGGCCTCCTAAGCACACTGTAAACGCCTGACAACCGCCCACGCACGTTTCTGCAGGGAACGGCGTTCCGCCCGAGCCTGCAGCGGGGCAGCCCACAGAGGGGGTTCGCTGGGACACTGGCCCCTTGGTTCGTGTGGGGCGGGTGCAGGTCACGGTCCCCGGTGAGTTCCGCCGAGCCCCGCCCCCGGCCTGCAGGGGGGGGGAGGGGTTCCCACGTGTTGGACGAGAGACCTGACAAGGGACAGCGTGAGGAAGGCTCATCTGTGCGGCGACCTGCGTGCGGGTAGATGGTCCATACCCCGACTGGACGTGAAAAGGACCCGGGTTCAGGGAATGCTGGAGGTGAGGGCTTCAAGGCTTTGGGAAATATCCAAAAATACCAAGCAGAGATTCTGATTTTGACTGGACGTTCACATGGTTGTGATGGAGGGGACGCACAGCAGAATTAAGCAATAGTCGAATCAAGTAGCTATTTAATCAAACGCCTTCGCTGTCTTGCTTCTTTAGCATAAAAATCAAGGTTGGTCATCCTGGAAAATGCGGTGTTGTCTCTTTATCGAAAGGGCTTGATTATGTTTCTTGGACACCGAAGGTGGACGCGGGGTCCCCGGTGGGTGGTGACCGGCCGGCCGCTGCGGCCGCAGTGAGGGTCAGCAAAACAGAGGGACTCCCGGGGAGGAACGCCCTGAGTCAGCACCAGAGCCGGACTTCAGAGGCCGCCGGCTGACGTCACCGCCGCACACGGAGTCACACATGGCTGCAAGCTGGCCCGCCCGGTGCCCCCAGCGCACCCCCCCGACTGCGCCCCAGCCCCCCCAGCGCCTCATGACCGGGCGTCTCCTCCACAGCAGGTGGAGGACCAGGCTGACCAGTGAGAAAGTGAAAAACGTTCGTCCAGCTGCATGTCGGCCCCGGTAACCGCGAAGCTTTAAAGGGGGGACGGGGCGGGTCGGCGTTTCCCGATTCATTCCGATCCTCCCCCCCTTCTCTCTCTCTCTCTCTCTCTGTCTCTCTCTGTCTCTCTCTCTCTTTTCTCCTTCCCTCCTCGCCCCCTCTCTGCGTGCACACAGAGGCCAGGCCGAAGGAGGACAGAGCGGGAAGACGATGCTACGTACAAAGCAGGAAGCGCTCGCACCTGACCACCCCCCGCCCCTCGCCGCCGGAGAGAATTTTTTGCCCCCTTCCGACTGTTAACCTGGCCTTACACGGCGCATGCTGTCACGCACAACAGAGGAGGGATGGCTGCTCAGTCACTGAATTTCTTTCAAAAAAGAGCATTCGATCAAGAGGGCTGGGAGCCTGGGCTTTCCATGTGAGAAAAATAAAAACCATGTGCACACAGACATACACAAATTCCAGATGGATTAGAGTTAAACCTCTGGAGGGAAATATAGAAAAATGTCTTTTTCTCCTCGAAATTCAGGGGAATTCTTTCGAGAAGCGCGTGCACGCACACACACACACACACACACACACACCACGTAACTATGGAAGACAACGCGATACAAAGTAACTTACAATTAAGAACGTCTGTCCATCAGGAAACAGTATCGTCACATGATGACACATTCTAAGCAAGTCAAACCCAAGGGAGAAGGTGGATCTAGAAGGGCATTTAGGCAGTGACCTTGGGACTATGAGTGCATGCGGCCTCTTTGGAGGACCACTTTGCCTCACCTATCAGTTCTGATCAAGCGCTCTGACTCCAGAGCCCTCTTGCATGGCTGGATTCTCTAGGGGACGCTGTGTGCCAGACCCCAGAACCTATGCTTGACGGTTTGCACTATTTCTGTGGTAACAGCCAACCCTGGACCGAATCCAAGTGCCCATCAGCAGAAAAATGTAGACATGTAATGTTGTCAACTCAGTCAATAGGGTATTTTGCAGCAGAAAATAGGAAGGAAGGAAGGAAGGAAGGAAGGAAGGAAGGAAGGAAGGAGGAAGGAAGGACAGACACAGGCAATAAGATGAAAACTCGAAGTAACAGGATAGCGAGTGAAGAAGCAAGTTCAAAATGCTATTACAAAGCATGATGCCATTTTTTTCTAAAGTAAATCAAAGTGTATATTTTATACTAATGATGCATGTATAAGATAAGTTCAATTTAAGTCCACATATGGTGTGCACAGAATATATGCACACATAACGGTTTAGACTCACTTGCATAGACGTTAATACAGTCTAAAAAACAAGATGCAACGCTCTAAATTCAGGTTAGTACTTGATTCCAAGGTGAAGTAAGGGGTGAGACGAAGACAAAGAAGCTACATACAAAATATTATGAATAATGCAATTCTCCGGTGGAACACTGGGTAGTTTGCTATTTATTATATTTTTGCCTCACATATTCATATTCTATAAATTCCAAATGCTGCATTAAACGATAACAAATCATTGTTTTATAAGACTGGAGCGTCTTGTTATTCAGCAAGATTTCATTGTCTTACATTTACGTATCTGGTGAACGCCTCCGAACGTAAATTAAATATTTCCGTGAAAGGACGCGTTTTCTTCTGAATAAGGCTTCAATTATTTATTATTATTATTATTATTTTTATTATTATTATTATTATTATTATTATTATTATTATGGCATAAATGTGTTAAAATAGAAGCTACTTGGAGTGTGTTAGTCTACGTAAACAACTAAGCCCGGAGAATGAAGAGCCCAGCAGGTGACGCGCCTTCGCTCATTAAAACATCCCGGGAAGACCGCCCAGGCGTCGGTAGACGCCGCTTCTCCAAATCCCCTCGAGAGATGCCTGCCAAAGCCCTCGGCCTGGCAACACCGCGCGTCCGCGGGAGGCATTCGCAGGGGCTCGCACCGCAGTCTGCCGCGGACCGTGAGGCCACCAGCGGCCTGTGTTCATTCTTAGACAGGCTGGAACGGGGTGCGCGGAGCAGCCTCGTCCTTGCTGACCGGAAGACGCTTCCAGGGCGCCTGCCTCCTTCTGTTCATGCTCACGGCCACGTTCCTTTCGAGCAGTGTTCCGTATGTGTTTCCCTGAGCAATTTTATTTAAACATAGCCATGTCCATTTTGCTTGACGCTAAAGTGAGTTTTAGTACGCGGAATGAAGAGGTGATGTTGGAAACCATGGTTTCGGTTTTCTGTAACCCGGGGAAACAATGAGTTATTGCCGAATACTTTTTTTTAAACTTAACAGCTTGTAAGAGTTACTTAGCACTCGTATACAATGTGGATATTTTAAGAGAACCGAGAACGAAGATTCGAGTGTCGATTCACACCCAGGGCATGTCACTGGGCTTCGGGTACAGGGTGTGTGGGGAGAATGGAGAACCCGAGCACGCGGTAGAGCAAGTGGAACTTGGCGGGAGGGTTTCAAAAGGATGAAGGGCGCGGGGAGGAAGGCCATCTAGGGGAAGATAGGAGTGACCCGTCCACGAGGACGCGACCTTGCACTCAGAGCCCGGTGCTGACAGGCTGTCACGGATGGCGATTGAGAGAAGGAGCCTGATCGGCCGGGGACAGAAGGAAGAAACGGATGGCAGGGCTGTAGGGACTCGTCACCCGAATCCCGAGGTTCATACATGGCCCACGTGGCAGGGATTGAGAAAGGGCTCCAGTCACGCGTGTGCGGGAGAGAAGGCGGCGGTTCTCCCGGTGGATTGGGGAGACGGGTGCAGCTGAGGATGGAGCTGAGGATGCAGGTCCGGCCGTGGTCGGGGGCCTTGGAAGCTGACTTCCAGATGGCATTTAGCTCACAGGATGCCTCCTGGCGGGGCGGGCAGCTTGTTGCAAGCAGCATTCCAGCCACATGACGTTGTGACTCCAGAGAGAATTTTTTTCTCTCTGAGCAACGATGGCCCACCCATGATGTCGGGACCAAAATACATGTTTCCCCCTTTCTTCTTTTTCCCCCCAACAACTGTGACTTCCCTAGCGAGTTGTTACAAACATCCCATGCTCGCTTCTCTGGTTAGTGCAGAGAGACGACTTTCAATCTTCCAAACGACTCCTGTGACACGTTCTAAAAATGACATACTGTTTGTAGATCGGTCCGTGGATAGATAGTGTTAGATAAATAGCTGATGGTTGCTAGATAGATGATAGATACCTAGATATAGATTATAGATAGTAGATAGATAGATAGATACATAGTTAGATGATAGATAGATAGATGATGGATAGATAATAGGTAGATACATAGATACATAGATAGATGATAGATGGTGGATAGATAAATAGTAGATAGACAGACAGACAAAGAGAGGTATAGACAGACAGTTTGATAGATGATAGATAAGTGCATAGATAGATGATAGATATAGATGGATAGATACATAGATAGATGATAGATAGATAGATACATAGATACATAGATAAACAGACAAAGAGAGTATAGACAGTTTGATAGATGATAGATAGATGATAGATAGATAGATAATAGATAGATAGATAGATAGATAGATAGATAGATAGATAGATAGATAGACAGATAGATAGATGGATGGATGAAGATGTCGGTTCACCTACGTGACATATGTTAGTTAGAAAAACTTGGGTGGCTGCCGACTGGCAGTGTTGCTAGGCACACTGTCCTCGCTTCTTCCCTGGTGACAGAGTCGTGGGCCAGGGCACCAGGAGAGGGAAGAAATACAGCTGTGATTTCAGCAGATAACACAGAGCGAGGCCAAGCCGTGTCCGCAAGACGCACCCCTAATCCCCGCCTTAGTTCCCAGCCAACTGCCACCCCAGCTTCTTGTCACACACACTTGAAACGGCTGCTCTGTGTGTCATTTCCTTGGGGCCACCCTCATCCGTCCTGCGAGCTTCAGGGAGAGCTGGTCATCAGAAGCTGTGCTTGGGGATGCGAGTGGGGTTCGGCGGAGAGAGAAAGCGGGGTGGGTTTCAGTGGGTTTCAGGAGCAAACAGTGGGGGCCAGCGAGGTCAGGGTTCGTGGCTGCACACTTTGCCAAGGCCCCCTCCTCTTCTGTGGGGGAGGGCAGCTGAGGCCTTGTGGGGGGCTGGGCACGGAAGGGGCCCCTCGGCGGTGACATGTGGCCGCAGGCACTGGAGGGCCAGGTGTCGAGGCCAGAACAAGGGAACGGGGGACGAAGGGCCCTTCAGCTCAGGACACTGGGTGGGAAAATGTCACTTGGGCAGAGGCTCCGTGGCCAGAGAATCGTGGGCTGCCCGCTTCGATGGTGCCGCACAGAACGAGGCCGGGAGTGGGCTGGGCTCTGGCAGCGTCTCCTCCGGCCTCTCATTCTGTCCCTGGAGACAGTTTACAGAGGGGGGAAAAAAAAAAAAAACAAGACAAAAGCAAGAGAAGGTTTTTACCAACCGGCTTTGCAAATTTATGTTGCAGGAAGCGGACGCGTGGTTTTTTCATGGCATCTTACACGTGACGAAGGTAACTAACCAGTGACCGTTTCAGAAGGAGAAAATAATAATGCGATGCTCTAGAGGCAAGTAAAGCCGTAGAAGAAATCCTTTAAAACTAAGACGCTGGATGTAGCCAGCACTCCCTCGCGCCAACCTTTCGGGGTGTGTGTGCGTGTCTGTGTGTCTGTGTGTGTGTGTGTGCGTGTGTGTGTGTGTGTGCACGTCCGTCTGCGTGCGCACATGTGACATAGTAACAGACAGCACCCAGCAACATGCTTCAGAATCATCTGGAAACACAGCACGGTTCTGGAAGGTGAGGTTTGCCTCTGTTAGCAGACCATGCACCAGACTTCGGGAATCCGCCCTATTCGAACCACTCTCTCATTCTGCCCCTCTGAAGAAAGCCACGTTGCTGCAGACGATGAAGGGGAAAGGGGGGAAGGGAAAGGAAGGGTGGAGGCTCACGTGTCTCGAACCCAACCTCCCGCCAGAGCCGCGTCGGAAGCAGGAAGCGTTCGGGAGCAGCCACGGGTTTATGGGGTGAGTCGAGGCGTGAAAGCAACGGATCACTCCGGGGAGGGCTGCCACGTGAGATTCCTGAGCTTCCCCGCCTGCCTCCCCCCAGCCCACCCCCCTCCTCCCCGCCGCCAGGCGCCGGGAAACGCATCAAATACCAGGGCAGCAGCCGCGAAGCTGGCTGAGTCACCCCACAGCGGGGTTTTTTTCCCTGCCCCCCTCCTGAGCTGCAAAGGCCCAATGTTTCTTTACAGATCAAAAACTAATTTTATTTATTTTTCCCGTGAGAAGAGACACCTGAAATTTAGCTGTCCTGCTTTCTCGAAACCCAACATTGCAGTCATTTAGAAAGAAGCAGCCTGACGTGCCTGTTCAGAGGAGAAGGTGGAAGGCTTGGTGACCCTCTGCTTCTCTCCGAAGGCGGGGAACGAGGGGGCAGGAGGTGACCCACGGGAGGCGTCCGGGCCACGTCACCGGCACGCACGGCCGACCACACGCGGCCCGGGGCGCAGCCTCGGGGACGGTGGCCCACGGGCTCATGGTCTCGTGTGTTGAATTATGTTCCTGCCGTGAACAAGCTGGGGGACGTCGCCAACGCGCGGAGCAGATGCGTGTGGGACGAGACGGCCCCCTAGTTCTCAGCGTGCCGTGGGGAAGGCACCGCGCTGGCCATCTGCAGCTCAGTGCGGCAGGTGGTACAGACGGTTCGCAGGTCCGTTTACTCGAAGATGCTGATGGCGAATTCAGCCGAACAATGACCAAAGAGAGACTTTATAAAGCGCCCTCACTTCACATGGGAAAGGAGCCGAGGTTTCCGATGACAATACTGTCAATTCGGAAAGTAGCGACACTTTTAAACCGCATGAAATTAGCTTTTCGAAGAGGGAAGCGTGTTATTCCTTTGGGTAGGTTGTAAGGGTCACTGGACGTCTACACGAACGTGCACCCAAGAACTACATGAAAATCAACATTTAGGACGTGGTTCCACAGTGCAGCGGTCAGCGCGCTGCTTCTCACGCAGAAGGTCCTGGGTTCACACCCCAGCAGAGCCACAGTCCCTGGTCCACGGCCACGCCACCCTGAGCAAGCCCGATGCCTGATCTCGGAAGCTAAGCAGGGTCGGCCTGGTGAGTCCTTGGATGGGAGACCACCTAGGAAGGCCAGGTGTAAGTAATAAGAAGTAACTTTTAAAAATTAAATTAAATTAAAAAAAAAAAAAACATTACAGCTTAAGCCAGTCTTCAGCATGGTCCTCGAAGAAGAAAATATTCTATCTAGGAAAGGAGAAAGTCTGCTTAAGAAGAAGAGAAAACTACACCCCGCGTGAAGATATCATTGTACGTGAGACTCATTAATTCAAAGAGAGCGTAGTGAATTCACAGCGGGCCCTGGCGTCCCTTGCGAGCTGCCTGAGCAGTGAAGAACTTTCCCTTTTGTTGGGTTTCTTGACCCTCGTTTCTTACATTGCATTAATGCTTATTTTTTCCAAGTCTTCCCACGTCTTGCTTGGCTTCCTGTTAAGACCTCACTTGAACCGGAGTAAAGTTTTGTTTTGTTTTGTTTTGTTTGTTTTGTTTTGTTTGTTTTGTTTTGTTTTGCTTTGTTTTCCCCAAGACCACATTTGTGGGGAATGACCCACCCTGGACGGGATTCTTAAAATGATTCCTGGTGGCGCCTTGTGACCAGTGAAGGCAAAGTCACTGCCCATACCTTAACGCCATGACCTTTTTATGAAATCCTTCTGTACCTTCGAGAAGAAACGCTGGCTTCCAAGGAAAAACCATGTGCCTTCTTACAAAAAAAAAAACATGGAAACTCTACAAAGTCCATGTTTTCATACATACGACAATTTAGAAATTTTTTTTTCTGATCTTAGTGGGGTCCTCTTTGTGCTTTGCCTAAAGGTTAACTTCATTCTGATCTACAGTCAGGCGGGTGGAGGAGGGGGGATCGTTTTCTGAGAACGGAGTGAATTCCGAGGCGTGCGATTGGATTTTCCCTCCAGGCCAGAAGACGCTCAGGGAGCACAGCGCAGATCCCGGGCCGAGGGACACTGACGCTGTCCCTTGCTTCTCTTCCCGCCGGGGCCCGGCAAGCCGGGGAGCCGGTGTGAGCGCGTGCCCAGGCGCGGTCTGAGCCCGCCGCGGTGCTCCACGAGGGTGGGCCGTGGCGACGGGCCACGGGGACGTGGCCATGAGGGCGGAGCCCCGAAGCGGTCGACATGCGGCTCCCGGTCTCTCTTCCCACGACCCCGCGCCTGTCTCTGCTGACGGCGCGCCCTGCTGCTTGTCGTCAAGGACGCGAAGCCCACGGTCCACGCGCCGCCGCTGACCCGGCTGGCTGAGCCCTGTCGGCTCCGGCGCCCCCCGGGAGGCCGGTCACACGTGTGGATTTTACCCCGCCGCACACAGAAAGCCGCATTGGAAACACACGAATTCCCATGCGACAGCGCCCGCTGTTTGCAAGTTGGGATTTTGCAATTGCCCGAGTTAAAAAAATAAGACATTTTAGGTCAACATAAATATGTGTGTGTGTGTGTGTGTGTGTGTGTTGTGTGCAATATATACATGTGGAGAATTCTATGCGTGTCAGGAAACTCTTATTGGGGCATAGGCTCTGGAGTAATGATTCAGGAAATGATTGCCGCGCAAAAGTCTAGCAAAGCGCTGAGCCACATCCCCGTCCATCTGATCGCTGCTCACACGGGCCGAGCACGGGGCAGCAGACCGCGGTGCAGAAGCAGGCGTCTGACCTTTGCGGCCCTGCCACAGTCGCTTCTCCTCCCGCCTTCGAAGTCCTGCGCGCTCGCACTCCTCGGGTTACCAGCCAGACGGTCAGCAGACGCGGACAGCGCAGCCCGGAGCGGGAGAGGAGGGGGCGCGAGGTGGCAGAGCCCCCGCATGCATCGGGCGGTGCGGGTTGGCGGGGCTGAGGGACCAAGGCGGGAGGGCGGTCTGCGGCTTTTGCGGGGGGGAGCCGAGGGTCAAGGGCGAGGGCCGGGGGGCCGAAGGGGACGAGGGGGTCGAGCGAGGGGCCGAGGGGGGCCGAGGAAGCCGAGGGGGCCGAGGGGGGCCGAGGGCATCATGCCGCGGCAGGCGGAGTCTCCATGGGCAACTCGGAACCGGTGGGCGCGAGGCGGCCACGCCGCCCCGGGCCGGCGCCTGCGGTGGTTCGCGCCCCGGGAGGGCGCGGCGAGGTCTTCGCGGCGCGCTCCGTCCAGCGCTGGCTCCGCGGCCGCAGCGGGGGCGCACAGCTTCCCTCCGAGGCGTCTCTTTCTTCAGACGCAGCTCGGAACCGGTCCCCCAAGAGCTGCTGGCTGGGCGGGCGCGACACTTGGGTGGCTGGTGGCCCGGGGCGCCACCGCACCCCGCCGACGCGGGCGGCCCGAGCTCCGGCGCGTGGCCGTAGTCTGGCTCCGCTGCGGGGCGCAGCGCGCGGCACCCCGTCCCCGAGACGCCCCGCGCTGGGCGTCACTTGCGCCGTCGGGGCGCCCGCGTGTGCTCCTCCGAGTACGAGCGCGTCTCTGTGTACGTCCGCGTGTGCGTGCCCGAGGGCGTGGTGCGTGTCTCAGACACGGTGCGCGTCTCGGTGCACGTGCGTGTCTGCCCGTGCACCTGTGTGTCCGCGTTCTGTCGTTTGGCGACCGCGTGGTCTGTCTCCATCGCCCCTGTGAGCACGATACGCGTCGCGCGGCGGCCCTGGTCTCCACCCGCCTCCGTCTGCAAAGCCCCGACCTCCGGACGCAGACTGGGCCACGTCAACGTGGGCGTTTTCGGGGCAGACGCCGCCGTGGGCGATGCTCGGGGCGGCCTGGGGACCCCGGCGCTTCGGCTCTGGCCAGGAGGGCGCCGCGGGCTGCACGGCGCAGGGCCGGGCCGCGCACCCAGCAGCCGCGAAGTCCTCGGCGCTCGCCGCGCGTCACACACGGGCCACCTGGGAAGAGAGAGCAGAGCCAGGACGGTTATAAGGAGATTCACTCGCCGACGAGGACCGCTGGGGGAGAAAGCACAGGCTGCAAACTCTTCCTGACGTCCGCTCTGCCGAGAAGGTCCCGTCGGTGAAGCACGACACCAGTTGATGATACTGGTCACTGTTTGTGCAAATGCCACCTTCCCTCCGGGTCGGGGGCTCAAAGACTAAGGCTCCTCAGCAACACGGAGTGACACCTACCTGGCATCCGCTCCTAAGTGCAGCCCTGGAAAACGCTGCCTGCCGCCCAGGAAGCTCCCCAGGGCGCTGGGTCCGGCCCCCGTGTGATCTGGCTCTGCTCTCGGCTCATCTGCCCCACCTGCCCGGCCCGCCGTCACCCACGCCGCTGGCACACGTCCTCACGGGGGGAGACGTGTCCGACCGACCGTTTCTGACACCCGCCAGCAACGTCCCCCGGTCCCCCCTTCCGCATCCGCCCCACTGTGCCTCCCGGCCGTCCCCAGAGAGGCGGCTCCGCGGGGCAGCCGAGGGCTGTTTCCTGCACAAAGAGGGGAAGCGGCGCCTCGGCGAGCTCAGCCGTCACCTGTCTGCTCCGCACGACGGGCCGGGGAAAAGTGTCAGAAGCCTCGTCATTGTGTGTTTAAAGAAACCGTTATAGTCACATGGGGCGGGGAGGGGGGCTGAAAAGGAACCTTGAGGCTTCAACCAAGGGCCGCCCCACCCGGCCCCAAAGGGGGTTCGACTTACTCTGCACTCCGCAGTGTTCCCGGGACCTCCCTCTGCCAGAGACGCTGCAGCCTGTCAGCCCGCAGAGCACAGCGCCTTTATACCGAGGAGGGACTGGAAAGTCCCGCTTGTCAGACCTTTGTTTGCAGGAACCTCTGAGTAAGACGGTCCCCACCCACATTCTCCGTGGCTGAGATGTGGCCTCTGGACTGATGTGCTCCGAGTCACCCCCACCCTCGCCAAACCCGCCAGCGATCAGTTCCCCCCAGCAGGATGGCAGGATGGTGACCGTCTATTATCTCTGCTATTGATTACGTTTCCTGGATTAAAAACACCACCACCCACCACCTGGGTCGTAGATGCCCCTCGCCTCCCCACCTGGGTCGTAGATGCCCCCTCGCCTCCCCCCTGGGTCGTAGATGCCCCCTCGCCTCCCCGGTGACCATTAGCCGTTCACCACGTGAGGTTTCAGACGGGCGCTGGAGACCGGTGGACTTGAGAAGCCTCGTTGTCACGTAGGAAAACGTTCCGCAAACCCTCCGTGTCTGCTTGTCATGGCAGAGAACAGGGCTGGGCACGCCTGTGGCCATTTGCTTTTTGGGGGGAGATTGTGGTGCAGGTGGTGCAGGCAGGATACAGGCGTGACGGGAGCAGGTTTGCAAGAGGGAAAAGGTCAACCGTCATGTGTCCGAACATCAGAGAGAGAGAGAAGGAGGGAGAGAGAGACAGAGACAGACAGAGACAGACAGAGACAGACAGAGACAGAGAGAGACAGAGACAGACAGAGACAGACAGAGACAGAGAGAGACAGAGACAGACAGAGACAGACAGAGACAGACAGAGACAGAGAGAGACAGAGACAGACAGAGACAGACAGAGACAGACAGAGAGAGACAGAGACAGAGACAGAGAGACAGAGAGAGACAGAGACAGACAGAGACAGACAGAGAGACAGAGTGTTCGCCTGAAGGACAGAGAGCTTCTCACAGAATACAGGCAAAACCCAATGCGGGTATGAACACGTCCCGAAAGAGAAATCGTGTCGTCCGACAGCGTCTCGTGAGATGCAGCCGAGGACGAACACGGGGGGCGGCCTGGGCCGTCACCCCGCCTGGCCCGCTGGAGGTCACCGCCTGCCTCGGAGGACACGCGGCTCTCTTTTCGTCAGCGAAGTACCTTTTGCTTTCCCACGACCTGATCTCGGCCACGTTCGTGTCAAGTGCTCCGCAGAGTGATTCAGCCCTGTTTATCGAGACGAAGCCTCTCGCCCTCCGGCCCCCCAAGTCAAGAAACACTGAGAAGAATCCAGTCTTTCTGACGTTTTTGATCGGAAAACGAGCCGTGTGTTTCTTTGTGACCGTCCCGAAGTTGCCTCAGTGGAGAACCGGAGCCGACGAGCCCGGCCCTTGCGTGCGACGGGCAAAGAGCCCACGGTGTTGCTTTCATAAGTTAAGTTCCATAAGTGTTCGCACCGGGGTCCCGGTTGGCCTTCGAGGCTTTGGACGGAGCCCACAGGGGACAAGGCCACGGCGTCCAGAGGACGCGGTAGCGATGTGACGTTTCTCCACGAGGCGTTCGCACCCACAGCCAGGTCATCGCCCGACTTCGCCGCCCGGTCTCCGGCCCGTGCGTTTGTTGATCGAACCAGAGAGGGTCGCAGCAGCTGTGAGCAGCCACCGGAGGTGGGGGGGGGCCGCCAGCCGAGGGCCCGTCTGCACCCCGACTGACGTCGCGGGACCGAGGACATTAGAAGGTCTTAGGAGACACACGCTGTGTCTTCTCCACGAACCTCACGCTGTAGTGTTTACCGACGTTCGTGGGGGACGCGCGAAGGAACACGCACGGACGTCAGCTCCGCGGGAAACAAAAAACGATCCCCTAAGACCAGGGCAGATGCGTCAAAAAGATACGGACATCCATAAAAGGAAGGAAGGAGGGACGTCTAGCTGAATGGGGAGCAGGTAGCACAACACATACACGTCACCAGCGAAGGACGCACGACACTTCCTGATTTTGTGCAACGCTGTCCCTCCCCCCGATGATTTTTAATTTAAAAAGAAAAGAAAAAAGGAAAGACTATCAGGAAAATAACAAATACTCGGCCAGCCTATACAACGTTCTTTATATATACATATATATATATATATATATATATATATATATATATATATATATACACACACACACACATATTCGAGTCTTTGCTCCGTCATTCCCCTGGAGTGGGAATCATCACTACGAGTGAATGAAGATGACACACATTCTCCTTGTTCGGTCGGGGGGAGTGGGGAGTGGGGGGGAAGGATCCACCAGACGCCTGCCCAGAAGCTTCCCAGCTTGATATCGGGAACCCACGCCTCGCCTGTCCAGAGTCCAACTGATAAGGGCCCAGCTGATAAGGGCCCAACTGATAAGGGCCCAACTGATAAGAGCCCAACTGATAAGGGCCCCCCTCAAGCCCTGGCCCCACCACCCTAAGCTGACTGCTCCCCCATTCTATACCCCACCCGCACATCACATCCTCCGGTAAAAACTACACCTTCCCGCCCCAGGGCGCGACTTCCCGGGCCCCTGTCCTCTTGGGACCAGTGCACCTCGCCCGCCCGGGAGCCTCTCCCCATAACCGCTGGCTCTTCACACTTCTCTCGGCATGTCACGCGTTCACCTTACAGTCCTGCCTCAGGGAAAGGATGACGTCGGGCTAGAGGGCAATTGGGGTCGGGTGGAGGCAGCGGCTGTAACAGAAGGACGCCTGAAGCATGGCATGGTTTACGATCGCTCTCATTCGGTTTCATTTCTTAAGAACAGAGCCTCTCCCTTGCCCGAGCCCTCATTGTGTCATTCGCTTATTCGTTGCCACAAAAGCCGTCTCTCCCTCCCTCCCTCCCTCCCTCTCTCCCTCTCTCTCTCTCTCTCTCTCTCCCCCTTGCTGGAAACTGACTCATCAAAAACATGTCTCGGCCGTGACTCATCCTCCCTGATGTGTGGCTTCGGGATTCACCTTGCATGACCCATCCAAAATCTGCTTCCCAACGTTTTATTCAAAACAGACGCCCGAAAGAAGGAAGGACCGTCTGCTCGTTAGAAAAGGAAAGGGAGAATGAGCCTGCTCTCCGGGCGGCGGAGGGCTGAGACGCCCCTGAGAAACGGTGACGAGCATCCAGTTCCTCGTCGATGGTCCCCGGCGGGAGGGGTGCTTGGGGTGGGGGTGGGGGGTAGGTGCAAAAGGGGGCGGGAGGCAGCAGCACAAAGCTGCAGGTACAACGCAGTCTCAGGCCCGCGAGGGTCACAGCCCACGGGAGAGAGTCGGGGATATTGTCATCACCACGGGACGCCTGGTGCCCGCTGAGGACCAGACGCCCCGGGGGGCCGCTCCGCAAATCACACACGTGTCTAACCACCGTGCCGTTTGCCGGAGACGCGCGCACTCTGGACGGCCAGCTGCGCTTGAAGCATAACAAGGAACATTTAAGAAGCATCCTCGGCTGCGAACTCCTTGTCTTGGCGCTGAGGAAGGCGGCGTGCCAGGCGGTCGGGCGACCCATCTGGCGTCACGCAGCCTCCGAGGCGCGGCACACGCGGCGGGTCCGGGACACAGCCGCGCCTCCGCCCGGCCTGCGGCTGCGGAGACGGCACCGGCCCCGAGGACCCGGCCGCAGGGGAAGGACGGTGCAGAAACGGCTCCCGCGGGTACTTCTGCCCCCGGGAAGACGGTTTCCCAGCGAGACCAGACGCGGGACGTGAAGGGCCCCCTCGGCCCCGTTTCTGCAAAGTGGCCGTCGCCTCGTGCCGGACGCCAGCTGCGGCCACGTCCCGGGCGGAAGGAAACGTGGGGTCGGCAGAGGGAACACGAGCAGGAGGAGAGCCTCGGTGCACGGCACAGCTCTCGTTGGCTTATTTCTCTCCCCGAAGTGCCGAGGGGCAGGGTCTTTAAGCCCCCCATCCCTGTCTTCCTTCTGTCTAAACACAGACGTCTGTGTGTCTTCTCTGCACTGCCTGCGACTCCCAGGTCAGGTGCGTACGCGGGGCACGGAAGCAGAAGGCTCGTTCAGATTGTTATGTTCCTACGATCAAAGGCCTACGTTCCCACAGCGAACAGTAATTTCCAGTAAGAGTCATTTTTTTCAGCTACTACATTCCCCCCCCCCCACCCCACCCCGCCACCCCTGACCAGCCCTTCGCGGGCGTAACAGGGACCTTCCACTTAAGCACCGCACGACGTCCCGCTCAGAGAGTAAACCTTGCTCTCTCCTTTCACCACGCTGTTTGATTCATTCATTCATCGCTCACATTGCGTGGTGCCTCATTCCCGGAAAAGGCGCCTTGGCCGCTCACAAGCCCCTCCACCCCCCCAGGACGGAACAGTCATCGAAAGCCATGCGCAGCTTCCCAAGACAGACAATGCGGAGGGAAGCGACGAGCCGGGATCATCCCTCCGGCCACGTCCAACAGCCCGGGGTCTGCGGCCCACGGCGACCGGCCTGGCCTGGGCTTCCGCAGCGAGACGTGCGCCCGGGCTTCCCGAGAGGCCCGTCTCTCTCCAGGCGTGGCCCAGCTTCGTGCAGAGGCGTGTGCGTACGGGCACGTGGACCCTAGACACCCCTGCAGAGACGCGTACAGAACTGTGCGCATTTCCTGTCCGAGTTTGCCCACCAGCAGGGCTGTGGGCGTCGTATCTACCTCTTCGCCTTTCCCTGTAGGTCAGACTTGAAACGATCCCTCCTCCTCTTCTCGCGGACTTCGCTTCCGGCCTGCACGAGTTACTGGCACACGCTCACATCTCTCCAGGTGCTTGTGGGTTCGTCCCCAGAGTCCCGAGACTCTGCCTCTTCGCCGGCGCCCAGCCCCCCCCGCCCACTCCCTCGGCGCACCGGCGGTGTGTTTCGTGGTCTGTGGGTCTGTCTCTGGTGTGTCCGTCTGTGTATGTCGTGCCGGAGATTCCGCACGGAGGCGAGATCACACACGGTGTGGGCCTCTCTCGGTCGGACGTATGATGTCACCTCGCATAGTATCCCCCCTGGGTGCGCCACGCTGTCGTGAATGTGAAGGCGGCACCCTCGTCCCCGGCTCACTCGTACGCCAAGTCGAGACCGACCTCCCCTCGCCCGATCCAGTGTGGGCCACTCAGGCTGCTCCCGTATCTCGACGCCCGTAGACAAGGCTGCGGTGCACACGGTGGGGGGTGGGTAGATCCTTTCCCATCAGTGTCCCGCTTTTCTGGGGCGTGACACACAGAAGGGTGATTGCCGGATCGTAAGGCGGCTCTACCCCCAGGTTCCTCCGCCCTGGTTTGCACGGCGGCGGGGCACCAGCTGGCGATCCCAGCGACAGGGCAGGGGTCCCTGTTCTCCACAGCGTCACCCGCAGGTGCTGCTGCTGATTCCTCGATCCGGCCTCTCGGACAGGGGCGGGGGGCGGCGGTCTCGTTGGGGTTTGCCTTCGACGGCTCGTGGCGTGCAGCGTCCCCTCGTGGCTGCCGGCCAGCGGCGTGTCCTCGTCGGAGCCATGCCCTTGTCTGGGTTTTCCCCGTAAACAGCCGCCAGGCCAAATAGCTTTTGGAATTGTGGCCCGATTCGCATACAGCGGAGCCCGACACGTGGTTCGGGCGTTCAGGGCATCGTGCTCAGCGCCCCCAGGACGCTCCACCTCGAAGCCGACACCTGTTTCCTGTTAAACCACTTGCTCCCCGGTTTCCCCGCCCTCCAGCGCCCTTAATGTTTTGAAGGACACTGCAGAGTTCGACCGTGCGAGGGAACCGGGCGGAACTAAACTCCCCCCGCCCACGCTGCTGCTGGACGCCTCAATTGCTTCCACTGTTCTCAGCACAGGTGTCACGGCGGGGACGGCCTGGTGCACGGACACACGCTGAGGCTCGTCCCCTCACCCCACTCCCCGCATGGCGCACCCGCTGCAGAAGACAGAGGCGGCCTTTTCCAGAAAGAAGCAATAAACGCGAGGAATCTGGAATGCACTGAGAGTGTAAGGCAGCAGACGAGCTCACGCCAACATACGTCCCTTGGGCATGAGGACTGTTTGGAAGCCGGAGGCCACTGAGAAGGGGCTGGTGCGGAAAGACGCCTCCGTGGACCCTCCCCTCCCTGGCCGCAGGCAGCCGCATCGGAGAGGCGAGGCTGGCCCTGCAGCCGCGCTCCGGGGGGTTCACGGCCACGGGCAGGGTGCAGGGGGCTCCGTGCGGGTTTCTCATCCTTCCCCTACCCTGGCGCCTTCAGCCCCGCCCCCCACAACATGGGGGCGGCCCATTTGGGGGGAAGGCGCCTTGCCGCCCGCCCGGGGCACGTCCCAACCCGGCCGCCATGAGCACCTTCGCCAGGGCCATCTCCAAGAGAGTCGCCTAAGGCCGAACCCGACCCGCAGCCTTGCTGCCTCGGGCTGTGGATTTTCGTTCGCCGTCGGATCGGGAAAATCGGCGTAAATGCCCCCGTGTTCTCCGAGGGCCACGGACGTCGGTCACTGGTCACGTTTAGGACCCGTTCGAACCATCCCTCCCCAAACTTGCTTCCTCGTCCGTTTTCCGATGAGCTGTCGCTTTGGCCGGCTCACTCCATAGATCCGTTCCTTTCTGAACCCTACATGGAGGTACTGGAACAATGATTTAAACGTGTTATCGTTACACGTAATAGTTGACCATTTCTTAAGTAATTTGGTTTAAAGCTCAGATTTCACCAGGGAGGTGCCGTTGCCCCCCTGCAAGGCAGGAATCTCAGGAAGGAGCCGGGACACTCTGGCGGGGCTGGGAAGATAAGATAAGAGAAAGGACATGCGCACCTGAGCAGGTGAGCGGCCGTCGCCAGCACCTTCCCGTGTTCCCGTCACTGCACCCCATAAACTAAGGCAGGCGCTGCCCGAGGCAGGAGGGCTGGTCGGCGGCTTCCGACGGCTCGTCGCTTCCCTGTTTCTTCACAGGCGGCCTCGGCTCCGCGGCCGGGTGCGGACGGTGGCCCTTCCCCGCACGGCCTCTCCGCATCACGGTCGTTCAGCCGGCTGACGTCGCAACACAGCAGAGAAGGAACACGACGTTGTTTGTTTGATTATTTATTATTTTCACGCCTGCAGCGCCTGGTCTTCCTCGGCGGCCTCCCATCCAAGCACTGACCAGCCACGGCCCTGCTCGGCTTCCGAGCTCAGGCGGGCTTGGGCGTGTTCAGGGCGGCGTGGCCGTGGACCGTGGTAATCCCCACCTGGGACCCCCAAGGAGGAATTCTCCACCGTGGCCGCGAACGTGCCGTGCACCGCGGGGGACCCGCCGTCCGATTCGCTGCCACGGGGCAGAAATGATGCCCGAAATGCTAGCTATACGTCACCCTCCATGCGTCCCAAGCCACACACTGGGCGGCAGGAAGAGGGGACCCCGATGTCAGCCGCCGACCACCCTGAGCCGTCAGGCAGCACGGACGGCGACACACGCCTCCCACGCGTTCAAGACGTTCAGAGCAGCCGTCACCACCGGAAACCAACAAGCTACGGCGTGTCGCCCGCCATCGAAGAGGAAAACGGTATTTGGAAAGCGGAGCGGGGACTGGACTGGGCTGGGGGACGTGGGGACGTGGGGCCCTCCCTGCACTGTCTGCCCCCTTTTCTACGAACCGAAATCCACCCTCACGGAACAAGGGTCGCCTTCCTGCAGGCCTGTGTTTCCACTAGACTTTGTCATTCCGCCACTCGCGTAAATGCGCATGGTTTCCCAGAAACGGGTTTCGCCGTCTCCTTTCGCTTCCCCTTCCCCCTTTCGCTTCCCCTTCCCGAGCAAACAGCCGCTCCCCTTCCCGCCCACCCGCCCGCCCCTGGGCTGTAAGATTTCTCTAAGCCCGGTGTTTCCTTTCCCGGTCGCCAAGGCAACGGCCTTCTGAGCCCCGCAGAGGTCAGCGGGCAGGGGCAAAGCTAGCTCCCTGCAGGGGGCCCGCCCAGGACCCACCGCTTTACTACGCCGGGTCTGCCCCCCAGGCTGCAAATCTTCAGGAATTAGGCAAACTGCTTTCGGGCAGAAGGAAGGAAGTGTGTTTACCAAGACAGATCCCTCCACACAAGCTGGTCCCCGCTCCCCGCGGGATTCCTGGATGGGCCCCTCACTTCCTGTGTGATCTTCGCCTCCTCAAAGCGAAGAAGCTGTGAATATATATATGTATAGTTTTTGGCAGGTCAGGGCAGCTTTCTTGCTTCGCTTGCATGGCAGAAAGGGGCCTGGCTCTCAAAAAGGGAAGTTCAAGGGTTCAAAGCGTCAACAGAGACGGAGCATCGAAGAGCAGCCGCCCAGAGCCTGGCCGGTTTCCAGCAGGATTTCCAGCAGGGGGCAAAGCCCTGGGGCTCCAGCCTCACACCCCCCCCTCCCCCGTCTCAGCCTCAGCCTGTCCATCTGCAAAGCGCGGTCAGTGATGAGGAAACGCCGCGCAAGGAGGTTTGAGCAGACTCTCCGGCATGGACAAGACCTCAACTCCTCCCGCCGTGCTCCCCCGAAGAGTCTTCCTGAGGGGCTCAGCGCGATGAGTCTCACTCCTAAGTCCTCGTTCTGTCCAAAGACGCACAGCCCGCAGCCGTGTTCCAAGCCCCTCACACGTCCCACTGCGCCCGCACACGCCCCCCAGGCTCCTCTCCCCGGGGACCAGGGAGGCGAGCCGTCCTCCGCACAGACACTGCTGGCTGGCGCCGGGCTGTCTTGTCACCCACACAGAATAGGCTCAATGCCCGGCCAGAGATCTCCAGGGAAAGCCATCCGTTCGGAGGTGGACGGACGCACAGATGGCGTGATAGCTACATGCATGATAAATACCTGTGTGTGACTGACAGATGGATGCTAGATGATCAACAGATAGCTACATACACGTAGATGTATGCAGCTGCACACAGGTAGATGATAGGAAACAGAAATAGACGATACATGATATAGATAGATAGATAGATAGATAGGTAAATAGATAGATAGGTGGATAGACAGACAGTAAGTAGACAGGATAGCTGGATAGCTATAGATAGGTATATAAATGATAGATACATAACAGATAGATAGATAGTTAGATACATAGACAGACAAACAGATAGATACCTAGATACACAGATAAATGAATGATAGATAGATGATAGATTTAGATAGATGATAGATAAATGGATGATAGAGATAGATACATACATACATACATACATACACAGATACAGATACATAAATAGATAGATAGATAAATGGATAAATAGATGACAGATACATAGATAGATAGATGATAGATACACAGATAGATAGATAGATAGATGATAGGTAAATAAATAGATTGATAGGTGGATAGACAGACAGTAAGTAGACAGGATAGATGGATAGCTATAGATAGGTATATAGATGATAGATAGGTATATAGATGATAGTTAGATACATAGATAGACAGATAGGTACCTAGATACATAGATAAATGAATGATAGATAGATGATAGATAGATGATAGATGATAGATAGATAGTAGATAGATGGATAGATGATAGATATACAGATAGATAGATAGATAGATAGATATAGACAGATAGATACATAGATACATAGATAAATGGATAGATAGGTAGATGATAGATGGATAGATGATGGATGGATGATAGATGGATAGATAGATGATGGATGGATGATAGATAGATGGATGATAGATAGATGGATGGAGGGATGATAGGCAGATGGTAGACGGTGCCAGACACGGAGATACACACCGTCTCCCCATCGGATGGCGTCTCCATCCACACCTGTGTCTACCTGCAGGCATAACCAACCACGGGCACTGACGTCCGGGCTGCCAAGCGCCCGCGCATGCGGACGGGCCCGGGGCTCCAGTGCCGTGTGGACGGCAGCGCGGGCCCCGGCCCCGGCCAGCAGGGCCGTGGCGTCGGCCATGCGTGGGGCCGTGCGAGCCTGCACGGTGCCCGCGCTGCCGTCTGCCTCTCTCCGCGTCATTTCCTCGGCGTCTCGTGACGTCGACGCTTTAAGAACCTCCAGGGCGGGTTTTCAGCTCGCAGACTGCGCTTGCTGCTGATTTCTCTGTGGACATCGCCCTGGAGACGGTGCGCAGTTTGATCACGACAGCTGTGCTTCACCGCAGGACCGGGAGATTTCGCAATCTCGCTCTGCGAAACACAGCCCTGTCTGGAGTCTCTGTTACATTTCACTTTCTCAAGGCGTTTATCTTCCTCCTGCGTGTTGAAGGACCCCGTCCCCCCCCCCCGGGACGTAACGTCAGGGAACTCGTAGAGTTCCAAGTGTTCCCGGCTTTGATGTGGACATGGGAGCATCTTGCAGACATGCCTTGGTGGATAACGTCCTCCCTCTGTTAAAATAAACCAATTCTGGGAAATGCGAGCATGACCTCACTACGGGTTGGAGCTCATTATCCCTCCGGGACCTGCGAGAACCCCAGGACGCAGGGGCTCACGAGATCTGCGCGCCGTCTGGCGCCGGCCAGACGTGGATGAAGACCTCATGCCTCCCAGCCGACCGGGGGGTGTGTGTGTGAGGGGGGACATTGCCGTGCAAGCATCCACCGCGGTTAAGGAGACACGAGCCCGTAACCGACCCGTCTCAGGAAGACCATTTTTCTCGACTCACTCGTGTTCCCGGTCACTGGTATCGCTCACTCACAAATTCCACCTGTGGTGTTAAGACGGCTCCCTAAAAGCCCCGAAATGCCACACCAATGGTGTCTCAGCGCACGGTGGTCCAAGGCATGCCTGCCCGGTCATGCCTCGTGAGGAAAGTGTAGTTGCCATGGAAACGTGATGGCCATAACAGAAACCGGCCGGCGGGGCTTGGACCCGCCCTTGGTGCCCTATTGCTATTATTCCTACCCGATTCTGAAATCTTTCTTGATGGATTTATTTTCTTCCGGCACAGAGAGGCATGTAACTGGGAGGCATAAGAATGTCCGTTATCGGTGCTCCCTAAAACAGGGCCCTCTTTATTCACACCTCATTATATTTTGAATCAGCGTTGTCTTTGGGGGCTAGGACCTTCTTGATCATGGGTCTCACATGCATGCACACACACAGATGCACACACGGACACAGACACACGTGTGCACGCACACGCACGCACACACCACCCCTACATTCTCTGTCAAGCCCCCATGACCACTTACTTTCTTTTCTGGGCCAGGAGGCTGGCGGGATCGTCCTACAACTGCCATCCGTTGGCCGGCTCTAGACAAATTTAGAAACGCGGTGCCTTGGCCTTCATTTCGCTCACCTCTACTTCTTCTGTTTGTGCAGTGTGATCCCAGAAATTCACCTCTGCCTCTCACGTGCTCACAGCGCAGGCGAGTGTCCCCCGTCACCCCCAAGGACAGTCACCGGAGACTCCGAGTCACGACAACGAGGTATTCAACGGCTTCGAGACGCACAGAGAGCTTCCAAAATACCCAGCACTTCCAGCCCATAGAAGAAGAAAAAAGACACGTGGTCCTCACACATGTTTTCCATCTGAAAGACGGAACTAATTCAACGGAGGTCGGCGTTTGAAAAAATTAATTCGTGTTCTACCTTTCGGTGCAAAAGCAAAGAGCTGCCTGTTTTGCAGCCAGCTGAGGTCAGGAGTCCCCCCCCCCCCAATTTTTCTGTTCAAGCACATGGTTTCCATTGAAAACGATTCTTGCTGAGGGAATTCTAGTCTCTGGGGAGATTCCTGAAGTGATGTTTCACGAGACGCCTCTCCAAGCTCTGTGAGTGTGTCAAGGACAACTCCAGGGTGATTCACGTCTCTCCTGCCTCACGCTGGGTGGCAACATGTCTGAGGGTGCCCAAGACACAGCTGCCATTGTCTGCACAGCTCCAGACAATTCCCCAGGGGTGTGCAATGAGAGAGACCGTGATTCAACGAAGAGAAATAAAATTCCCTGAGCTCAAAGCACAAGGGATTGCCATTTCCAACACACAACATTGTATCCTAGCTGTTCAGACACATACAAAATAACCACAGTCAGAGCATCTAAGGTGTCTGACCCCCATGGCAAGCAACCAGTCAGGGAGACCAACAACCCCTGCAGCAAGCGGCTCCAAACAGCAAGGCTCGGCCCGGTAACCGCCAACATCCCTAACTTCTTTCTGCTCCTGTTTCTGACTTCGGACCAAATATGCAGCCCAACCAGTGACATGGGACGCCCCTTGTGCGGTGACCTGCTTCCGGCTTCTTCCCGGCGTTGACGGCCTCCGACCTGCACAATGGGGGCCGGCCCCCTTTTCCCGCCCTGCGCCCGCCTGAGAGTCTCCGCCGGACGCAGGCGGTGGGGGCTGCTCCCTGGCCGCGGCCGTCTCCGAATGAATGGCTTCTGTCTGTCCGCGTGCGGGTGGTTCTCATGCGTTCCCACACCCTCGTCTCTACCTCCCTCATTGTCACAGGCCCCCCGATGTCGGCTCTCCCACGGCTCCGAGCCTGGCACCCGCCACCTGCCGGCCAGCAGTCGTGAGCCCGCCCCTCCCGGGCAGCAAGCTTGGCGCCTGCCACTCATCCCCCAAGGCTCGCCCAGGTGGTCCTTCTCTGCTTCCTCCAAATCCCCTTGTGGACGGAACCCAAGTCCCCCGCCCGAAGGTGGCCTGTCGCAGGTGCCATCGAGGCCTGCCCACCTGTCTCTCCGTCTTTCCTTCCATGCCAGACGCCCAGGGAGATCCACGACCCGCCCTGAGGTCCTTCCCACGGCACGTCCTCACTTGCCTCATCAATCGGTCTTTGGCCCCACGGTGGAACGGTGGACGATGAACCCGAGGTGACCACGGGCTGTTGAAACACGAGTCAGGTCCCCACGGCGTGTCAGGGCCGTGACCGGGAAACCGTGCGGAGGGAAAAGTCGTCATCCGAGGCCCCGCTGACGGCAAGCACGGCGCCTGGCATCCTTGCCAGGCAAGCGTTTCTGGATGAGCTGACGGACGCAGTGGGAGCTGTCCTCCCGGGACATGGAGAGGGTCACTGCGTGAAGACTCTGCCTGCCGGGCCGTTCGGAGAAGGAGTTTGCACAAACCCGGAGCGGCTGCCCCGGCCCCGCCGACCCCCACGTCCGATCCCAGCCTGACTCACCCACCGTGAGGGTGGGGTCCGCGCGACCTTCAGCCTCTGCGCAAGGCAGAGGGGTGAGTTCATCGTCTGGGAAGCCAAAGGCTCCCTCCTTAAAGAAGGTGGGTTTTCTTTTTGTTTTTCATCCGAAAGAGAAATTCAATAACTATCTGTTCTGAACCGATACATCAACCATCCAAACACAGAGGCAAACGGACTCCATCACTTTCAAGGTCCCACCACAGACACACGTCCGTGCCCCAGATTTATTTCAAAATTTCTGTGTTCTTGAGGCTTTGATGAAACGTCAACACACATGATAAAAAAGAGGTTTTCCCCCCTAATTTGCCAAATATCACATACCTTTTTTTTTAACTACATTTCAAATACATAGGTTAAATTGCTCATTGCAAAAAAGAAAAACAAACACGAACTTCCTGTACTTTTTTTCACAGCCCTATGAGCTCAGCTGTCATTCAGCATATAACGTTTCCCCTGTAAACTTTGAATTACCGTATTCACATGAACGTTCGGCAGACAGGGCACCACGTCACCGGTCCTCTCGCTGACATGCTTTCTTTTCTACCCAGCAACGTCGCAATATTTTTAGTTTATCATATAAATAGATGCCTGATCCTTTGTAAGGGGGTAAATAACACAGCGCCAACTTTGTTGATTCTGACGGACTTGCCTAATCTCCCGTGCATCAACGTTTCTATGGCTCCTCTTAACTACGTTACGTCCGTCACGATAACTATTGTCGCACCTGCCATTGAGAATGTGTCCTGAGACTGCATTTCCAGAAGCATCATGGGCTGCTTGTGAGTGTCTGCGCGGAGTCTGCCTACTGGACACACAGAACGTCAATGATGCCCCTGGCACAGGGAGCCGGGGCGGCCGTCCGCGGGGGGCCCGCCTGCTCGCCTCACCGTGAGACCTTCCGGATGTGACCACGGGACAGAGTCACCTCCGGACGGGGCCTGAGCGACCTGTGTCCCAAACACCTGTTTGCAAGGGTGACGAGAAAGCAGGTGTCACGGCTCCAGCACCGGTGCCTCCGGAAGATGAAAGACGCTGTTTAAAAGTTGTCGTCACTGCGTCCCGTGATCTGCCCCGATGGCCACGCCTTCCTTCTGTGGACGCCCCTGTCCCCTCCCCTTTCTCCGGGACATCCACGGCCCCTGTGCCCTCATCGGGACCCTGGTTGGGCTTCTGCGCGAGTGAGCGCGTCCCGAACAGCCGTGCTCGGTGACCTCAGATAAACGCGTGTCCCCTGTTCCTCTGGCCTCTTAGTGTGTACCTACCTAATGCCATCGGGACATTCCAATGGCCTGTTTCGGTGGCTGTCGAGACAAGCAGGTCAGGAACAAGGCACGCCAGGTTTCAGGACACATGCTTCGCAGCCTCGTGCGACCCACCGCAACGGCCGTGAGACTGGGCTGGCCCTACCTCCCCCTCCGGTGTGCCGTAAACGGACAGACAGGTGTCCGTGTCACAACCCGAGGGCCGTCTCAACGCCGGAGTTTCCCGAGACTCCGGGCTGGCAGCGCAGCGCGCTGTCGGAGGTTGGCTTGGAGTCCTTGGGGAGCTAAAGAAACGTCTTCCACGAGCCAGAAGGCTGGGGTTTCATGAGTGGGGATGTTGCTTATGTCCTCAGGTGTGATGGGGTCCGATGGTGCGTCCCCATGGAGGACGCACGTCCGTGGCTCCCTACTGACCTCTGCCCGTCTCTTAACTGCCCCGTTTAACGGTGACGGCTAACACTTTATAAACGGATCCTTAGACAAAATTTATTTATATATTTAAAACTCTATGTGAAGCAGAATTATTATTCAAAGAAAACAGACGCTCAACTGTTCTCGAAAGCACGGGAACCTCTTTCTCCACGCGTCCGGTCCGTAGAAAGGCCACCTTCGTGGGGGCTGGACTGGCAAGCCGCACAGGAAGTAAGCAAACCCTGTAACACGTGAACTGAGGGTTTTTCATGCGTTTATTGGAGCCAAAGTGATGACACGTGCCCAGGAGCGAGCACCGCGCACGGTTCTGAGAACTCACCGCATTCTCGGGTGCTGCCCACGGCCAAGTGCTGTTCGGCTCGAGGAGGGGCACGGAAAGGCCCCCCGCCCCCCGCCACTTGTCACCTCCGCGGGACACCGGCTCCCGGCCGCGAGCCGGGCCGGCACCCTGCGGACGGGAGGGGACTTGTCAGCGACGATGCGGCCACGGGACGAGGCGGCCGCGAAGCAGCAGCGGACCCTGCCCGGCGGCGTCCACGCACCAACACCACCCTTCGCGCCTCGTGCTGGGCGGTGACGTCGTCGGCATGCGGCCCCTCCACACACCGCGCCGGAGGACGGGCGCCTCTGCACGTCCCCAGATGGCCGCTGCACGTGGGCTCCGGGGCCGGTGGCGCTGTGGACCCATTTGGAGTTAAAAAAGGGAAACACAGCGTTTGCACGGAGCTTGGAAAAAGTGAACCAGCGAGTGCAGATGGGAGCGATGCTGGCGCCAGGTCTGGGGCACGCACGCGCGCGAAGCCGTGATGGACCCAACGTGTGTCTGGCGCGAAGTCTGCCAGGGACCCTTTCTGCGTGTCTGTGTGCGTGTGTGTGCGTGTCTGTGTGTGTGCATGTCTGTGTCTGTGCGTGTGCATGTCTGTGTGTGTGCACGTGTGCCATCCAGCTGCACTTTCATCGGTTCTTAAAACGACTCTCACTGACACTCTGTAGTTGATGCTCTACCCCTCTGCCCGGAATCCCCCAGCCTTTTAACCATGCCCACTAATCCCCCCAAGTCCCCCACGGATGCTCCCGAGGAGCAGGGCCCCGGCGGGACACAAGGGCGCGGGGGGCCGTGCGAGGTGCACGCCGAGGGCGCCCTGCACGCCGCAGCCCAGGAGGCGGGGACCGAGGCGAGGCCCAGCACCGCACCGCGGCGGCGTCACGGTCCCCGCGTGACCGGCGCCCTCCAGGGTCCTCAGAGGACGGGAGCTGAGGCCCCTGCTCCCAGGGACGGGCGGAACCCTGGTGAGCGTGGAGCCTGACCTAGGAGCCGCCCTGGCATGCCCTGCCCAGGCGGAAGAACGAGCCCCAGCGGGTCTCTACAGCGAAGATCGTCTGACCTGCCTCGCCGCTCGCTCTGCCTTGTGACGTGCTCACCAGGCATCAGGCTCACCCTTCTTTCCAGACACACTTCCTCGGGATACTGTCTTCTAACTGGGCTTAAAGGGTGCAAGCGAAAGGCAGGTTGACCAAGATGTCAAAGCAAAGGACGGCCAGGAACTGCAAGACACCCAGCCTCGGTCAAAAGAACGGCTCGATTCGTACACACACGTGGGCCAGAGGGCTTCGGCCGACGGGCTGACAGCTCTGACGAGCCCTCAGAGCGCTGCCCGGCCGTGCGCATGTGACCCACCACACGGACTGGCGTCAAGGACCAACACGTCACCGTCTGCCTCGAGCGGCCAGAGAGATTTCCAGGGAACCCTGCCCGTAGTCAGTCTTTGGCTTTCGAACAGCTCTTGGAGGTTTTAGGCCAGCCATTTGGAAGGGCAACACTTCGACCAAACGAGTGTTCACGCGTTTGAAACGTGTGGCGTGTTCGTATCCATGGCCAGAGCACGGCTCCCGAGACAGGCGATGAGGGCGTGGCACAGTCCTTGACCGGGACCTGCGATGTGCCGGCATCAAGGGATGTGACCGTAAATCCACGCATGCCATCTGCCCTCAAACGACAGGGAACACAGTGGGACTGGTGGCAAGTGCCATTTCTGACAGCAGGCGTTTATGCTGCTGCGGCTCACCAGAGACACGAGTCTCCCGATCGACCAGGGCACCTTCCATTTCACAACCCAATCGGAAATCTGTTTTTCCATAATGCTCAAAGGAGCGGCTCGGCGGCGGCTGCACCTGCCGTGGAAGAGGCTGGACTCTGGTTCCCTGGCGAGCTTCCAGAACCCATTTCACAAAAGCTCTCATGTTCATAAGATGACCCGCCTGTCCTCACTCTTCTTGGGAAATAAATGTCAGCTCTGCCTGCCTTAAGCAATACCGGCTGTGAATGTCTAAGAATCACATTACAACGGGAGACCCAAACTCCCTCATTAGGATTTTGTTCCACAAATGCTTCTCTTCATTCAGAAGTGTTACCTTATAACATGACCGCCACTCTAAACCATTTTTAGGCAGTCTGAAAAGCGAGTTTACCATTTCATGCCGATGATCTAAAATCTAGTTTCACACAGGCGACAGACCTCCTGCTTTTATAGACTTGAACACTTAAGTCACTTAACTTAGGGTTGGTATTTATTTCACTTTTTCTTGTGTAAATCTTTGTTTCGTGGAATAATAAAGTTCAATGTGCAAAATCAAAACAAAGAAAAAAAAGAAAAAAAATCCTACTTGCGTTTAAGCCGTTTTCAAAAGGAACGTGCCTTCGAGATCAGTGTGTTCCAGAACCTTTGAAGTGACCGTAGATGTTGGGCATCAGGGATGCTAATCTGCGTGTTGTTCTTCATGAAACGATACGGAGAGCTGTCAGGTGGCGCCACTGTTTTGTAAAAGGGGCTGCGTCCCGTAGGGCTAACGGTGTCTATTCACGTTAAGAACTAACTGGTGGTGTGGCTGTTTCCTGGATTGTTAAAACGCACACGTGCAGAAGTGTATGAAGGCGAAGGGAAGCACACCTTTGTCAAGACGCTATCAAAATTCAACGGCGAGTATAATATTGCATCTGGATCCCAGTTCTTGCTGTTAATGCCTAAAAACGCCCATTTGGATCTGGAGTCTTCTCTTTTTCCTTGGGAGCAGCTCTCTTCTGCGTAGAAGGGGTGCTGCAGAATAGCGTGGTGATGTGCTCTCCTGCCGCAGACAGACAGACAGATTTTTTCCAGCCGTGGAGGCACTGCTAGAGTCCAGTGTTCTAGAAGCAGCAGGGTCTAAAGCCTAATTTTCCTTTTCTAATTCTGGTAGCTATTACCGAGAATTTTTGAAAGTTTTGTTTAAGTAGTCTAATGTTCTTTATGTAAAGAGCATTAAATTTCGCTACATATAAATTTCTATAGCCTAACAGTGAATCAATACTTTCAACCAGCGCCAAGGGCTTCCTGGAGTTCTATTCAAGTGCTACAATAAATATTGGTAGATAATAGTCGATACTTGTGTATGCTTATTTTAAAGATCTATTGAGGTGGAAATGGCTGTGGCTGTACTAAGAGAAATTAAATTACAGCTTCATTCACTTGGCTCTTTACCACACATAAACACTGTCTTTCTCTGTCCTCAGCACTGGTGTCATTTTCAAACAGTGTGCATAATCAAGATTTCACATTCATGGAAATCAAGTTTCTCTGAGGCAAGAGCGATTCGAGAGAAGAGTGCCACTCCCTGGGCTCTATTTTATGGAAAGTGCCGCTAACCCCCTGTAGGCCTCTGAAAAGCTTCGCATCTGGCTGACCAGCTTCAGTGAATGGACGCTCTGGTCCTGCGGGATTCACGCAACTTGAGTTCGGTGGGGGCGGGAGAAAGAGAGCACTGTCTGGGAAAGTATAAATAACGAGGAGCCTTCACCAGCGCTCGGTGCCTCTGGCGATGCAGCGAACCCGAGGTGTGAATGTCTACTGAAAGGGGATTTATTCGGGAATTTTTTTTTTAAAGATCCAGTACTAATAGTTATTTTTTAAAGCAGTGGAGCCAAACGTGTTACTTAGGATTTCATTTTGTAATCTGTTTCAACTACTTTGCTAGCACGATTACACACCTGGTTTCCTCCAGCTGACCTTCTGCATAAGGACCAGATGTGGTCCCTACGGGCTCAGTGGCATTTCTAAGGGAGGGGCCTGCGGAGCCTCACCCTCCATACATGCCCCGCAGCAGAACGACGGAGGAGGCCCATGGGGACGCCGTTTGTCACCCTACTTGACACCCGTTTGAGTAGCACTCGGCACCTATGTCTCACGTTACATGAATCACCTGAACGAATTCCGTGGGGATCACGCCTAGCTGAGATCACATGCCGTCTCCCAGGTATCCGCCGGAATCCTGCCCTGTGCCGTCTCCCAGGTATCCGCAGGAATCCTGCCCCGTGCCGTCTCCCAGGTATCCGCAGGAATCCTGCCCCGTGCCGTCTCCCAGGTATCCGCAGGAATCCTGCCACAAATGCAAACGTCTTTAGCGGGTAGAGCAGAGAGTGTTCCATTTCTCTAGTTGTACCTTGTGAAACTGAACTTTCTGAAGAGGTGAAAAGAAAGTCGGAATTTTAGGGGAAGAAACTACTCATTGGAAAATCAGCGAGCAAAAATGCTTTAAGTCCCGCAAAAAACGAGGACCAAAGATCGCCCAATAAAAAGTCTGAAACAATCCTATTAGGGCTTTCGCATGGTATGACAGCCATGATGTCATGAGATCTGAAAGCGGTCACAATCCACGTCGTCAGCATCCTTTCCTCAGTGATGGCATCGTCCCCCAGCTAGTGCAAGGCTCATCTGTTCTCAAATGTTTATGAAAAATTAGAGCTTTGACTTAAGGCCAGCTTTTCTAGAATGAGTATCAGAATGAACACACGTACAGAAAGTTTTGAGGAAACAAAAATACACCTGGAGATTAAGTCCGGTTTGGCAAAGAACATTCTTTTACTAAACTGCCTCCCCCGCTCTGTCCCCCAGAAACTTCCTCACTGTTTTGCTACCTAAACGTTATTTTACAAGGCGGGGGTGGTGTCTAGTGGAGGCAGAAGCAGAAGAGGCTGCAAGGGAGGGCCTCGGTCTCCCGATCTGGATTCGCAGGCATGCTAGATGATGTGCGCTCCGAAACGCTACACAAGAAATGACTTGCTTTTCTTTAAATGGAGTCTGCCCTGGAGTAGTAAGAATCCTTAGAATTTAAGTTGACGGAAAAAAAATTTTAAAAAGCTATACCCCTGAGCTAGAAAACAAAGTACACAATGAGCTGTTTAAACTAGGGCTCTGAAAACACAGGGCGCAGGAAACGCTGAGCAATTAGAAAGTCTGAAGAGCTTATTTGAGGGTTCCGGGCCAAGATGGGCCGTGGGAGGCCCCTGAACTGAACGCCCCTCGCCCGGACACGCTGCAGGTACCGCGACGCACAGGACTTCTCCTGAAAGAAATCCCAAAGCCAGCTGAGCTCCTCCTCGCACACGCGGTGAACAAGGAAACACATCGCGACAGGGAAGACGGGCTGAGACGTGCTGCACCGTGCACCCCGCCCCCCGCACTCCGCACGAGGCCGGGCCTCCCAACGCCAAGGTTCTCCCCAAAGCGCGGGGTTCGGAACCCGTGTCCAGCGCCCCCGCTTCTAAGGCTCTGACCTGAGGGCTGGGCACCCAAACGCCTGGCTCGTAAGGCCAGCAGGGCCTGTGTCTACCGGACCCACGAGACTACAACAGCTCTGAACCAGTTCCAGAGGAATCACCAGTCCCTGCCCTTTCCCGCAAAACGATCTATTTGCACGTTTGAAAAGCTGCTGCCTGCGAGTCAGGCTTCCAACTCACCACACATCCGGGGGCTGATGCCATCCTCCCGAGACTGGGGAGGCCAGCGGGTGCCTCCTGCGCCTGCTCCGAGTCACCGGCATCTCCCAGGAAGGAGAGTCTCTACTCGGCCGTGCCCCAGATCCAGCAGCTGTAAGAAAAGCCACGTCCGGGGCTTCAGGGCCACTATTAAGTGAAATACGCACGGCGTGATGACGAGCACGGTGACGCCTGCCTGCTTCTCTGGTAACAGAGGTGGCGACTACGTGACGGACAGGCAGATGCTGTCCACGGCACGGACGCGTTGGACAAGGGGATGATGCACGTTCCAGGCAGGACGGCGCAAGACCCCATCACGCTGCTCAGGGCAGCGTGCCGTGTAAAGCTTAGGAATTCCTTCTCGAATGTCCCGTTTACTACTGCCACCGGGTAATGAAAAGGTGGGCCACGAGCAACGAGCTGCAGAAAGCAGAGCACTGCGTCCTGGGCGACCGCCGTCCGTGAGGGAAGCCAGACAGCGGCACACAGAGAAAGCTCATTCAGAGACGTAACGGCTGAGACCTTCCCTGATGTGGGCAGGGAAGCAAGAAGGCAGCTGCCGGAGCCCAGGGAGATCCAGAAAAGGAAAACCCAAAGGCGTGCCCATGAGACACGTGACAACGGAACTGTCCAGAGTTACTTCTTTCCACGACCGTCAAAGGTGTAGTTGGATGAAAAACCCCTTAGGAGCCTGAGGAACGAGGAATGCTAAAAACCTCGCACTTTGCTGTAGAACTCAAGGGCCACAGAAGCATCGGCGGCGAACACGAGTCGGCCCGGTTTGTCGCTGTAAAGGAAGTCGACCTGCTCTAGGAGCTCACGGCACACGCAGACCACACGGACCGTGTGTCGGGGCTGGGGGACCACGCGTCCGCACTGCAAGGCTCCCGTCCCGGGGCAGCCCTGGGCAGCAAGCGCTCAGTGCATCGTACCTTCTTCCCCCATCGCACAGTCTGTGGAGATTCGGGGAAGAAACCGGGAAAGACCAGTGCGGACACGGCACAGCTCCTGAGCCTCGAAGGCACACACTCACGCCTCCCCTTTCAGGCACAAGTCGGAAGGACCATGTCGGGGCAGATGGACTCCTGTTGGACAGGCAGCAGCCCCGGACAGTCGCTCCAGACAGGAACACAGACGAAACTTCCAAAATGCAGGCCTGGAATTTGACCAATAAGATACATTTTCAAAGAAATAACCCAACACAAAAACGGAAGGGAAAAACCCCAGCAGCTCAATCTAATGCAACAAAAGGCCTCGGGATGAGAAATTCTGAAGAGCTGTCACTCGACGAGATTCTTTTTGGTTTAAACACGAGAGAACCAAATAAAATTCTGGAAAAAACCACACTGGATTTGACGATTTTTATTGAGATTTTGTCTTATTGCAGAGAACTCGTTGGCCTTCAGTGACAGGAGTAAGAAGCTGGGCCACGTGCGCGGTCACCAAGAGTCGTCTGGTTCCTCACGAGAAGGGCCCGTGAAACTACATGAGGGGAAGACAAAAATGTTTACACTTGGTTAAAGTCCCGGCGGATTTACTCAGAGACCTCTATAACGTGCTCACTCCTTCTGCACGGAGCTTCTGCCTTCACGTCATGTTTGTGTCTGTAGCAATCTCGCCACTTAAAAAATGCAATAGATTTTTTTTTTTTTGAAATCGGTCATTTTGATGCAGTAACTTATTCCTTCCAGGCAGACTCCGCATGGAAACATGACCATGGTGCGGTTCACAATGAGCCGGCGGGGGCCGTACCTCGCATCCTGGTCACTAGGTGGCAGTGTGTCCACTTGCGAATCTCCTCGGACCATCTTTGAGCTCTGCTACAAAGACGGAGAACGAATTTTGAAATTAGTTATGTGTTCATTCTATTACTCTGTTTTCTCTAAGTACTATTTGTGAAATATATATGGAATGTAAGAGTCCAAAAAGAGGTGACTTTTAAACACGAAATTCAGCCAGTGCATCCAACGACCCAGGAGGCACCTCAGTACGCACAGCTCCGCAGTGTGCAGTGCTGATGGCTCAGAAAGTGCCCATGATCCGCTACTCAGCCATAAGGCTTTCGCTATGCTTCTTTCTTGTTTTAAAAATTAGAGACATTTCACCCTTTACAACCTGACAAATCTCAATCCGTTCCCTTTTGCACCCCGGCAAGAGTGATGGAATTTTGTCAAGAGTGTAATACGTTTAAGACTCAAGGCTCCATCTGAACTTTGGATTTTCTCTGCTTTTACCTTTCTGTCACCAATGGAGAAGGCAGACTCTCCCCAGGGTTTCCTAACAAAGCACAGAAGCCCCCGCCCCCCACCCGCCGCTACCCCAAGCCGCCGGTCCACGGCGTCGCGTCAGCACCTTATCCACAGTCTCGTGGGCCTCCTGGATGAGTTTCATGTATTTCTCCAAAGGGTTTTCAGCACAGGCAGATTTGTCCCTCGTCTCTCGAATGCTCCCTTCTAATTCTTTCTCCATTTCAATCTTCAAGGACTCTTCGATCATCCGCTGTCAAAGAGATGGGCAGTGAAATAGGAAACACGCAAATGTTTTTAAACACCCAGTAACATAATTCCGATCCTTCAAGTGAAACCTGTATGCCAGAACACTTCGTTTTTCTTTCGAGTCACTGCTACCATCGCAGGGGCACACACATGTCAACCCAACAAGGGAGGGGTGAATGTGCCTGAAACGTCCTGTGCTTTAGAGCACATTCACCAGGCGTTCAGGGACCGTCCACACAGGTTCGTGTACGTCAGCTTCAGCAGGCGTGTGGAGCGGCCGCAATGATGCCTCTGGCCGGGCCCAGAACAAGGACATGCAAGGCCCAGCACAATGAGGCAGGAGGAGGGCCGGGGGGCTGTGGAGGCCCCCGCGTCCGTGCAGCCCCCTGGCCGACCTCGAACCCTACTTGAGCGCGCAGGTCGCCTCCTTCAGGGGCGCGTCCTCAGCACCAGCCCAGTGCGCACGGGCTCGCGACGGCCCTGCCGTCCTGCGCAACCCCTCGTTACCCTCTCCTGATCCAGCTTCTGCAGCTCCCGCCCCGCGCTCCGAGGCGCCCCGCTCGCTGCGCTCCCGCTCGCCTCTGCGCCTCTGGCCCGCGCCCTGCTGCTCCCGCGCTTCTTCCTCCCTCTGTTCCGCAGTCTGCGTCTGATCGACACCTGCAGATCAGAAAACAGAGAGCGAGGAGCTCGCAGGGCCCGTTTTGCAAACAGATGCGGGGCCGGTGGCGGGGGCCCCGCCGAGACTCGGAGGGACCCGCCCGGTTCTCCGCGGGCTCTGCGCAGCGGCCGGCCCGTCGTCATGGTCCTCGGCCCCGCGCGGAGCACCGCTGGCTCCTTGGCTTCACTGAGACGAGCAGAGGCCGCGCTCAGCAGCAGCTGCCTCCACGCGCCCCCGCACGCCCCGCGCTCCCCCCCGCCGCGCCGGCGCCTCCGACCTCCATGCGCCCCCGGCAGGCCCCGCGCTGCTGCCCCTGCGCTCGGGGACAGGGACGGGGACGGCCCCTCCCTTACCCGCAGGTTCTGACGGGACCGTCGGCCCGGTTTACTGACACAGCAGTTCCAAGCCGCCCCGGCCCCTGCAAAGGCCTCGAGCCCCTGCCACTCAGACCGGTGCAGAAGTCGCGCCTCCCCCCGCCCCTGCCGGCTGTCACCTCGGCCCCACGTCATCCTCTCGAGTCCCGACGTCTCCCCCAGCCTCACACCCGTGTTTCCGAAGGGTCCCCGCCCACCAGCACACGGAGGCACCGGCTTCCGGAGTCATCCTTCCTGCCCCTGAATCCGGCTCTACCCTGCGCTTGGCCACCAGGCTCGCCACTCAGCCCCTCGTCCTGCTGCGATCGGGGTGCTGACCGCCGGCTCCCTGGACGGCCAGAGGAGCCTCGTGGGCGCCCTCCAAGCCGCCGTCCTCCTCGGCACCAGCCACTTCCTGCTGACAAGGCTGGGGCCGCAGTGCCCGACGCCACCACGGTGCGGCCCACACCTGCAGTGGCCCAGGCTCTGACACGCGCCTTCTTCTCTCCGGACAGCCTTCCCCGGTCCCGTCCCCTCGGCATTCGAAGCGTTTCCCTGTAGTGCACGCTCACAGCACCCAAACGCGGCCGGCCCGTCCTCGCTCTGCCATCGCGCCCTCCGTCTCCTGAGCTCGATGAGCCCCCCGCGCCCCACACCACCCCCCGTGCGAGGTCCTCCTCACTCCTGAAGGCACAGTCCGCCTACCCCGCACCGCAGCCACGCCGTGTTCTGCGCCTGCCTCGTCCACACCACGCATGTCTGTTTCTCCCCCTGCTGCCCTCCGGGCTTCGGCCTGTCTGTCCCCTACAGCTCGCTGGCGTGGGTCCCTTGGCCCCACAGTAACTCGGTCTCAATCCCACAGGTTGTACTGACATTTCTCCTCCTGAGCCAAATTCACAGTTTCCCCAGAGGACTGTGAGGCCTGTGGCTCTGCCCGGTTCCAAGACTCCGGCGGGGACGGAGTGACTTTCCCTAACGAGACAGAGGCCACACAGTGTTCTCCGTCTGTTGATCCTGCTCACGAAGTCCAACCCCAGAGGAGGCAGCCGGTCACGGCCGCAGGCGGAAAGGCACGGTGCCCCCTGCGGTGCGGGGAGGGCGGCCCGTGACGTCGCCGTCGCTCACGGCACTGCAGCCTCGGGATGGGGACGCTGTGCGGCTGCCCAGGTAAACAGGTGCGTAGAGAAGGGCTGCTCACGGGCCGGGCGCCCCGTCATGCTCTCTCTGGGACAGAGCGGCAGTCACGCGGGCGCTCCGTTGGTGACACCCAGGACACACGCACCTGGGCAGGGACAGGTGGGAGCGGTGGCTGCGGCGGAGTCCGGATGCGGCATGTCGCCGGCGGGGTGGAGGCCGACTTCCCACGGCGTTGCGGGGTCCCCTGCAGCGACACAAGGTGCAAACAAACAGGTGCCCCGTGAGCCGGGCGTGCGCGGCGGGGGCCGACTCCCGGGCCAGCACTTCCTTTCAGCCACGGCGACCCGCCAGGCCGTCCCTAATGCCAGGCCGTCCCTAATGCCGAGGCGTGTTCAGCGCACGAATTCAAAGCGTTCTCACACTTTCGAGAATTGGCAGTGCTTACAGAATTAGATTCTGAAAGTGACAGCAAAATTCACCGCTTGCTGATCATTTGAATGCTCTTTAAATACCGATGAGTTAAGAAAGCTCTGAAAGTCAGTTACAAAGAATGTGCGGATTTGACTGAGCCCTGTCATGTCACTGTTTGAAAATATACTTTCGGACTTGGCGATGAAGCTTACAAGGCTACGCGACTGGGTCTGTACGAACGTAAAGCCTCCCCACGCTGGGAAGAACCTCCGAGATGCCCACCCCAGTGTCCCAGCTCGGCAGCAGGCTGCCCCCCCGGAACTCCCCGGGGCGGGCCGGAGGCTGGACACCACCTGCTAGACCACGAAGCCAGCAGGCGTGCCCTGCCGTTCTGTCACCGGGAAGGGCATTTCTACATCTGAGGCAGTGGACAGAATCTGTGTGCTCTAAGGAAAAATCCCTTAGCAACATCATAGTCCAAAAAAAGAAAGAGAAAAAAACATTTTAAAAATAACTTTTTTAAAAATCTGAGGCAATCCCAAACTTGATAAATGAAGGGATCACTTGTGGGCTCATCTCCAATTTTACAATTATTGGCTCTTCTGAAATTTTAAAAAACAGAATTCAAATGCATCCCTGAAAATCTTTGTGATACAAAAAAGAGGCAATGTATTTGTATTTATGGTTTTCTCACGGAACATACGTGTCCTATTTTGTAACCCCTTTGCTTTTTTTAACCACGGATGTTTCACCAAAACTAAGCTTCCTACACGTTCCACTTACACAAACCGGTACTTGAACTTACGTTCAAAAGACGATTCCAGTTCCTCGTTATCCTTCAAAGGCAGCTTGTCGGGATTTGAAAACGCACGTGTGTCCTGAAGTTCCGTTTGTCTTTCATGAAGGCTGGGGGAGAAGAATAAAGTTCCTGAGTGTGAAGCTCTAGCAAACTGAGTTCATCGGCTCTGCAGATGCTGCGTGTTGTTTCTCTACGTTCATAGAGCGAGTCCATTCGTGGGACCACGAAGGCGCTTCCTGCTATCCCAGTCGTACTCTGTCGAGTTTAGCAGACAGAGAAATTACTTGCTAAAAGGACTTTTTCCCCAGGTGCTTCAGGTGACGCCCGAAGACCACACGTCATCGTACCATCTGACTGCAAACTCCATGTGGACACAGGTCGAGCTGAGACCCCATGTGGCCGAGCAGCCTGGGCCGAGCCGACTGGAACAGGGCGCTCACCTGGCCTTCTGCGTCGGGGAGCCGGAGCGCGAATGCACGGGAAGGCTGCGGCCAGACTCGGTGGGCGAAGGTCGGGGCGCAGTGTCGGGGCGAGGGCTGGCGGCCGCCGCGGGGGCTCGGCCCAGGCCTAAGGGGCAGAAGGGACCAGGGCGAGCACGTCACAAGGGACGCGGATGAAAAGAGCACCGTGGCTTCGCAGGAGCTCTTCCCTGGAAAATGCACCCTATTATCCGTGCAAACAGCTGAGCGTGTGCACACGTGATCTAAAGAAGGGACGATGCAAGCAGCTAACGAAGCTGCCGTGCCGACAGTGAGGCGGAGAAAACCCCTCGCCCGCCAGGAAAGGAAAAGCCAGTCCCGCGCTGAACCCCCGTGTGTGCCCGGCGCCACGCGGGGACGTGCCTCTGCCGGTCCGTGCCAGGGCCTCCTGCCCCCGCACTGCGCCCTTCCTCAGACCGGGGGCTCCCGAGTGCCCGGCCCGCCCCGGCCGAGCGGCCGCACCCCTTTCTGCTGCTCACCTTCCAGGTGCCCGTGGCCATCCAGGCCTCGCTGGGCCTTCGCCAGGGGCGTGGCCGCGGGGCGTCGGCAGGCGCCTCTGCGCGGCCGTGAGGTGGGGCCCGCTGGCGTGGAGGCCACGTCCCCCGCAGGCGGCTCGGACGCGGCCCCGGCCTCTGCCCACGCCCACGTGCCCTTTCGGGGGCAGCAGGAGGGACGCGCTGGGGAGCCCCCGGCACGCGCGTCACCCTGCGCTGGCAGTCCCGGAAGGCTCTGTCCAGGCGCTCGGCCTCCCGCTGCAGCTCCTTCATCCGCGCCTTGGTGCTGGCCACAAACTCAAGGTCGGAGTCGGGGGAGCTGCCGTCCGTGCTCGTGAGCGGGTCACGCGTGGCCCGTGGCGCAGCCGTGCCCGCCGTCGGCGCCTCGTCCCCGGTGTTCTCAGGAAGGCCCCGTGCGCGTCCGCGTCGTGAAGCGCCACGAGTCCGGGGGCCGCACGCCCGAGCAGAGACTGCTGTGGCTTGCGCTGCACCTCGTTCTCCAGGGCTGCGGGTTACGCAGACAGCACGGCCGTGCGGGGAAGAGAAACGTGACATGCACTTGAGAACAGGACTTTGGAACATGCACGGTGGCGGGAACGAGGGCACACGCGCACGTGACGCAGCTTCTGAAGCCACGGTGAGGCCGACACGTACCCACGGCCACCTGTGAGCGCCGCGCTGAGCCGGCCAGGTTCACGGGCCGTCTCTCTTAACCCGGGCCGTCTGTCACCATCCCTCACACACAACCCTGACGTCCAAAAAGCTCCGAGAAACTGGAAGTTTTACTCATCCTTCATTGGGTGGCACAAGCCTCACCACACCTCCTTCATCTGGTGTAGACTTGGCCTGAAAGCCCACGTGAAGCCCACACGTCCTCTCTATCTGTTCCAGCCAGCGCGGGGAGCCACGCATTTGATTGCGAACCCATCAACATGTGTCACTACGGGACGCAGCCCTGGACACCAGGGGCTGCGGCTAAAGCCAGGGCCGGGCCCGAGCTTCAGCTGAGGGGTGAGCTGCAGGCAGAGGCTGTGAGCCGACGACTGTCACTGTGCCCACTGCCGGTGGCGGGGGCTGAGGCCGGGTCACACGAGGAAGCAAGGCATGGCGACCCTGCGATTCCCCACGCAAACCCAGGACGTGTGACAGCTGCCCGTTCGCAGCGCCTCCGGCACGGATGCCTGCGTTGGGGAAAGTCCCACCCGCATGAAACTGCTCCCCGTGACTCGAGGTCGCTATGGTTTTGGCTGCGGGCAAACAGTCTGGCAAGCAGAGCTGGCGAGAGAAAACGAGGAAGAGGGAAGAGGAGACACGAATACAGGGATGAAAATGGAGCCGGTGCGGGGAAGGGAGCGAGGGGGAGGCGGGAAGAGTGTGAATGGAGCGGACACCGGTTCCGCTGGCAACCGCGCGACGTCGTCGGGGCTGAGCGCGGCAGGAGGGGCCGCCTGGGCGTCCGTGCGCGGCCGTGCAGCAGGACGGGGCGGGGGCGCGTGCACAGGGAAGGCTGCAGCACCGTGACACTGGGGCGAACCCCGCGCGTCTGAGGGGCGCCGGGCGAGGACCCGCCTCGTCCCGTCGTCGTGCCACCGCGGCGCGGGAGCTGTTCGTTCCCATCCCGTGACGAATGAGGAAACCGCGGTCCAAAGAAGCTAGACGGGCCTGAGGTCAAAGACCAACTGCAGAACTGGGGTCCGAAGTCACAGTCAGGGTTCCCACTGCAGGGGCCACGCGTCCGCTCTGCTCGGCCACCCTGATTCTCCGCACGCTTACGCGTCTGTCAAGGGTCAAGACGCCGAGGAGTCGACTGGTCTCCTCAGGGTGAAAAAACATGAAGCGGCCTAGGTCCAGGATGGATCTGGGGACTCCCGTGCCACCACCCCCCTTTCCTAGGTGGGTAGGAGGCTCTCTCAAGCCACAGGCACCTGTGAAGCAAGGCGCTTCAGCAGAGAGCCTGGCTGGCGCTCCGGAAACGGACGGGGGGCGTGACCGTGAGGGTGCCCGCACGTCTACGGTCTCCCCCACGCCGAGAACGACTCAGAATGCACTGCCTGACGATCAGCACATCCCCACCACCGTCAGGAGCTTTACACACCACACGCACGTTTGGGGGCTGACTATGTCTGACCTGTCTGAGTCTGTTTCAGCTGCAACTTCAAATCGGCCACCTGCATCGTCAGCCTCTTCACGGAGGCGTCGTAACCCAGTACCTGGGCCTTCAGCCGTGCGAACGCTCGATCTGGAAAGGTTTAGAGAAGGTAAAGAAACCCGTGTAAAGGAAATCACAGCTCGCCTCAAAAGAAACAATTCTCTTTTCGGGTGCATTCTCTTTTTCTGTTTTGCGAAAAAAGAGCTGTTTTACACCATAATCCACAAGTCTGTAGAAAACAACAGAACGTTCAACAAATTTCCCACCTCCCTCGTCTTGCATTTCAAACAGCAGCCTCCAGGGGAGGCAGCAGACGTCAGCAGGTGTCAGCCCTCCCAGGCTGCGGGAAAGGATTAGGGAACACTCTAACGGGGCGCCATCGGGGCGGGCAGCCTTGCGTCTGGGTGCGGCTGCTGGCCTCTGGGCGTTATTACAATGATGAATATACAGTCAGAATCACTTAAGAATTATCTCAGATGAGAAAGGGTCCCCTCGGCATAGGCGAGGAGCAGCTTTTGATGTTCAGGTCAATCCTCCGCAGGAGTGGCGGCACACGCTGCGTTCAGACCACTACGAGGCGACGGGCCTGACGCGCGGCTGCGCAGAGAGCAGCACTCACTTCGGTCTGCAGCTGCTGGTGCAGAGCGTGCCTGTGGGCTTCTGAGTCCTTACGCTCCGTCGCGACAGCGTCTTCCGCTTTCTTTAATTCTTTCTGACAGACTGCCAGCTCAGGAGACGGCTGAGCTATGCCTGAGGAGGTAAGAAGCCCGGCCGTCACGATCCTGAAGTTCTCTCGCTTCACTGAACAGGAGCAGCCAAAGGATTTTACATTGTTCTTTGCTTTGTGCACAATAGTTAACTAGTTTTATGTGACTTTCATTAAGTAAAGAATTTAAGGCATGTAAATGCAAACTTTACTATCCGACAGTCCTACTCCTCCGAGTCCGAGAATCCTTTCAAATCCTTAAATTAGCTTGAATGCCCACCTCTGTCCTCGACCACGCACAGGAGGCATAAAAGGAACCCTCCAGCAAAACCTGCTGACGGCCACCCCGAGGCCCACTCTGGTCTGCGCATCTGTCAGCAGCACTCGGGGTCCAGGCAGGAAGCTGATGGAGTTCCCCCACTGGGGCCACCAGAGGACCCGCTGATAGAGAACGGTCTATGTAGGGTAGCCACAGAGTACGCTGCAGCTCCCTGGGCGGGTAATGGAGCCATGTTGTCACCACTACTTGGGCCTAGAGGGTCGAGGAGGGAGGCATTCCCAGCCCGGGGAGGCCGCCTCCCTGGGACCTTGTCTGGCTGGGGGCAGGGCCGGCCCAGGGCCACCGTGCATGGAGGTGGTGGTGGTCACAGGGGGAGTGGGGGTAACATCGACCTCAACCTCACTCTCACTCCTCGTTCCCAGGGCCTGGGGATGTCCCCACCGGCCACACCCTGCCTGCAGAGGGCGAGAGGCATCCGGTACCATCCAAAGAGGCAGATTTGTACAGCTTAAAAAGATTCCTTCTTAATAACACCAGTAATTATTCACTAGCAAGCAAAAAGGAAGTAACCTCGAACTGAGTCTTAACTTTATAGTTTCCCCGCTGAAGCCTCCCTTACAGACACAAAGCATAGTTTCAAAACACTTAACCAACGGGCATGACAAAGATACGTGCACCAGGGAAACAGACATACGGCTGAGGAGATGCACGTTTTCCGTCTTGAGCTCTTCGATTTGCTGCCTGAGAACCTGTTCTGGGCCTGCAGCTCCAGCCCCTCTTCTTTCAGGAGGGCATAGTCACTCATCCCTCTCATCTTGTCATGCAGCAGGCGGTTCTGCTTTGCCGTTGCCAAGGACTGGGCCCTCACAGACTCCAGCTCGAGCTGGAATGGAACAAGGACACACCTGAACAGCGGCTGTGCGGTGCTGCGTGCGCAAAAGGCGGGGGTCACGACGGAACCGGGGTCCCCTGACAGAAGTCTGCTTCTCTGCGACAGCAAGACCCGAACTGCAGCAGCGAGACTCGTTGCTGGCCCTGCAGCTGGGGCCGGGGGAAGCTCGCCCGACTTCCCTTATGTAGAACCTTGTCCTGCATAGTAAGTAAGTGCTCTGACTAGGGTCCTCACCCTGTTTCTCCAGATGCCACTGAAGTCCCAACAGCACGCACAGATTCGAGCAATATCTATTTTTAAAGGTGAAAGGCGAGATATCAGAAACCTGCTGTAGAATGCTTTCCTTGTCTCGCTGTAATTTGCCTCGTGTTGGATAGAAAAGCCTACGAGTTCTCACATGAGTCGCTGCGGTCACAAAAATAAACGTATAGAGAGTATATTTTAAGTCCCCAAGGTTCCAGCCCACCCTTCAGGTAGCGAACACAGGAACGAACAGAAGCAAAGTCACACTGGCACGTTGAAAACGCATCTCATTCTGTTTCCACCTGTAAGACCCCAACACGACGAGAGGGGTGCTGCCCGCTGCCGGTGGGAAGGGGGCGGGGCGGAAGCCGACGAGCACGGGCCGCCTGCGTGGGGCTGGGCACAGCCGTCAGCGCGCTGAAGGCCCTCAACAACCATGGAATGCGGGCGGTACCCCCAAATCTACAGATGTGGACCCTGAGGCCATAGGACGCGGCTGGAGGCACACAGAAGTAAGGGGGCGACAGGACTCAGGCAGGACTCCAGCCCCAGAGACATGCTCGTTCCATGCTTCCCTGGGAGGCCAAGACGATGGACAGCTACTGAATTACCTTCAGCTCAGCTCACCTTCTTAGTCACATAGTGAACAGTCCGAACACATCGAGAGGATAACTTATAACAGATTACACGGGACTCAAACTAAAATGTCCTACATTGTGTAACACTGATTTCTAAAAAATCACAGGGCTAACAATTACCTCAAGTTCTTTCACACGATTTACAGACTGAATCAGTTGTTCCTTTTTTGAATTCACAGCTGTGAGCTCCTCTTGCAAATGCATCGCTTTCTCTGAAAGAGACAACCAATTAAACATCACATGTTTTCCTGGTGAATGTAAGTCATTTAATAACTTACGGCCAGTATGTCAGATCTACTGACCATGGTTTCGTAATCTAACACAGAAAATCAGCGGCCAAGAAACAAGCCCCATGGCCCAACGGGTGCTGGGACGTTAGTCCTAACAGTCAAATACGTGTGAGCTTCCTCCTGCCAACACACCTGAGTGTCTCTCAAGGCAAAGATTTGTCTCTTATGATTTTGTCATCACAATTTTGTCATTTTCTCTTCAGCTAACAAATCTATGGAGACACAGCATCAAAAAATAATTTGCTGAATACACGATGGTCCTAATTCCTAAAGAAGTATCGTCCTGCATGAGACAGTCACGAAAGGGCAGCCACACGCTGGGGGACCTTACAGGGCAGTGTCAAGTACCCAGCCCTGGGTCTCCCAAGAATTCCTGTGAAATTTCCCCTGAAAGTGCAATTTCTTCTCACAGGCAAACTTCCTAGAAACATATGGAGATGTATAATATCCGGAGACTGAAAAATTATCCAACTGTCCTGATCCTGGCCAATGCACACAATAGTTTAGGACATTATAAGTTAAGTGAAAATATCATGAAGCATAAAAATATATAAGCAAAAGAAATACGGAACTAGGTCGCAGGGACAGAGAAGCTAAAATTTTCTGTCAGTAGAAAGATGAAGTCTCTCACGGTTAAGAGTAATATTGAGCAGAGAGCAATAAGCCGCTGCCGCCTTCTTGACACACAGATTTATCAAAATACATTCAAATACACAAAATATACAAAAATAAACTCAACATGGATTAACGGCTTGAACGTGAGACACGAAACCATAGAAGTCCTAGCAGAAAACACAGGACAGGAAGCAAACTCTCCGGCACGGCTCTCGGCAAGACTTTTTTGGACGTGGCTCGCAGGGCAGGGGCAACGGAACAAGAAACAGTCCGGACACGTGCAACGGGACAGTTCTGCGCTGCGCAGGAAACCAGCGACGAGAGGCCACGCTGCTGCGGGGAGAGGCCTCCAGCAGCGACACGTGCAAGCGGGGAGTGTGCAGCGCACATGAGGAGCTCGGACAGCGGGACGCCAAACACACCCAGTTCAGACACAGACAGCTCTCCAAAGACAACGCTCATATGGCCACTGGACACAGGAAGAGCTGCTCAACGGCACCGCCCGTCAGAGACAGGCGAGCTAAAACACAGCGCTGCAGCACCTCCCGCCTTGCGGGAGCTCATCATCATCATCAAACACCCAGGGCTGGGGAGGGAGTGCAGAGCAGGGAACCCGCCCGCCCCTGGGGCCACCGCGGAGAGGACCACGGAGTCCTCAGACGTGCGGCGCCGCCATGCACCCAGCAACTCCGCGTCCGGAGCTTCACCGGAAACACAAACGAGCGAGCCAGCCAGCCGCTAGTCTAGCAGACGCATGCGCCCCTGCGCGCAGCACTCCTGCTGACAGCCACGGCGCGGCGGCGAGCCAGGTGCCCAACGCGTAACCGGAGGGGAAAACGCGCTGCGCGTGTGCGACGGAACGTGCCACTCAGCAGCACAAAGGGACGACACCTGGCCCTCTGAGACGGCACAGATGGACCTGCAGGGTGCTGTGCTCGGGGACAGACACTGGAGAAAGACAGACACCTGGCGCTTTGACGTACACGTGGAACGTGAGCGAGCAAAGCAGACGAAGAGACAGACAGACACAGACCCGCAGATACAGAGGACGCGCGGACGGTTGCCAAAGGGAGGCGCTGGGGAGACGGCAAAAATGAATGCTTAATACCCCCCTTCCTCTCGGTTAACGGCCATTTTTGACATATTTTTTCATTTAAAAAATGTATATAAAAACAAAGCTGGATAAAATCTTGCCAATAAATCAGTGACCTTTATGCATATACAAAAGGTTAAACAAGGTTTGCAAAAATGTCGCGGAAGACAATGATCACTTTTTTAATTTTGTAAATTAAAAGGGCAAAAAATGTGTAAGTTTGTACTCACGAAGTACAAGGTACATGTATTTTTAGAATGTACGTGTTAGAACAAACAGACCCGATTTAGGAAGCTGAAAACTCGCACCGGAACTTAAAAGTACAGGCCCCCCTCCCCCCACCACTCACCTGTATTCTTCCGCTCCTCTTCGGCCAGCCTGCTGGCTCTGCTGATGTACTCGGCCTTCAGCTCAAGCTGATGCCTGGGGATCAGAACGAGCTTGTCACCGTGCTGGACAGACTCCTTTGGAGGCATGAGGATGCTGAGCACGACCACGTCTGAATTTCAAGGTTTCCCAGGACAAGGCCAGACATCCACACTCTGAACAGAAAAGGCCCCGCAAAACCGCCCTGAACGGGGTCCCCGAACTTGTGTCATGGTCAGCCTGCTCAGCAACTATTCCTTGGTTGGTCTAGACTGACAGGAGGAAGTAAAGTAAGCTAAGTTTACACGGCATACAACTGACTCTCCATCCCCAAAGACAAGGACTCGGCACTTCAAGCCGTCTCCCCCCCCCCCCACCCCACCAGGGGAACTCACAACTGACCAACACCTTTACATGCCACTTCGCAACACCAAAAGGCACATTGCCAGGCAGCTCTCCTCACCCCCACTAACTGTGACTAGCTGGCTTTTTAGTTCGGAGATGGGAGAAAGGGAGAAGCCCTCATGGGGTGAACCTCCTCCAAACGCCAACACTCGCCACAGTCACACGGAGACCACCCGAAGCCAGACAAGCGATACCAGACAGTTCACGATCGCCGTGGCTATGTGGTTAACACACACGCGTGTTCATCTAGTCCCAAGAGTTTAACAACTACAGATACTTCACTGTTTGCTACTAGATTCAAGGAGCTGACACAGAATGTGTAGATAACGGCCATCATTTCAAAACTGACACATGGAAAGACACTATGTTTACTAGAACTCTTTTAAAGAATAACCTCGAGAAACCTTTGCAAGTATTGCATAACCGAGTATCAATCGAACTCAGGCCGAGGCAGTAAAAAGAGGTCAGGGATGAAGAAACACTCAGAGGAGCTGAGCTGAATCATCTGTCCGCCGAGAATTCATTTACTCGATAAATAACAACTGAACGTTTATGACATGACAGATGCGACCCTGAGCACGAAAGGAAAGCCACCCTGACCCTAGTTCTCCCCTTCGTCATTTTTCCTGCTTTGTAGACTTAATTCCAGTTTGTTTCATTTGATTGTGGTTCTACGGCCTCTTGAAGGCGTACCAGACACGTGCTTACTGACAAACACTATACCCAGAATAATTCGTAAGTTATTAGATATCTTAGTGGCAGTACTGGTGGCGTAGAGAAAAGGGAACCAAAAGTGATTATAATTCCGACGTGAAGCTTATCAGCACAGCAACGTGCCCCACAAACGAATGAAAGCGAATCAGAGGCCCTCGGTCAGGTCAGCACACGTTAGAGAAGCTACCCGTAAGAACACGCAGAGGATGCTCTTCTCTGCACTGCGCCTTTGTGAAACGACCTTAACTCAGATCCTCATGGAGAGGGCTGGACCGTCAGTAAAGACGTGTTTTTAAATGTTAACTTGTGCCTAAAACGTTGGTCTCAGCTACTTCATGAGTGTTGCCGTGTTTCCAGCAACTCAACCCCAACGCCTCACTTATTTAACAACATCGACTAATCACTTCAGAATTTCGTTCTTCAGCTTCTGGTCGCAGGTCTCCTCCAAGTTCTTCACATTCAGCTCCCGTCTCCTGAGCGCCTCGGTCACACTTTTATTTTTCTCTTCTTGTAGCCTCTGGGCCCTGAAATTACCAAAAATGTGTATAACAAATCAGGAAATGACAACACCTGAAGTAAAGACTTGAGGGGAAAAATATGTGTCTTAGCCCCACGGGCTAAAACTGTGGCATGACTGTCACCGCTGGGAAGTACACAGAACGAGGCAGAAGGCCTCCGTCTGTGTCCTGAACTGACCAGGTCAGCAGGTGGAGCTGTCCAGGGGAGTGTGACGCCACAAGGCCAACGTGGTTTCTCACAGAAGACGACTCCCGTTTTAAACATGGCTGCAGGAGCTACGTGGCCACAATCAGTTCATTCGTGAAAGAAAGTCAGTGACAAAGCTACAAATCAAACCTAAGTTCGTATACCCGAGTTTCTTCTCTAACCGTGTTTCTAACTGTGAGATTTGACTGATTATCCCATAGGTATTACAGGTAGAAGATGTGTCTCCGGCACTTAGAACCTAGCGAACTGAATACTGAAGGAGGCCGAAAGAGAGAGGAAAAGAGAGATGGATCGATGGGAACTTCCAAGCACCGCAAAATGAAACTGTCGTCACAGTGAGATCTGAAATCTGCCACGAAATCGATCCAGAGCCAGGGCTCACGTTTACGGGCACTGAGACTCAGCCATGAGAAGGGCCAGGGGACACTGCCTGCTCCAGGCAAAGGGTTAGAGCTCTGCACCCGCTTCCTGTGCTGGCTGAGCTGGGACGCAGAGAGGCAGCGAACTCTCCTGCGTCTAACGCCTGAAGAAGTGGCCCACGCGTACAATGGAACACTGCTCAGCCATCAAAATGAAGGAAATCCTGCCGCCTGCAACAGCACGGATGAGCCAGCAGGAATTATGCTGAGTGAAATAAGTCAGACAGAGAGACAAATGCCTTATGATTTCACTTACACGTGGAATCTAAAACACAAAAACAAAACAGAAACAAACTCACAGATAGAGCATTTTGATGGTTCCCAGACGGGAGTGGGGTTCAGGAGAAGGGATTCAGGGCAAACTGGCAGTTGTGCAAGTCCTGGGGACATAAAGGACAGCATAGGGAATATAGTCGGTATTATTGTCATAAATGTATATGGTGTCGGATGGCACTAGATTTATCGGGGGGATCACTCTGTAAGTTACATAAATGTCTAATCACCATGCTGCACACTGGACACTAATATAATATGGTATGTCAACTGTAAAAAACATTAAAAGTCCAAACAAACTAGGTTGTGTTTACAGGCTTGGATGGGAGGAGGGAGGGTTGGGGAACGACCCGGGGAGGAGAAATCCAAGGAATCAAGTCTACAGAAATGAGAGGACATTAATGCAGACGGACACCAACCCTTCAATGCCGCCAGACCCTGCAGTACCGTGTCCACTGACAGCAGAACCCAACGGGAAAGCGAGCTTCCTCCATAAACTAGACAGGTAAGACGTGAAGAATGAAACATCTGTGAGCACTGAGCAAGCAGTAACACACACCCCACGAGGAACAGTTTCACGCAGCACACGTCGAGCGAGAGCCCGTGTTTCCTCCAAGGGGAGCAGGGAAAGGCGGCAGGTCTGGCTATCTGAGGTTCAGTTACCACGTGCACATGCGACCATGTGATCTGAGTGACTGAACGTAAACGTGAAATGTGACTTGCTAACACATCAGCCTCTTCGAATTATTGGTCTGATCTTCCTGTGGCCTGACGATGGTCTCATTCCGCTTTTCTTCACAACGTCTAATATCCCGAAAGCAAAATCCTAATCCCCGTTCCTCTCAACTTGTGCCTTTTAAAGCCAGGTGTCCACACCTTTGGGACCAAGAACTCTGCCTGGCAATGAACATTAGAATACGGAGACGTGTTAGTTCTCTCCCATCTCACGCACTCTGAGCACCCAAAACGAACACGTTACTTACATTTCAAAAGCTTCGATTCTTTGCTTCAGCTCTGCTTCTCTGCCTCTCAGCAAATCTATATCTTTTAGCAGAAGCTGCCTTTGAGCATAAATTTCTTTTGTTTCAATCTGTACAGAAAAGCGTCAATTTTTAGCAAGCAAGCTGAAGAAAATAAAACAGATTTGAGCTAGCAGACTGCTTCCTAAATTCCAGAAAACAATCAAAGCACAGACAATTTAGAGTAACTCACTTTCAAGAGGTTCCATTCGAGATACGCATTTTGCCTGTTCTAGTTACACAGAAATGGACTCCCTCCCTTGATAACTGATAAGCTATATAACCGATAATCCTAATGTCCCTTGTCTAATCATTCTCAGTTAACATCTCTCAGACACTTAAAATTTTGATGTTCTGCAGCAAAAAAAAAGAAAGAAAGAAAGAAAGAAAGAAAGAAAGAAAGAAAGAAAGAAAGAAAGAAAGAAAGAAAGAAAGAAGAAGACAGACAAAATGTGTATCAGCAATAAAACTTGTAAGAAACAGAACCCCCAAGGTTCAGCAGTTGGTGTCTGGAAGTTCCAATTCGCAGGCCATTCTGACGTGGCATTAACAGCTCGTGTGAATCCCGGAACCAAGGCCCCACATGTCCATGTGTGTTCACTGAGCAGGGACTCACTGAGTCGCTCTCACACCTCAGGGCACAGAGCGCTGCATACAGAAAATGACCAGATAGCGTCCTCATCTTTAAAAAGTCGAGTATTTGCTCAGGGGGAGAGGGACGATGGCGGAACAAGGTGATTTGACAACCGAGGTCCATGCACACTCCACGGCAGGAACCGTGTGGGAATGAGTCCCTCGGTGGCAATCAGGGAAGGCAGCGTGAGGAGGTGACGTTCAGACTGGAGCGTGAAGGACAGGATAGTTTTGTCCAGGAGAGAGGGGAAAGGGCATTCCGGGTGTGGAATGAAGGCATGGCACCTTTCGTGGGGACAGCCTCACAGCCTTCAGCGAATGCACTAACGATGGGGATTCAGACATTCGCTCAATGGCTGACGGGATCAGGCAGTCGCCCATCCTGAAGATGGACTGGTTAGGCCACACACGTCTCAAAGACCTGTGCTTCTGACATTTTTAGAGCTGAAGAGCCCAATTCTCAGAAATGCTGTAAGAATCGTAGGGGAGGTGCAATCACCATCAAATGCCCGGGTCTCATGGAGACGCCCTGAGCAAGGGTGGGGCTGGCAGGACACCCCCATTGCAGCACTTCGTGGTCCCAGTGGGTCTGGCTGTGCAGAGGACACCGTGCCCCACAACCAGTCTAGCCGGACACTCCCTTGGGAAAGGGACCTGTTTCTCCCAAGGGAGCAGACCCACCCTTGCCAACACGCACCCCTGCCGCAACGCGCCCTCGCCACTTCCCGTCTGGCCACCTTCGGGGTGACAAGATGAAATGGCCACATGGGTGAGCCCCGAAGCCCGGGGCTCCTCCAGCCCAGGGGCCTTCGGCTCTGCGCTGATGGCAGCACACCGGCTTCTTCCCGATCCTCACCTGAAACCTCAAGCTGCCACCGTGTCCTCTCGGTCCACCCGTGTTCTTCTGTCAGGAGCCCCGACTCACCCCTTGACGCCCCTGACCCTGCCACACGGCCCTGTCTTCGCCCCTGGGTGAGCAGCCAGCCACCCCCCTCTGTGGTTCCCTCCCCGTCTCGCCGACCCAACGTCTCCAACAAGCTGCCTTTCTCGAGTCAGATGAACTCAGCTCCGTGGCTCCCCCCCCGAGCATCCCCACCTTTCTGCCCTCCCCAGAGCTACAGCAGAACGATCACCTGGGAGCACTTGGTTTAGTCCACGTCGGGTCCAGGGCCCTCGACACAGCTCAGTCAGAGCCGCCGGGCAGCCAGTCCACCCCTCTGGGCCTTCTCGAAGCTGCTGCCGGACCCTCCCGTCTGCCGCTCACACTGCGTCTCACAATCCCGACACAGACGTTCCCACCCACGCTTCCTCCCTGCGGCGGCCGGGAAGGAAGGAGCCTGCGTGTCTTTCTCAGGGCCGATCCTTCCGCTTGTGCTCCTGACTCCAGCCCCTACTGGTCCTCTAGGGCCCTGTGCCCCAGATTGTTCCAGCAACTGTCCCATCTCACCCCCGGACCCTGAGACAGCCGACTAACAGCTGCAGGAAATCACCGCCTCGAAAATGTTTTACAATATTACCTCCTGGTGCTTTTGAATTCTCTCCAGGGCCAGCTTTTCCTGAGAAAGGAGGGCTTCGGATTTGCCTGACGCGTTCTCTCAAACTGGCTCCGGAACTCAGCTAATTCCTTCTCATACTTTCTTTTCTCCTCCATGAAAAGTTTTGCTATTTCAGTATTTTTTAAATACTTCATCTGCCAATTGAGCACAAATGCCTGTTAATACCAATGTCTATAACAAATTATAACAAATTCCTCACGAGCAGCTTCACACTAATGCTCTCGGTAAGTTCAATCTCATCCACCTTTAGTTCATCTCACTCACTGTAAGATGCATTCGAAAGGTAAAAGAAATGCCATCACCTAGAAAGAAACACAACATGCACAGAGTATCGCATTCCTTAATCAGGTTCTAAATAGCTTCCCGTACACCTAAGATTAACACATGAGAAAACAAAGAAAAATGTCACTTTTTTTTTTTACGCCTACAGCACCTGGTCTTACTAGGTGGTCTCCCATCCAAGTACTGACCAGGCCCGACCCTGCTCAGCTTCCGAGATCAGACGGGATGGGGCATGTTCAGGGTGCTGTGGCCGTAGACTATGGACCGTGGCTCCTGGGGTGTGAACCCAGGCCCTTCAGCGTGGAAAGCAGACATGCTCACCGCTGCACCATGGAACCACGTCCAAAATATCACTTCTGTTAATAGCAACAAAACAAACTTACCTTTTGGCACATTTCTGCCTGAAGCTGCTGTTCTATTTCTCTCTTGTACTCATTTAACTTTATTTCTAAAGATTCCAACTTCAGTCGGTGAGGGTAAGTTTCTGCAAACTCATCATCGATAAGTTGAAGCTTCTCAGCTATTGAGAAAAACACAGAAAAATCAGGATAGAGAAGTGTGGTCAGGTGACCAAGAGGCCACAGGTCTGTATGAAAGAGTGTACTTCGGGGAAAGTGCAGGGACGTCTGTGCACCAAGACATTTAGACTAACGGATGGACAGTAAGTGGTCACGTAACTGCTACACGAACTCAGTGGTGAATCCAGAGATGCGAGTGTCCGCTGTGAAACTGTTCCGACCTTCTTCAATGTCTGAACACTGTCACCCTGACGCGTCGGGGGGAAAGAAAGCGCAGACTACAGTTTGAGTCAGAAAACACCAGAATCTCTTTCCAGTCTCTCAGTGCCAAGGGCGTCTTGGATCGGTTTTGGGTAAGCTGACACCCATGTTGAAAACGCCTACCTTAAATGAGTCAAAGACCACGCATTTCACGTCTTCCACTGGACGGGGAAGGACACAGGTGCCCACACCGTTAAAGCGACCCCAGGCAGCTACGCAGCTGCCCAGCGGCGCGGCTGGGACCAAAGCCAGGTCTCCTGACCGTCTGTCACTCCAGCAGAGCCGTGGGCCTCCGCCCGCACATGGGCGGAAGCGACGCGCGGCAGAGTGCAGCCTGGGCCCGGGCACAGCCTCACCCCGAACGATGCCGACGCCCACCGCAACGCGTGCGCAGGGGAGAGCGGCCCTGGCGCTCACGGAGGGAGGAGCAGCGCTGGAGGGCAGGTCCTGGTCCCTCCAGCAAGGACACCAGGGAAAGCCCGCGTCCCTGCCGCCTGCAGCGGGCACCCTTCCCGGCCAAGGACGCAACGCGGCGAGCAGCCCGCTGCCTTCACTCAAAAGGAGACAGAAGGACTGAGATTATGAACGAAGGCGACAATTACCAAGAGAGTCCTTGCTGGGGGCGTCTGAGGGCCCGGGCAGGTCTGGGTGCCCGTGTCACAGGTCTCCTTAGCCCGGTGATAGGCCGCCATCTGTCTGAGAAACTCCAGGAGAAAACCTGAAAGACAGCGCACGTGGCTGTGTCTCACAGCTTGCTTTCATGCGATCACTGCTCAATCACTGTCCGTACGATCTCGATCTTACAACACTGTCGTTTTCTACATCACGTGTGTTTTAAGAATCCTTTCTGAGGGAAGTCCTTTCCAAGCACGACACCAACCTCTAGAAGCGGTAGGGTGGAATGTTTACCAATGTAACAAAGAAATTCATACCTTCTATGGCACGAAATAAAGTCAAAACACAAATGACACACTGGAAAAAGAGTGTGCTATAACGTGGAGACAGAGGACAAATTCTAGTAGCATCAAAGGGCTCTCACGGATCAGGAAGGTGGGGCAAGGCGTGGACAGAGTTCATGGAAAAAAATTTTAAATGTCACAAAAGCATGAACAAAATCATAAATGAATGCAAATGACTAGTACCACAGTGGGCCCCTATTTTCCCAGTAAGGCTGCCAGGACTCGCAGAGCTGACGGGGGTGGGCAGCAGGCACGCCCACTCGCTGTCACGAGCATTCAAGACGCACGGGACCCTCCCCTCATCACTCCTCCTCCATGAACACGCACAGCCGTCCACTCACAGGGACACTAAGGGTGCGCACCGCACACTGCTGCCCATGGCTAAAACCGCAGAGTAAAAGGATGACATCTCCATCGACAGGCAGTTCATGAAACACACCCTTTGAAATTAATCTCAGGATGTGGCTATAGAAAGACACTGGTGGATGAAGAAAGCCAACTGCAGCAGGCACATGCCAAGACCTCGTTAAAGAGTGAGTGTTAATTACACGTACAGAGACGTCCATTCGTAAGCTCACTCTGGGACGGTAAGAAACTACTCGTTCCAGTTAGCAGCAGAAATGAGGTTAGAGAACGTGGCCAGAAACGTCCCCTTTCCTTTCGCTTTCTGCCCTTCTGAACCGTGGGAACCTTTGTTTAAACCACGAACACGGTTTAGAAGTTGTCGGTTTCTAGCAGCTCACTGGAGCCCGCGCCGCCCCAGCCCGGCGACCGGCTTTCCTCCTTCCGCGCTGCGGACTTCCCCCGCTGGTGTCCGCTGCCCCGGCCCGGCCGGGGACCAGGCTGCCCCGGCAGGCGCCCCCTGCTCTCCTGTCCTGCCGCCGCCGGGCCGGCTGCCCATGCCTCGCACCTTGGCCGCGGCCACGCCGGGCCCCCCCCGGAGGAGGCAGGCGCTGGCGGCCATTTCCGGCGGATGCTGCGGTCCAGCACACACCAGCCTCAGGACCCGCTGTTCGGCCTGTGTTTCTAGGGGTCACCTCTTCCCACGTCTGCAGCGCTGTCCTGGCCACGGCCCCGAACCAGCCCCCTCCCTCCCGCCTGCTCCGCGCCCCCGCGCCCTGAGGATCTGCTGCTCGCCTCATTTCCTTATTCATTTATCTACCACCCAGAGTTGCTCCGTCAGAACAACAGGCTCCCATCACCCCGGAAATGACAAGGGTTTCAGGAGCTCTGCGTCAGGAGCGCAGGTCAAAGGCCAACGTCAGAACTAGAGAGGCGCCCAGCACTCTTCCCACTGAGGGCATCAGAAGGCTTTCAGCTCCGTGCCAGGCACTGGGGGCAGAGACCGACACTGCACTTTCTACCGTCTCAGGGTAGTTATGGACTGCGAAGGTGACCATCAACGCCAGAATTAAAGCGCTTTATCAGGCCTACATAATAAACACTGCAGAATAAAAAACGTGTGTGACACGTATTAGTGAACAGACCCTTCACTCTTCAAGCAAAGACAAACACAGTACTCTACCAAATGTACCAGAGAGGGCAGCTAGGATACAACGGTATCTGGCTAAAGCTCAGTTTGTTCTCTGCGCGTGTGTGAGTGTTCCAAACAGTGGGCATCTTTACGAAGTGCACCCTTCAATCCATCTGTAGGGTTCTGGATACTGTCTGCAGTTTTCTTACTTGAGTATCGAGGGCTATATGTTTGGAGGATATGGTCTACATCTTCAAAACAGATGAGCTGTTGTTTATGTAAAAGATAAGGTATTACCAACAAGGGAAATCAAATGACTAAATTTTCCACTCTTCCCCCTAAAAATTACTAGTTTCATACTTTCGTAGGATAAAAAATACATGGCAAACATGTTGCTATTCTCTACAAAAATGAAGACTCCTACCTTTTTTGTTTTCTTTATCAAATCCTGAAGCCTGTTAAAAGAAAATATTTTACCTTTAATCCAGTATTCAGGAATAATTAACAAACCGAAGCAAGTTAGAAAAACTAAACAATCCTACCAGTGATTTGTAGAGACTGGATTCAGGGTGGATTTTAATGAGTTGTAACAGATCCTCCATTGTATACACCTTGAGGGAAAAAAAGATTAAGTAGACATTTTTACATCAATGTTTAAATGACAAATTAGGATATTTCTGAATATAAGACTAAGAATCATGCTTCATATTGAATAAGATGGTAATGATGCTAAAATATAAAACTGAAGTTTTTCCTTATACTATTAAATAAATTACAAAAAACGTTGAGGTCAAAAATACACTTTTCTTGATCACATAATTAACCTCCAAATACATCACGATGCTATGCCTAACAGAAATGGCAGAAATGTTTAATGCCTACACTCAAATATCTGATGAACCACTGAATTCCAGGCTCTTCCACTTGCAGTGAATATTTTTAAAGTACAATGCCGTGTAACCAAATTCTTACTGTTTTTACAACTATAAATGACTAAAGTGTGCCTAAAATAGTTTTCAACAAGCATTCTGGGTAGCTATTCTTTGTATTCCCAGTACAGTATGTACCTTTATTTACTACGTCTACCCTGAGAACATCAATATCATTTACTTTCAATTGGTTTTCTTTAAAGACAATGTTCTGCATGGCATTTGATAGGAGTAACAACCTTTAAGTGTAAACTAGATTAATTACTGCTCCAATAACTATAATAGACTGTTACTCATACAATAAGCAAAACTGTGACATGTAATTAAAAACAGAGTGATTAGACTAACAATTCCAATGCTGATAAGTAAAATTTGGTTGTTCACGAACGTAGCATATGTAATTTTTAAGTTTTCAAAAACTAACACTGATTTTTCTTAAAATATGAAAACTTTTGGACAATTATAGATAAGATTGAGAGTAAAAACTCAGAGATAACTCCAAAAGTGAACGTTAATGTACACTATGGTCTTCGGATGACAATGTGACCATGAGGTTGATTGCAAAAATGTTGATAATGAGAGAGGCTGTCCCGTGAGGACGTGGAATATACAGGAAATCTTCCTTCTGTCCAACTTTGCTGTGAACCTCAACTGCTCTAAAAATAAGTCTTATAAAACACTAGGGAAAGTTGGTTACGTTTGCCTTTAAAATAATAAAGTGTGACTGATATGATCAACAGTAACGGTGGAGGAAAGGGAGAATACAGTACAAATAACGAGAGAAGTGGTAAAACATGTCTTGATATCTGAGCACTCCAGATGGTTTTAACGCACTCCTTACTTCTCTTACGTCATCGCAAAGGGAGAAACGTCTGAAGAGACGGGCACAGTGAAGAGCCCGTTTTAGAGACCTAGAGTCACGGCCCTGTGCGGCCGCTTAGAAACCCTGTGACCTGAGCTCGTCGCCTCACCTCCCATCGGTGACAGACTAACACCCGCGTGGGGCCCGTACACTGCCGCGCTCACAGCATCCGGCACGAATGGCGGTTAGGAGTCTCGGTCGACTACCTGGCACGTAAGAACAGTCTCGCTCCACAACACCTCACGATTCCACTCATCTCGACTTCACCAAAGGCGCGTCGGGATCCCAAGGACCTGATGACAGTATCAGATCTAGCGCTCCTGTGGTATGCAGCAAACACGCGCTGTGCGTTCCACGATGGCTGAGAAACGGACTTAGCCAGCCACGGAGCACACTCCGCTATCGTGCAGCACAGCACGTCACTCTACCAGAGGGCACAGCTGTCGACGGAAAATGCGGGAACAGAAAGGAAAGACTTTACCTTTTCTTTGGCCAGACCACTTTCCGGAAAGAAAACGGAAAGTGAGTACTCGTAGCCACATTTTTCTAAGTGATCTGCCACCAGAGAGTCAGCCGCACCGATCACGAGGGAGCTCCCCGCCCCGACGCGGGCGGGGGCTGCCTTCCTCCGCTGGGCACGGGGTGCATCAGCTCCTGGATCAGCTGCTGCCTCAGCTGCGTCTAGCTCAAAACCAAAAAGAAACGAGAGAGAACACACTGTCAGCAGGACTGTCGCACTGGAGACGCACAGGTCCGTCACATGAATCAGGGTCCTGCAGTCCCACGGTGGTGCCAGGTCCACAGGCAGAACCGGAAGCCTTCCCCTGCCCTGTCTCAGCCCGAGTGGCCCGGGGGGTTCTGGGAAAAGCGCACCGGCGTCAGCCAGAACCCACGCACGCGGCGACTCAGCAGCAGCTTCCGACCCGAGCACCAACTACAGGGGACGATTCCGCTGCTTCCTCACCTCACTGCAGATCGTGGGGGTATGAAAACTGCATCGGGTGAAACCAGTTTATTGCGCATATTGACGACGATAAAATTGAGTTACCACAAAGGAAATAACACGTGCATGAGAGAAATCAGTAAACCCTAAGAAGGCCTATTGAGATGCACTTTTGCATATAGTATTTACATCTCGAGATACCACGACACAACAATTTTCTCACATTTTATAAATAAAGAAGTCTAGGTTCACGGGGGATAATTGTCTCGCTTACTTCACTATGTTATTATTCACTTGGTTTTAAGAAAATCCCTCAATGAATTGAACTACTGAATATTTGTCCTGATCTGTTTTGCATGTAATCTGGAAACACAACTGGACTGAGCTTAAGAGTACATCGCCTAGAATCATGGGTGGCAGCAACAGGTAATATCTACTGGACTTTGATTAATAGAGCACAGGCAAGAAACAAGCGAATCTGTTCTACCTCCTTCTACCTTTAGCTAGAGAGCACTATATAATTACACGTACAGAACGGGACTTACTATACACCTAAAATCCTATAGTGCGAAGGACATTTACACTGAACAGAATACACATGGTCCACCTCATCGAACACAGTTCAGTACCAGAAATAATAATACAAGAGAAACGACAGCATTCTCCATCAGTAAAAATTTAGAGGTGGTTTAAGCAGATTTGTAACACACTAAAGAAGTAATATATTTAGATCCAGCTTAATTAATAAAAGGACTAAGAGTGTCTTGCAAATGAGTACTGAACGATGATAAAATTTCAATTAGTGATCTACGCAGGTGACAGGAAAATAAGAGTAGAAAAAAATGAAATTATATTATAGATGAATTCCCATTTCAACACACACAGAAACATGCCACCTAGCACTTGCTACAAGGAATTGTATAAAACTGGCTTGGGGCCTCCAACAGCTGATGCCAAGGGAAATCCATTCAGAACTAAAGTTACAATGCCCCTTAGAAATAAAGACAGTTATCGTGGGGCGGGGGCGGGGCGAGGAAGTGGGACAGGAGGGGCCTGGGGATCCTCCGCACATCTCTCTCAGAAACTGACAGACTGAGTAGTCTCAAAATATAAGAAAAGGATTTGATAAATTTCATTTAACAGACACCTATGACTTGTACTTCACCATAAATACAAATTCTTTGCAAACATCCAAGCAGACTATGAAGTAGGCCACGAAAAAGACTCAATACATTTTAAAAATTCGACCTCACCCAGGCCACAGTCACTGGACTGAGAAAGTGAAGATTAGCTCAGGCTGAGAGACTACAACTCGGCCCTGCCATCGATCAAGCTAAGTAACAGACACTGAACAGCTGGCTGCAAACAGGAAACATTTCTCCCAAGGGTGCCCTGCAGCTGTAGAGGGAAGAAGGCTGGCATAATCCTCCTACCAAAACCAAACAAGGAGAGTCAGAAAGGATGCTGATACTGATTAGTCCTTGGCAACTGTGACTTGATACAGATATGAAGTAGAACACTAGCACATCTAATCCAGAAACACTGAAAAAATAAAATATACCATGCTCAGGAAGGCAAGGACCTGTCCATATCAGAAAGCGTATCAATGCATTCTACACTACGATCTATTCCAGGTGGATTAAAGGGTTCATTGTAAAAAATGAAGCCTTTTAGAAAACTTAAAAGTGAACAGTCATGCTTTTAGTGAAGAATTTAGCGAGAATAATCAGCAAAATTTTTAAAAAATTAAATTGACCATATAAAAATATAACATCAATATTTTTAGAGCCAAATTAAAATTGAACACCAAGATAAAGTATTATCACAAAAATGGAAAAAAGATCACTAGTTTCTACTAAAAGACTTCTTATACATCAATAAGAAAACACTGACACCCTAGGGAAGAAAATGGGCAAGGAGTACCAATGGCCAATCCACGGAAAACACAAATGGCCAGAAAGTATGTGCAACCTCACTGATAATTAAAGGAATGAATACTAAAATAACGGTTTTCCAATCTTAGATTGGTTTTTAAAATGTCATGATGATACTGGAGCGAGGCAAGCATTCTCAAATGACTGGTGGACTATCAACGATTACAATCCTTCTAGAACGAGATGCGCACACCAAGAGCCTTAAAAAAAAAAATGCTCATGCCCCTTGATTCGATTGTCCAGGATAAAGTGTCTACAGGAACACAAGTAATGCCACTTAATCTATCCTAGGGAAAAAATGAGAGATGCAATCGAAAAGTACGTGGACTTGGGTAATAACCTACTCAACATCTTAAGTGCAAAACATGCTTCTAAAATATACATAGTAATAAAATATTTGAGCTAATCCTAATCTTTGCTGTTAATTCATCTATAAAGTGGGCTAATAAATATTTGCTGCCCAAATTAAATATTCGACAGGGGACTGCTCTATAAATTACCCATACATCCAAATACGAGCCTGATGCCACCAAAAACGAAGATTTCAAGAAACTTTTAAGGACACAGGAAAATGTTCACCATCTAATATTAAACTGAGGACACACACACACACACACACACACACCATGCCAGTTAGTGGTTGTAGCAGAGTTGACTTTTTGACTTTTCTCGTGTATGTTTTTCTGTATTTTTAGATGAGTCTAAATTGGTTTGTTTTAAAGTTGCAAAAACAATGGAAGAAGGAGAAGGGAAAAAAAAATTCGAGGTCATTTTTCTTAATTTCCCACTTTCAGTATAAAATATACTTCTACAATGTATATAGTAATGAAATGTATGTAGTATATGGTAATGTATATAGTAATGTATATAGTAACTCAAATCCTTTCTGTTAATTCATATAGTTTACTAATAAATATTTGCTGCCCAAATTAAATATTCACACCTTTCAATGTATTTTAAAGAAAGTTCTCATTCCTCAAACTATTCTACAGTACGCAGTACCAAAGAGTGGTTTCTTAAACGTCATAATACTGGAGTGAGATAAGCATGTTTTCTATACAGTTTCAATGTCTCTCAGTCAAACATGACTGTTACAAAACCACTTATTAATTCAGGAACCTAGAAGCCAGATTTATAAAACAAGCCTAATCTCCCTAAAATGTATTCATTTTATGAAGGTAGCCATTCTTAATGACCATTCAATAAATCTATAATTTGAGTATGTTCCTTTAAGACGACTCAAACTCGAAACCATTGTGGACTATTGTTCCAGAACGGAGTTATACAGAACAGGAAAACATCACTCGACGATACGATCTACAGATCATACTCCTTTTAAAACCGAAGAACTGGATGGATCTCAATGGGAATGGATGGAACTGTTACATATCACACTTGGAAAAGGTGCACGACGGTGATGCCTAAAACTGATACCTTGAGCGCGTCCAGGATACCCCGATCCTTAAACGTCTGGTACAGCTTTTCCCGTAGTTCGTCTTGACTCAACATCTTAGTTTTGGGGGGCATGGCGGACTGGCTGAGAAAACGGTTGCGGGTGACCTAGCGGGCAGAAGAGAGGGGAGGTGAAGTTGGAGCGCAGACCCCTGGCTGGCCTGCAGGAAGCCCTGTGAGGCCCGGCGGGGAGAGGGGCGTTAACGAAAACAAGCACGAGGCTTCGCGGGCGCCGGGCGGGCCCGAGGCGGCGCCGGTGCAGCCCCCTGAGCCCTCCTCGGGTGTCTGCCTCCTCCCAAGCCAGCCGCACCCGCCGCGAGCTGGCGACGCACCCCGGGCTGCGAGGCGAGGACGAGGGGCGTCCCCGCCCTCGGAGGCCGCGTCTGTTCGGGGGCCCCGGGAGGAACCGGGAAGCGGCGCGCTCTGCCTCTCACTCGGAACTCAAGCGCAGACGCGCGCTTCCCGTCGCGACTCGGACGGGCAGGCGGGGTCGTGACCCACGCGCGACGTTTCCCCGGCGGCTGGAGGGCAGGGACCGGGAGAGACGAGGCGCCGCGGCTCAGAGCCGGGCCCACCCACTCCCGAAGCCGGCCCCCGCCGGGAGCGCTACTGCGCAGGCGCGGGGCTGCGCCGCGCTCCGGCCCCGCCCACATATCGCGAGAACGCAACGGCCGAGTCTCGCGAGCGCTGCACCGGGAATCTCGGCGGCAGCTGCTGAGGCGATGGCCTGGGGGTGTTGGCGTTGTTCGGGTTCCCGCGCCGGTGGGAATGTCGTGAGCAGGGGTGGGGACGCGGCAGGCTCTCCAGGGCGCGTCCCCTTCACCCTGTTCCCGTCCGGGGCAGCCAGGCCCGACCCGGCCGTGCCCCGGCTGGCTGAGTCCAGCACCGCTCACCTGGCCCATGCACACCGCGTTGCAAACCTGCGGGTGTCCCCGAGCTCGGGGGCTGCGCTTCTGTGGCCTTTCCCTAGGTCGCCCAGCTCACCCAGGCTCCTTCGCTGTGGCAGTATTGCCATGTGGAGCCCGAATATTCGTTGCGGGCGCTGGCCTGGGCACTGCTGTGCACACCTTCCCACCTGCGGGACAACCATGACTGTCTCCAGACACCGCCAGGTGTCCTCCAGAAGGCAGAACCGCCGCTGGTTGAAAATCAGCGAGCCCACCTTCGAGACCCACCGTTTTCGCGTGTTCTGAGGAAACAGAAAGGGAGCCGGGTACCCACGATGCTTAACTCTAATGGGGAAAGGAACCAGTCTCTCCAAAAGCAGTGATGAATGAAAGACTGGAATGATTCCATTTTTTCTGAGTGATCCAAGGTGAATTGTACGAAAAGTTCCCCAAAGGCCAGTGGTCAAGAACAATGCCTTACCACCTGGCCAAACCAGCCAAGCCAGCTCATCGGTGGGCCCTTAAGGCACCCCCACCCTTATTTCCTCCTGCACATATTCTGATGACTGCACCGGCACCTTCTGCACTCGCCCTTTCTGCGCACGGCCCCCTCTATACGCAGCCCCACTGTGCATGGCCCCCTCTATACGCAGCGCCAACTGCACACGACCCCCTTTTGGCACGCGGACCCAACAACTACCACCCAATCCCTTTAAAGTCAACCTAACCACCCCCCCCCCCATCAGGTAACGCCAAGGCATCTCCCAAGCTTGCGGTTTTGCCCTTTAAATTAGGTCCCAGCCCCTCGGTCAGGGCTCCTCTCAACCACTGCTGCGTCAGTGAAGGAGTGGGGGCCAAACTCGAGTTTTGTCAGTAAACTCCCTTTTGCGCTTGCATCTGTGTCAGTTTCCTTCTTGGCTCCTAGCTTCCAAACCAGGGCATTACAATGAAAACATTGTAGCGGGAGAGCTGGATGAGAGCCAAGATGCATTGTTGACTGGGTAAAGGGTTTAGAAAGAGGAGAGGTGGTCGAAATGGAAGTGGTCAGGACATAGCTGGAAAAAGTGACTTCATCTGGGCCTCGATGGGTAGGATTTGCTAGGCACCTGCCCTCCCAAACCCGCAGCGGTGGATAATTGATCACAGCATGCTTCCCGCTGACTGCACTTAGTCTCTCAATCTTTCTCAGCACCAGGTTGGGGCAGTCACTGCCCAAGGATTAGAGCTGGCTCAGGAGAGGAAACCCATCTGCATCCCGAGTCCCATCCCTTTTCCATTAGTCAGCATATCTTATTGAATGATACCGTTGTGCTGTACACTGCTCCCCCCGCCCCCGAAAGGTCTCCCCGCGTCAGTTTAAACATTCTCAGTTCCTTCAGTAGTTCCCAGATCATTCCCAAGCCTGGATCCTGCCCTCCTCCCAACAACAGTCCAGTTATTCTCTTCAAATGCTATTTCCAGAACTGAGAACATTCCCCAGAGATGCTCTTGGCGAAGAGGACATTGTCTTCTGTGAATGCAGCCTGGAGTTGGCGTGAGCTGCTTTCTTGACCGGTATCAGACAGCTGCGTCTTATTCAGCCTGCAAGTAATGAAAGCTTACGAGTTCCTGTAAGGTGAACTGCTCTTAAACTAGGTTCTCCTCATCGTGTTATGCAGTTCATTTCTCTCAGGCCCAAGGATAGGACTTTCTCTACAATCTCTGAAACTATGTTTTTAAATTTCTCCTAATTCTAGCCATGCAGATACTTTAGAAGCCCGCCTCTTGCCTTTAATAACTTGGCTGCCCTTAGCATGTTATCTTTGAATGTGGTAAGTTGGCTTCTTCTCAGTCGATTCAGATGTTGAGCTGGGATAGGTTAAGGTCAAACTCAAAGGCTCCGTAGACGCCCTGCTGTCAGCTGATCTGCAGCTCTTTATCCTTCCAGTCGGCTGTGGGGCGCGTCCCGTATTCATCATGGAATGAGTGCTTCCTGGACCCCAGCCTGTCGCAGCTTGGGAGATGCCGCAGATGGTGTTACCATCCAGCTACAGCTCTCTCGTAGTTTTAGATCCACTTACTGTCTCCTGTATTCCCTTCCAAAACAGAAAACATAAGCTGGGCATGACTTGTTCTCAGTACAACCAGGACTACACGAAAGAATAATACCTACTCTACTTTGTCTAGGATTCACATTAAAGGAGTTAATGTATGATAAAGCTCCTAGTGTGGTGTCTGGCCAAAGAGAGCCATATAATACATGTTTCTGTTGGTGTTTTAATCTCTCCAAAGTACTCAATTATAGCCTAGGAGACAAGGCTTTTTTGTTTCTGAAAATTGGAGTAACACCTATCTCTGATGGACGGTATGGCTCTTTTTTTTCCTGTGACTTCTCACGTTACCAATCACTAGATATACAATCACATCTGTTTAATCCAGGATCCCCAGTTTGCTGAGAACTGAAGACTTGTATTATTAAAATGTCTAGGTTTTTTAAATACACCTATCTCGAGGTTCCGAGCCTGTTGAACCTTGTTGCTCCCATCCACACTTGCTGCTTGAAAATCATTCTGTTTGGGGAAAAAAAAAAAAAAAGCTTAATTCAGATCTGCGTCCTCTGTTAAGTGTGTTCCAGGTTCTAGAAGCAATGGCCTTTTGTCGGGAGCCACACAAAGAAAAAGATGGCCACGGTTCATGAGGTTCCTGCTTCACTTCCTGGAGATTAGCTGCAAGCCCGCGCGCGCCAAAAGATACTCTTCTCTCCCCTCCTTCCCCATTATCTTATACCAATCAGAATGTAGCTTATTGCCACCCCTGCTACGCGGCCAATCCCCTGCCTACATGTATCCTATAGCCCACTCCGCCCCTGAACACCAGTGTATATATACCCCTGTCTCACAATAAAATTCGAAGGCTTGATCAGAGTATTGTCTTGCCTTCGCTCTTCTCTCGCCCCCATTTTCTTTCAGGTCGGATCCTCCTCGTCCCCACAAATAACTAGGTCCCGCGGGTCGGGACAAGTGGCGCCCAACGTGGGGCTCGAGGCTCGGATCCTTCACAGGCGGACCCCCGAGTAAGATATCGTCTGGCCAGACCCCTTTTTTGATGATGCAATAGGAGACGCCTTTCGCCGCTCACGGAGGTCGTCGTCCCTGGTGAGTACCGGCCGCCTTACAAGAAAATGGGAACTAGATTAAGTAAAGAAGCGGTCTTCATAAGAGACCTAAAAAGTTCACTTAGGGAGAGAGGAGTTCGAGTTAAAAAGAAAGACTTGGTAAAGTTTTTTATTTTTGTTGATGAAGTCTGTCCGTGGTTTATTGTTAATGGCCCCGAAATTCACCCTAAAAAATGGCAGAAAGTAGGTAGAGATTTAAATGATTATCTTATCAAAAACGGTCCCGATTCTGTTCCTGTTTCGGTATTTTCTTACTGGGGTCTTATCAGAGATATTGTTGAAACTACTGACCCTGATAAACGCCAACTCTTGTCAGTAGCAGAATATTGCCTTCGCCCTCTATCTCGGGCAGCCTCAAGGTCGTCTCTTTCGGGCGATCCCCCTGCTCCAAAATCAGCTAAGTCCCCCTCCCCAGCCCGACGCCATCTTTGCTCAATGCCCTCCCTGATGCCCCTCCCAAATGTTGCATTTATCCGCCTCTCCCTCGAGATTCGGACCTTGTTGATACACAAAAGGTTTTTCCGGTCCTGTCCAAGGGCCAAAATGGCGAGCCTTTGGATCCGGGAGACGCGGCCGAACTAGAAGGCGAAGCGGCCAGGTATCACAACCCAGATTGGCCCCTTGCCGCCCCGTCGCTTAATCTCCCTTCTTACACTCCCCCTATTCGGCCTCCCAATGTTTGCGCCCCGGCCTTTTTGCCCCCGTCGGCCCCCCCACTGCCCCTTCCGGCTCCCGGTCCTGTTAGCCCCCCTACCGGTACTGAAGACCTCATAGCGCAGATAGTAGAACAAAGAATAACCCGCCATCTCCAAAAATTGGTTGTTTCCCAACCTTCGCAAAAGGGTCCCTCTAGAAAACCGCTTATAACCACAAAACCTAAAAAACTGCTCTTTCCTGTTCTTACCCGGGCCTCCGCCCGCTCTGACCCCGCCTCCACAACACATAGTCCGGAGGAGGGTGATATCGAGAGCGGTGGCGAAGATGCCCCTGCAGCCCCGGAAATAGAAAGTGAGAGGGAGGAGCAGACTGAGCCGGAGCCGGCCGAGCCTGCTGATAGCCCTAGAGAATTTTATAAAATCCATTTCAAAAGCTTAAAAGAGCTGAACGCGGCCGTTAAAGCTTATGGCCCCAATGCCCCTTTTACTCTTTCTGTTCTTGATTCGCTGTCTCGAGGAGGACATTTACTTCCAAGTGAATGGCTGCGTATAGTCCAGGCTGTGCTTACCCGTGGTCAGTTTTTAACTTGGAAGGCAGATTTTGCTGACCGCTGCCAGACCATCGCTGCTGCCAATGTAAAGGACCCTCATTCCCCAACAGCATCCTGGACTTTTGATAAGCTTACGGGACAGGGCAGATATATCTCTGAAACTAGGCAGCAGCGCCTCCCCCTTGGTCTTTTATCTCAAGTGAAAGATGCGGCCTTGGGCGCTTGGATTTCACTCCCTGCTTCCGGGACTGCTAATACTCCCCTAACTAAGATTACTCAAGGCTCGCAAGAAGATTACAGTGAATTTGTTAGCAGGCTGTTAGAGGCCGCCGAAAGAACACTTGGTTCCGAGGCTGCCAATGATAAGATTGTAAAACAGTTGGCCTATGAAAACGCCAATTCGGCATGTCGAGCAGTCCTCCGAGGTAAGACTCGGGACAAAACTCTTGATGAAATGCTGAGAATGTGTAGAGATGTTGATCCTTTTACATCTAAAGTTCAAGCCCTTTTAGCTGTAGGTGCCGCTGTTCAGACTCCCCCGGCTTCTTATCCTCCTCCCTTCCCCAGGGGCGCATCGCCTATGCGTAACTGCTTTAAATGTGGACAGCCAGGCCATTTCGCTCGCCAATGCCCTACCACGGCTCCTCCTCCTAGAGTTGGGTCAATCCCCGGCATTTGCCCTCGCTGCCATAAGGGGCGGCACTGGGCCAAAGAGTGCCGTAGCAATCCAACAAATCCTTTTTACAGCACCACAAATCCTTTCACCCCCCCCTTTCAGGGAAACGGGCTGAGGGGCCAGCCCCGGGCCCCCCAGCCAATTCCATTCCAGCCGGCCTCGGGGAACAGCCAAGCTGTAGCACTCCCGCCCTCTATCGGGCCACACCCGGGAGTGCAGGACTTGACCTCTGTGCCTCCTCCTCAACAATATTAACACCTGAAGAGGGAGTTACAATTATTTCTACAGGAATTTATGGCCCACCTCCAAAAGATACCTATTTTCTAATTTTAGGGCGAGCTTCCACCACGATAAACGGCCTTATTGTCCACCCTTCCTTAGTTGACAATGACTATACTGGAGAAATAAAAATTCTTGCTAGTGCCCCTCAGTGCCCTGTCAGTATTATGAAAGGCCAGCGCCTTGCGCAGGCGCTCCCCCTCCCTTTAAGTACATCTTACCCTGCTATCCATAAAAAGCGAGGCCCCTCTACCCCAGGTTCTTCAGACTTATATTGGGTCCAGGCTATTACTAAAGAACGCCCTACCCTTAAACTTAAGATCCAAGGAAAATTATTTGAGGGATTTTAGATTCGGGGGCCGACTCTACGGTCATATCTCAGGCTTCATGGCCCCCCAGCTGGCCCTTACACGCCTCCTTGACCCATTTGCAAGGAATTGGGCAGTCAAGAAACACTTTACAAAGTTCACAGTTATTGAAACTGGGAAGATGAATGAAATAAAAGTAGGAAATAACGGATTCATTCAGCCTTTCGTAGTTCCTGGGTTGCCGGTAAATCTTTGGGGAAGAGATATCCTTTCCCAAATGAAGGTCATCATGTGTAGCCCTAATGAAGTTGTAGCACAGCAGATGCTTTCACAAGGTTACCTCCCTGGTCAAGGGTTGGGCAAACTAAAACAGGGAGATCCCAGCCCAATACTGGCTACGCCTAAGACAGACCGCTCAGGTTTAGGGTTTGAAAAACATTTTTTGTAAGGGCCGTTGCTCCTCCTGCACTCCAAGCAGACAAGATTACTTGGAAAAGTGATGTTCCTGTCTGGATCGATCAATGGCCCCTTACTACTACAAAATTAAATGCAGCCATAGAGTTAGTGCAGGAACAGCTGGCTGCTGGACATATTGAACCTTCTAACCCTTCCCCCCTGTCTGCTAGTACTGTTTTCCAGGCTTTGCTCCCCCCGGTTTTACCCTCTACAGGCGAAATCCTTAAAGGCCTGGCTAATGTGACTGCAGAATCCCTTAACTCCACTGGATATAGCGAGTGCTGGTTATGTTTCTCCCCCGTTCCCCCGTTTTACGAAGGGATAGCAGTTTTAGTCAATACCTCAGCAGACCTCATACTTACCAATGACTCCAGCAAGACTCGCTGGTCAGATCCCTTCCGTTTTTCAGAGACCTCTCCGGGTCTCACGTTGGCTCAGCTTTCGGGAATAGGCCTCTGTATACATAGCCCCCTCTTGCGTCTACCCCCTCAGCTAGTACCCATTTGTAACAGCTCCTTCTCACCCCCGCTGTCCTATGAATATCTTGTCGCACCCAACGGTACTTATTTTGCTTGCTCCTTTGGCATAACGCCCTCCGTTAACCCGCGCTTACTAATATCTAACAATGAATATTGTGTTTTAGTCATGCTCATGCCCAAAATTTCCATACATCCCACCGAAGACCTCCTTCCATATTACTCGGGCTCTGCTCGTACTAAGCGTGAGCCGGTAACCGCCATTACCTTATCTGTATTATTAGGATTGGGAGCAGCTGGGGCCGGAACAGGCATTGCCTCCATAATTACTTCTAAACAACAATATTATGCTCTTAGTCAGGCTATTGATAAAGACATACAAAATCTGCAAGAGGGTTTAGACAGCCTGAAGGAATCTGTTGTCTCTCTCTCAGAGGTAGTGCTCCAAAATCGCCGAGGGTTAGACCTCCTCTTCTTGAAAGAAGGAGGCCTCTGCGCTGCTCTTAAAGAAGAATGTTGCTTTTATAAAGACAAAACAGGATTAAGTACAAGATAGCATCGATAAAGTTAAGAAAAACCTAGAGGCCAGGCAAAAACAAAGAGAAAAAGATGAGGCCTGGTACAAAAACTGGACCTCTGCCACCCCTTGGCTAACTACTCTGATCCCCACCATCCTTGGACCCTTGGCAGGATTCTTCCTTTTAGTGTCTCTTGGCCCCTGGGCCTTAAGAAAACTGACAGTTTTTATTCGAGAGCAGGTTGACCAGCTCGTCAAGCCAGCGGTTGCTGTTCATTATCACAGACTTACAGCCTGTGATGAAGAGTCTTGCATCGAGCCAACCAATGCTCCAGGTCTCCGGTTCTCAACTTTACAGGCGCCTCGACCGTGGTACCATCGATTTTGGCACCGTACTTAATATGGCTCATATGCTGGTCCGCCAGAACCAGGCATACCCCTAAGTATATGAGGGTATGGGCATCGAGATGAGTGCGAGACAAAGTACCGCAAGGGAGGGTTCTTCTAGAACCTTCTGGTCCTCCCTGAGAATACGCCTGGCTTGCATAGAGGTTGGTATCCATGTACATAAAGCCTTGATATTTAAATCAATTTTCAGCTCTGCCTCTCCTCCCCAAAAGATACCAGAGCATTTGCAGGATGTTACCCTGCTGGGGAGCCAGGCCTCTATTCCCTCACTCGATTAAGGCCCACCTTTCTAAAATAAATAGAAAGGGAGGAGATGTCGGGAGCCACACAAAGACAAAAAGATGGCCACGGTTCATGAGGTTCCTGCTTCACTTCCTGGAGATTAGCTGCAAGCCCGCGCGCGCCAAAAGATACTCTTCTCTCCTCCTCCTTCCCCATTATCTTATACCAATCAGAATGTAGCTTATTGCCACCCCTGCTACGCGGCCAATCCCCTACATGTATCCTATAGCCCACTCCGCCCCTGAACACCAGTGTATATATACCCCTGTCTCACAATAAAATTCGAAGGCTTGATCAGAGTATTGTCTTGCCTTCGCTCTTCTCTCGCCCCCATTTTCTTTCAGGTCGGATCCTCCTCGTCCCCACAAATAACTAGGTCCCGCGGGTCGGGACAGCCTTTCTCCCTGGCTTCTTCCTGGTTGTGGCCTGAAAAGGCTTTGTTTTTCTTAACCTAGTCCACACATTTCAGCTCATTTGGGGCTTTTGCCCTCCTGACACTGGCCTCCGGCTTCTTGCCCCAGGTCCCATTTTAATGTTCATTACTAGTTAATGTCCTACTTATTACACTATGTACACATCCTCTTTGAGTTCAAAGTAGTCCAGAGCTCCTTCTGTCACCTCGTTGACTTCTTTAGCTGTCTGTTCAGAAGCAGCTCAAGTCATCCTAGACCCTGAGACAGCTGCCGTTCTCACCGGCGCCCCCCATGGCGCCAGCAAGCCCTGCCCCCTGGGATGGAGGATTTCTTTCGTTAAGTACCTGAACTTCCGGAGCGTCTCACAAAAGGCGCTGGGCATCACTTGAACGCACACCGTCAAGCAGGCCTGAGACCCCGAAGTCCTCAGCACGGAGCTTTTCCGTGTTGGGGTGCTTCACCCTGCCATGCCTCGTTCCTGCACCCCTTCCCTCCACTCCAGCAGTATTGACCCCACGCTGGGCAGAGGACGGCCCCCTCCCCACAGCTCCATTCTGCAAACCTCGAGCTCATACGTGTCAGGCTCTGTGGTAGAGACGCAGGCCGGGAAACGCCTCAGCCCCTGTTCCTTACCACCCTGTCATCCTCACGTTGCTCCAAGTAGCTTCACCTCGACACCATGGATGGCCTCCTCCCACTCTTCCCACAGTGCTCTGAACCGCAGATCCCGTGGTACATGAACTTGTCACCACGCGACAGAACGCACCTTCGGCCTTTTGGCTGACACTTCTTAAGTATTTCCTTGTTTCTCATGCTTGTGCTGTGAGAGGCACCCGCAGTCTTGCCTGCCTGGTGCTTGGAGCAGCAGGGTCATCAGAAGCAGGTGTGGACTGCACACAAGGGCGCACTGTACGCAGGGTGCACACGCCTGACCGATTCTGGACTTCTTGTTCTGGGGATGACGATAACAAAAACATCCTTGAGAAGAAATCGCAGAGAACACGGTGGTGGCCTTGAGGCTGCGTCTGGGAATGGGCTGTACCTCGTATTAACTAACCGGACAGAACTATTAATAAATGACAAGGCCAGCATTGTGTGAGAGACTAAAAAGCCGTGGAGACAGGGGTGGGGGACGCTAGCGTTCCCATCCCTTGCCTCTCCCCCTCCCCTTACCCACGCGGGTAAAAGCATTTCCAGACTCCGACTCTTCCACCTAACCGTCTCTGCAACATACCCACAGGTTTTTCGTTGTTGTTGTTGTTTTAGCTTTGTTGATGTGTGTTAGGTTGCTACTCCTGCTCTAACAAATTCCCACAAATGTAGTGGCTTAGAACAACACACGTGTATTATATTACCTCACAGCTCGGTAGCATAGAAGTTCAACACGGCCTCAGGAGGGCTGTGTTCCCTTCTGGGGGCGCCGGCACCAATCTGTTTCTTCATCCTTTCCGGCTTCTAGAGGCCGCCCACGTTCCGTGACTCCTGGCCCCTTCTTCCATCTGGAACGCCAGCCACGTGGCGTCTCGTGACCACCCTCCGCAGTTCTGTTTCACTGCCTTCCTCTCGGGCCCCCTCTTCCACTTTTAAGGCCCCTCGTCACTGTATTGGACCCCCCCGGCCCGTCCAGGATCTTCTCCCTGTCTTCAGGTCAGCTAATGAGCAACGTTAGTCCATCTGGAGCCTGAATTCCCCTTCGGCTCATAAATGAACAGTCACAGGTGCCCGAGATTCGGGTGTGGACTTCTTGATGAGGAATAGGGGGGCTGTCCTGGCTGCCACCCCGTGTTCATTCGCATCCCTCTGCCTGCCCTTCCCGATTTTCTATCTCGGTGACAGTGTCACATTTTGATGTTCTGCTTGACCCCCTCATCTGGACATGCGGAAGCACCCTCGAGTCCCCAGTCTCATCCATTGCCAAGTTCTGTGGAGCTGCCTCCTCTACACCCTGAGATCCGGTCCTCCTGGCAGGTGCCCGAAGGGCCCCTGTTTCAGGTGATGGGGACGCCGAGCAGACACACACACAACTCACACACACAGCAGTTTGTTTGTGACATTTATGTTCCATCCTGGAGTTCTAAGCAGTAGTTCGTGGAGGGAAGGAAGGAGGAGGAGGTCGCAGGACGTTAACAAAAATGGACCTAACCACATTCGGCTGTTTAAATGTTAATTAAAAATGACATAAAATTTAAAATTCGGTTCTGCAGACACACTAGGCATATTTCAAATGCTCATGAGCCACGCGTGGCTACCACATCGGACAGCAGAGGTACAGGACAGAACATTCTCACAGAAAGTTCGGTATGTGGGACAACAAACAATTCTTCAGTGTGTCTGCCCTTTGCCCACTACATAGGCGCAGGAAGCCCTCAGATATTAACTGTAGACACTCCCTCCCTGAGACTGTGTGGTTATCCACTTTCCTTTTCTTCCACTGTTCCTTTCCGTTTTTCCTTAGCGGAATTGAATAGGATTTTCTCTTCTTCTTTAGCTGTCTGTGAAATCAAATTATTGGCAGCTCAAGTTCTGCCCGGCTGGGCAGTTTGTGGTGTCATCTTTATGCCTTGACGTAGACCGGATCCTTTCCATGTGCAGGTGCGCACTTAGAACGTAAGGCGGCACGGTGGCCAGCATCTCCAGGTGGAATGACACTGTTTAGATTCAAGCTCGAAGGGGCCACGTGTTTTCACAGGAGCAGGATTTCTGTGGCGATGGGGGGGACAGGCTCATGAAGAACACTGGGTACCAGAGGTCACTGAAAGGATTCAAGCATCAAAAACTCTAAACCGCTGTCCTTATAAGAAGAGATGAAGACGCAGACACACACGGAGGGACGACCACGCCAGGCCACGGGGAGGGGACGGCGTCCACACGCCCAGGGGACAGGCCCCCAGGGGGGACCAGCCCTGCCCACACCGGCATCTCCGACCTCCCGGCTCCAAACCTGGGAGCAAATAAACTTCTATTGTTCAAGCCACTCCGCGTGTGGGACTTTATTGTGGCGGCCGCAGCAGGCTAATACGCTTCCGGATTCTATGTACAGGAAATTTCCAGAACAGGCCAATGCGTAGAGACAGGAAGCCGATCCGCGGTGGCCGGGGAGGGACGGCGAGTGACCACCAGGGCGTGCAGGGCTGCCTTTCGGAGGCGATGACGTACGCGTCTGACACCAGGCCGAGGCGGCGGTTGCTGGACATGGCTGAACCGCTGGCTTCAGATTGGCCGAAAAGGTGAAGTTGGTGTTACACGTTTTCAACCACAGTGATAAAAACAACGGCAGCAGCAATGACCATCAGTGGTCGATGCTGTCCTGACATTGTCCCTCCTCCCTCTGGCAACCCTGCGGAACGCACCGCCGCCTCCAGGCGGGGTCACACCGCCCCCCTCCAGGCGGGTCACACCGCCGCCTCCAGGCGGGACAAGAGCTTTACCTGAGCGTGTTATTATTCCCTCAGCTGCGCAAATCCCCCACGCCGAGGTCGTCTGCCATCCACAGCACGATGTTGGGCCTGGCGTTCCTCGTCAGGAACGGGCCCCCAAACAAGCAGCACAGTGACACCTGCCGCCAGCAATGCCTGAAGGCGTTCTGGGAGAAGGCTTACTCAGAAACCAGCACTTTTCTAACATTCTAAAGTTTTTTTCTGAAGTTTTATGTTAAGATAGAATAACATCGCATGCATCGTGACGTTAAGTTTCTATAAATTTTCAAATCGTTTTGGTGACATGAAACCGTTAAAAAATATATAATACTGGTTGAAGTTGAGTGTGAGGCGTAATCCTTTGATTTCCATACGCAAGCAAACAGAATCAACGAGAAATGGGAGCCAGCGAGCCTGGTTTCGAGCTTTTCTTTTTTCTTTTTCTTTAATGCTCAGCTTCGCTTTTTAGTACTTTTTATAACTTCCTAATTTTGCTCTCAGCCACACGGGGGAGAAAGCTCACGCGGAGACGCTGGTCACTTCTTGCGTCTGAGCCCAGAAGTGCACGACGCAGAGCCGGGGGAGCCCACATCCGTGCACGAGTCTCCCTTTTCTTCCCAAAGTAATTATGTCCACGGAACAAGTGAGGTAGGGGAAACTCAACTGCCTCCCCCCCAAAAAAAAAAATTCTAGAAATTCTTTTAACGTCTGCAAAAGGAAGTTCCACGCTTCGCAGTATCCTGCCGCGTTGTGTCCTGTGGGGTGGCGAATGCAGACGTCACGGCCGGGGGCTCTCAGGGGCTGGGGTGGGGGAAGCCCACAGCCCCAGCGCGAACACCATGGCACGTGAGGACCATGGTCTCACGCAGGAAACTGGGTCCCCAACCCAAAATGTCCTCTGACCAATTCCAATTCCTCTTAAAATAAAATAAAATAAAAAGGGATCGTAAATCCATTTGTGTTCCTCTGGGGACCACCCACCCCGTCACTATACCTCAACCAACTCTCGGCCAGTCTCACTGGGTGCCCCCCAAACCATCCTGGCTGGCCCGGATGAGAGACCCCCGCCTTCTCCTCCGCCCCCCCAAAAACCTGCAGTTATGAACCCAGCCATGCGGGCAGCTTGCAGAGCAGACGCCCCGACGTGGCCGGATGCCCGGCCGACGACCCCGAGTTCTCCCGATGGGAGCAGTGTTTACACAGGCTGGGCGAAGAGGTCGTCACACCCAGGAGAAATCGGGGAGCACTTGGCGGCTCATCCTTCATGTGGAGCCGGACAGCTAGTCGTACTTGTTGTATGGTAGCCGCAACCAGTTTCCTCGTTGCTTTGTGCTACGAATCCCCTACTAAAATTTAAGAAGTTGGATTATGGCATTGTCTCTCAGTCCCTCATTTACACGAGCGCTTTCTGAAGAGATTCACATGAATTCCCAGACTGCTTCCAAACTGGCTGACAGCCAGTCATTCTTGGAACATTATCACGGTAAAAGACAACAGAGAGCACTCAACGTTATGGAACGTTTTAAATATATCTGTTATTTAAAATCTTCCCAGTCTGTGGCCAGGCCAACCTTGAGCAAACCGGATCCCGTCTGATCTCGGATGCTAAGCAGGGTCAGGCCTGGTCAGTCCTTGGATGGGAGACCACCTAGGAAGCCCAGGTGCTGTAGGCATAAAAAATAAAAAAATAAAAGATTGTAAAGTGCTTGCAATCTGTGAGCCTAAAAAAATTGAAAAATAAATAAGCAAAAGCTTCCTTTTCTTCCTAACAATTTATATAAAGCCAATTTTCCCGCTGAGGCAGACTTCACTGAGAAAAATTCCATTAATGAAGATTAAATTATGAAAGAAAGTGAGAGACCGGAAGCCTCATGTCTCAGTCAGCAAAATTGTTAGGCTCCGTGTCTACCTCTGATTTTCAACAGTGAGTATTCATTTATTGACTGTAGTGGTACAGCTGTGTAGCTTCCTTCCAGGATTATTACAAATACCCTCTGAGAAAAAAGTGAATAAAAGACACATTTTGAGGCTCACGAACATACCTGTACTGATATCACCATTTTACAAACAAGCAAACGTCACCTGCTGCCATGAATTTGACTGCCCTGCTTACTCATCTTCCGGAATATGGCATAAATGTCCTTAAATGCCTAAAACCCACTATGGAAAATAGGATTTGACACCCTGACCGTCCACCCACAGGTGAATGGAGGAGCCAGCCTGGACAGCCGAAGTCCAGTGGAAAATTACTCAGCAGCAACAGGGAAGATGATCCCAGAGAGACACTGTCAGCCACAGACCTGGAAATGCGTCGGCTGAGTGAACAAAGCCAGAAAAAAGAATGCCCTGCATGACTCCATTTATGTAAAATCCCAGAAAATGTAAAAGAAATGTGGGAGGAGAGGAAAGAAACAGGAGAGAGAGAGAGAGAGAGAGAGAGAGAGAGAGAGAGAGAGAACACTGATTTGATAAAATAAATAAGCATTCACTCAACCCTGTAGAGCATTTAAAAATGTAAGCGCACCAAATCAGAATTACAGTAAAATGAACGCATTTCGCTTATGTGAAACCAGCTATTCCTCCACGTCCTGCATTTCTGGACACTCGTCCCGCAAGTCCCAGCTCTGGCCGGAGCTCTAACTGACTGTCCTCACCATCGTAATTAAATAGTTATTAAGTAGCAAGTTTGGACTCTGCTGGAGTTTGTCAATTACTTTTATACTTGGACATGAAGGCTGTTACATAGTTATTTAGGAAAATAATTAACCAGCTAAGCCTTTCAACTGATGCTAAACACACACACACACTCTCTCTCTCTCTCTCTCTCTCTCTCTCTCTCTCTGTCTCTCTCTCTCTATATATATATATAATTAAGGGGATTTAATGAAATCGTATCTATGTTTTCTGCCAAGATATTGTCTAAAAACTTAACCGAAGGCTACAGTTGGGCGTTACAATGAGCGAGAAGGCAATAGAATTGCCACGCAGTGAATCTCAGCGTTTTAAACACGACTGCCTCCTCTCAAGTGTGGATTCCAGCTTTTTAGGATAAAACGCACCTGATGCATCTGGCATCCCTAAACCTCAACCCACACTTCTGGGGGCGGGCGTCTCTCGCTGCATGTCTAGGTGGAAATATTATGATAATGAAACGCCCTTCCTGCGGGATTTACTGAGACATTCCCAAGAAACGCGGCCATCACGGGCTTTTTTTTTTTTTTTTTCTATCCAATGACACCCTTTAGTACAGTCTTACGATGCGTGTGATAAGTGGGAGTGTTTGGCTGAGGGCGAGCAGAGACGCCCCTCGCAGAATTGTCGTCAAGAAGACGTTCACGCCACCAGCGTGACTTTAGCCAAAACTCCGTGGCTTCCGGAGGAACAGGACGTTTCTGGCAGCGAGGCCGGCGGTCACGCCTCCTGTCACCGCCCTGTGCTGTGTCTGCTCCACAGAGCCCGCGTTTGTTTTTTATTTTTGCAAACTGAAGGCAGCCGTGCACTTAGCCCGTCTTTCCCATAGTCTTGGATGGCGGTTAGCGTTTCTTGGCAGTCAAGTGTTTTTACACATGGTCCTGTTGCACACGTAGACTTGAGTATGGTGCAAGTAGGACTTCTTTATGCCTCGGGAAACCAGTCCATGGGGGTGACTCGCTCGGTGGCCATGGTCTGGAACTGAAGCCACCATGTCTCCGAGTAACTGGAAAGAATTAGGGAAAAGATCACAGGAACAAGGAGGTTTTTGCTTTGGGCCTGGGGGAGCCTGAGGGAGCGATCTGGAACCCCACCGTGGAATCGGAAGACCCACAGATGCCGCCCGCAGGGAGAACATCTTCCCTGGAGCAGAAGAGGCAGGGGAAGCCGGTGGGGGGGGGGGGCAGGCGAGGCCGCGGCTTCTCCCAGAAGGAATGCATGAAGCTCGCAGACACACGGTGACACAGAATACAGCCCCAAGTGACCCAAAACCGAACCACGCAATGACTTTACTCCAGTGCAGAAGAAAAAAGGTGTTTCCCCGGGGTGGGGGGGGGGGGGGAGCCCAGAGCACCCTGTCGCAGACAGCGGGGGCTTGCTCCTGCGACGTCCCAGCTCCCGAGGACAAGTGAGCAGTGGCCCGCGGGCTCCTGGGTGCCGAGCTCAGCCGGACCTAGGGGCTTCGGGTGGCCTCTCTGTGCTGCCTGTGATGAGACCGAGGTGCAGACTGTCGGTGCGACGTCCTCGAAGCCACACAGAGGGCAGGTGGCGTCACCGGGGTGGCGGAACATTCCGGCGACGGCCCCACGGCCACGGTGTGGCCGCTCACAGGCGACTCTTTGCAGAGGCAAGACGGCCCGGTGTGCCCGTTAAAGGCCGGCGTCACATTCCGACGTCCGTTGTCTCTGGGGACATCGGTGGTCACCAAGCACAGGACGCCTTGGTCTACCCGGTGGCCCCTGACCACCGACACGGCCGTGCGATCGACGTGCCTCGGTCTCCCCCAAACACGACGTCTCGCGACGAGCCCCCTGAACGCTCTTCCACCTGCACGATGCCTGTCTCCTCCCCGTGGGTCGGGTCCCCCCAAAAGACACGTGAAACTCCTCAACTCCGGTATCGCTCAGTGAGGCCTGATTTGGACCTTGCAGGATGCGGAGATGTTGGAGGAGGATGGCCGTAATGCCTGTGACCGGTGTCCTGGTAAGCGGAGGAATGGCCACGTGGCCCCGTGTTCTGGGTGTCTACGCCCTGAAATCAAAAACGCGTATCCGTGAAGAGAGTTGCACCCGGTTTTCATTGCACCGTTATTCACAGTGGCCAGGACATGCAAGTGACGGAAGTGTCCCTGCGATGCGTGCCTGGGCAAAGAAGCTAAGGACCCAGGCACGATGCCATACGGCTCAGCGGTAAGAGAAGGTGAAGTGCTGTCGAGAACATGGATGGCCCGTGGCACGGCCACGCGAAGCCGGACGAGTCGGACGCGAAACGTTAAGTACGACCAGCTGACTTCACTGCTGTGCGGGACGTGACCAGGAAAGGCACGAAGAAGCGTGAGAAACAGGCGAACGAGCTCGGAGGCACAGACGACCGTCTCGGGGTGACCCGGGGAAGCGGGGAGAGAGGCCGCGAAGGGCAAAGGAGCTGAAGCACGTGGCGACTTGCGGGCAGGAGACCCAGCGCAGGGCCCAGGTGGCGTGTCATGGGACCGTGCATGTGAACCCGACAGAGTCCTGTTCATCGATGTCACCGCCGTAACTCGAAGTACAGAGAAAACAGAAAAGGAGACAGAAACCCGTCCGCGAACGCGGGGGCAGAGGTCGGAACGACGCGTCCCCAAGCCCGGGACCGGCGTGCTGGCCGGCAGCCACCGGGGCCGCGTCCTCAGGGTAAGCGTGTCCCCGAGGACCTGCGTAGGAGGGACCAGCGACTCGTGTGTGTGTGTGTGTGTGTGTGTGTGTGTGTGTGTGTCTCGCCCTCACGAAAGCAGCAAACCTTCGAGGGTGCCGTTCACTGTTCCCTATACACGACTCGTGTCCCTGCGGCCGAGAGGGAAAACCTGGCCGTGGAGCCGTGTGCAGAAGGAGGGACACCCCGCGAGGACGCAGGAGAGCTCGGGGTTCGCCGAGCCGCCCAGCCCCGGGGCGCCGAGGGCGGTGGCTGCCAGCAGGACCCAGGGGAGGGGCACGGAGCAGATCCGGCTGCAGCAGGGGCCCACCCCAGCGACGCCCACATTGTGACCGGGTGCAGAAGTGCGAGGGGACGCCTCCCACGTGTCTGGAGGCCCCCGTGCTGTTGGCTGGGGTACAGCAGCCGCAGGAACAAGAAGCCCTAAAACGTATTTATATCATATTTGTTTATAAATAAACCTATATATATATATATGTATATATATATATGTACATAAACACATCAGCCGGTTAGAGAACTAACTTCTCTTGTAAATCCCATGACTGATTTCCATGAAAAACACGTCTTCTTGTCGTGCTCAGAAACAGCCCTCCGGGACACAAGGTCACGTGGGGCCCATCCAAAGGCGACTCTGCCCTGTTTTACCATCCCGAAGCTTTGAGGGTAAGCCGAGCAGCAGCTCCCTGGGACAGCAGCTCAGCCGCCTTGTATAAAAGGCTCCCTGTATCTCGTTTCGACCTTGGGCACAGTCAACTCGGAAAAAAACACACACACACACACACACACAGACACACACAGTTTAATTGTAGCTTGGTGAGCCCAACCCTGGACGTCCTGGCCCCGAGGGAGGAGTGAAGGGCTGCAGAAATCTGTAATCGAGAAGCTTCCTCGGCGGTCTGGGCCAGCGCCAAGCCGTACCCACTCTGATTTCCAGCTTCCTACAACGGGGAGGACAGACCCGGAGCTTGTGACAGGAACAGAAGGCGGCTCTGTGAGGGTGACGTGGCGTTTCTGAGAGACACGTCCTGGAAAAGCTTGTCTCGCTCCGACTTCCCCTTTCGATGAAAGCGTGCGTGGGGTCTCCGTGGCTGCGAAGGCCCGTGTTTGACTCGCCTCTGTGCATTTTCTCGGTCACGTCCATGCAATAAACAAAAGTGCTTTATTCGTTCGTCCGGTGGGACCTTTCGCTCCGTTTTTTTCAAAATCGCTGGATAGGTGTCCAGCTTTTTAAAAGTTTTGTCTTCAGGTTTACGGAATGCAGTGTCAGTGAAAGAGACGTGTAACTGTTTAAACACCGAAAGCAAACAAATACAGGATAGGACTGTGCACCAGCTGCGGAAACGGATAAAGGATTCAGTGCCGAAGAGATTAAAAGTTCAGTAGTCGTCAGGCAACATGTTAGTCAAACACGGTGGGCCCTGTTTTAAAATAAAGGATGGAAGTGGAGATGAGAAGAGCTTTTATATATATATATTTTTTTTAAAGAAATAGGCCAGCATATATGAGACCTTTTCTTGTGGAAGCAAAGCACGCGTTTCACCCTGATGGGCATTTCTTTCTCTCGCTTGACAACGTCGAAGGGGAGGTGACCGGTTCAGGCATGTGCGTTTCAGGATCCTCTTCTAGCGCGTGACCCACAGGAAACTTGCATCGTCTCCGTGAAAACGGTCAGGTGTTGCCCGTCAAAGGGTCACGTTCGAGGCGGTAAATTCTTATGCGGGAGGATGTGTTGTTATTCTTGGTCAGCGTTGATGGTAAAAGTTCCGATCACAGCGCAGGATGAAGCAAACGGAAGGTGGAAGAAAGGAACGTGGGGAAGGAGAGGGAGAAGGAGAGGAGGAGGAGGGGAAGAAGAAAGAGGGAAAGGAAGGAAGGAAGGAAGGAAGGAAGGAAGGAAGGAAGGAAGGAAGGAAGGAAGGAAGGAAGGAAGGAAGGAATGACGACAGATGATAGGAGAATTACAGATAAATGATGGATAGAGATCGACGAGTGGATAGACAGGTAATGAATGATATGCATGAATGGGTAGATGATAGGCAGAGAGATGATAGATAGATAGATAGATAGATAGATAATGGATGGATAGACAGATGGACAGACAGACAGATAGGTAGATACGGGAAAGAAAGAGAAAGAAAGAAAAGAAAGAAAAGAAAGAAAGAAGGAACGGAGGGAGGAGGAGGAGGGAGGAGGGGAGGGAGGGAGGGGGGAGGGAGGAGGGAGGGGGAGGGGAGGGGGAGGGAGGAGGGAGGAGGGAGGAGGGAGGGAGGAGGGGAAGAGAGGAGGGGGGAGGGAGGAGGGGGAAGGGAGAGAGGGAGGAGGAGGAGGGAGGAGGGGGAGCAGGGAGGAGAGGAGAGGAGGAGGGAGGAGGGAGGCGAGGGAGGAGGGAGAGGGGGAGAGAGAGGAGGGAGGAGGGAGGAGGGAGGAGGGGAGGGGAGAGGGAGGAGGGAGGGGAGGGAGGAGGGAGGAGAGGGGAGGGGAGAGGGAGGGGGAGGGAGAGGGGAGGAGGAAGAGGGAGGAGGAAGGAGGAGGAGGGAGGGGAGGAGGAGGGAGGGGGAGAGGGGAGGAGGAGGAGGAGGAGGGAGGAGAGGAGGAGGGAGGAGGGAGGAGGAGGGAGGGGGAGGGGGAGGGGGAGGAGGGAGGAGGAGGAGAGAAGGAGGGAGGAGGGAGGAGGGAGGAGGGAGGAGGGAGAGGGAGGAGGAGAGAGGGAGAGAGGGAGGAAGGAGGAGGAGGAGGGAGGAGGGAGGAGAGAGGAGGGAGGAGGGAGGAGGGAGGAGGGAGGAGGCGAAGCTGGCAGCCAGAGCTGCCGTCTGGCGTCCCCCTGCTCCGCGGCCGGCTCGGACCTTCGTCCTGCGCCGAGCTCAGCAGGACAGGGAGTGGCACGCTGAGCCCAGCGCGAGGCTGCCATCCCTCGGCCCCGGGCTAGAACGCCTTCTGTCTGCGGTCCTCACGCCTTCTGTCTGTGGTCCTTGACCACCGCGGTCTCGCCCCCGAGAGACGTTCCGCGAAGCGTCGAGGCCGCCCTGGCTGCCGACATTGGGACTTGAGGGGTGTCCTCGAGGCGGAGACCAGGGCCCCTGCTGCACCCCTGCAGCGCCCGGGGTGCCCACGTGAGAGCCACCCGCCGGGCGTCCGCAGCCAGGTGGCCGCCGGGCACACAGTGTCCACGCCAAGGACACCAAGGTGAGTGGCACTGAGCACAGCCAGCGGTGTTGCCATTGGGCCTCGGAGGTTTGCATCTGGGAGCATTTTTGTTTGTTTGTTTCCTCAGTACAGCCTGTGCCCAAAGCATTGCAAGACCCGTCACAGCCTTGCCCCCTGCCCTGTCCCCCTCGGCAGACGCGTCCCCCGTGCGCGGCTGCTGGGCTGCCTTCCCCCCCTGTGTTACATTCCTTCAAAACGGTGCAGCTGCCAAGGGGTCCGCGGGCAAAGCGAGTCTCCAACGAAAAGCCCATGCGTCCTGGGCGCCGCGTGGGACCCCCAGACGCAGGCGGGACGTTCTTCTGTGAGGGAAGAAGGAAAAAAAATCTCTGGAAAGGCATTACTTTTCCCTCTGACGTTGCCCGAAAATATGTTCTGCTCCGATCCGAAAAGAAGGGGAAAAAAAGTGCTCATGAGTGAAGGAAAACACGGAGTCAAATGTCACGGGACATGCCCACGATGCGTCGGGGCTCGCCCGCGGGCGGGCGGCGGTGGCCTTGCCCAGGCTCGTTTCCTGTGTGTTCCTCTCTGCGGCTCACGCCCGCCCGAGCATGGGGAGTGGAGGGAGGACAGTTATAAAACGTGCTGGCCACAGAGCCAGTGCACATCCCTGAGCTTTGCCCAGGGCACCGGGACTTCCAGCCGCTCGTGCACAAAGGCCTCACTCAGTCGGCCCCCACGGAGCCGGCAGGCGGACACGTTTCCTGAGCACGCACGTAGCCCAGACAGACAGACGTCACTGAATGCGATATAGTTAGGGCCGTCCCTGTGGCCTTGCTGGGCGACCCCGCGTGGCTCGGCCGCATTCTTGTGCCTTTCAACACCGGCATCGGCCTCCGAGAGCCGCTGCTCCCAGCCAGCGAGTCCTCCTCCGCTGGCCGGTGCACGTCTGTCCCTCGGAGTCACAGCGGCCAACGCCCCAGCCGGCGTCCCCGCCTCGCTGACCTCCGGCTGGCCCAGCCGTGACTGTGCGCTCGCCCAGGTAAGCACAGCTGGCTTGTGTCGGGCGACGAGGGGCATCCGGGCGGCGAGCGGCCGCCGGGGATGCCAGGCGTGTTAGAGACGACGGGGGAGCGTGTGCGTGGCACGCCTGGCCCTCGTGGTCTCCAACAGGAACACAGAGACGCGTGCCCTGGACACAGCGTGTGCAGGCAGCAGAAGCACCCCAGGGTCTGACGGGATTTAGGGCACGTGGCAGTGTCTGGCTGGGTGCGGGGCGTGCGCGGACTTGGGTTTTGGCAAAGACTCAAAGGCTCAGTTCTGGGCTCCAGCTACCTGATCGACCGTGTTGTCTTCCCCTTTTTCTGTATATAATATATATGTGTATTGTATAATATTAATATATATATATTACACATATATATATGTGTATATATATACATACATATATATGTATATGTATATATATATGTATTATTATTATTTTTTTTTAACTCGGAGATGACTGGCAGCGAGCAGCGGAGGTGCGCATGCACGCCGTGCGGTTTTTCCCTCACGCACGCCGTGGGACTGGAGCGCGCCGCTTCCGGGGGCTCGGCCCCGCAGCGAGCCGCACATGCGCCCTTCGCGTCTGCGGGCGGAGCGCGGAGAAGTCACGGCTTCCCTGCCGCCCCCGCTCCGGCCGGTGACGCGGTGTCTTTTCGGCCGGCGTCCCTCCGTGCGGGCGTGAGACCCGCAGCGCCCGCTGCAGTTTTTCTTATGGGGAGTTTTATCTGGTACCAAGGAGCCGATGCGCAGCAAAGACGCAGAATTTCCAGGGATAAAGCGCCCAATCCACAGGAAGAGGAACACACAGAGGCTCCTTTTGTGCAGCTAAATCTATAGCATTTGGCCTTTAACAGCCAGAGGCCAACAGGTGACGTAAGGAAGCCTCACGGGACCTTTCCACGATGATTGTCACACACAAAGACTCACCTCTACCCCAGAGGATATAATGAGGACAAACAGCCACGTTCCCCAGAAAAATCAGACGCAGCCTGTAATACGCTTTTGCTAAATAAAAATTCATTAAAATAGGTACAACGGAAAAATGTAGCTGTATAGTATATTATGGAATTGTATGATCTGCAAACGACGTGTGTCTTATGCATGAGACAGCGGGTACTATGTCGTACCCTATATAACATATGGATAGGATCACGCCGGACGGCCTGCCGGAGCCGGCCGGCTAAAGTTGAGCAGCACCTAAAAGAAGGGGTGAAGCCTAAGGAATAAAAGAAGAAGACAGGAAAGCGCTTCGGGAGGGCGTACAGTCACTGCTGCAGCCCCGTCTTTATTTAGTTCAGCCTTTGTATACATTTTAGGATACAATAGCGAAGCATAATGTATATCCTTCGAATGGTAACATTCACCCAAGATCATGTAACATTCTTATTATCTGGGGACAAACATTCTTGCTTTTAAGGCTGTAAAAACATTCCATTACCTTAAAAAAAAAGTTTCTTAAAGGCTGAATCGCCTCACTAGGGTCAGTAATGGTTAACTGTTCACTATTTGCTTCCTTGACCCATTGATAACATAGTCCCCGCAGCTGCTTCAGGGCTCCAAGCAGTCTCGGCCACTGTTTTACGGCTCCCAAACTACGAGACACCTTCGGTGCCTTGTAATGGCTCCCGACAACGGCCAACGCCGTCCGAGGGTCCCCCTTGAGCTGTGTAGGGGGGACAGCCCTGTGATGTGCAGCCACGTCGGGTTCACCAGGCGGGATGGCACCCCTCAGTCTTGGTCCCCGTGAACCTGTCCCAGCTACAGATATGATGGCCACGCACAGCCGACCGCAGAACACTGTCCCGAGGGGACTTCTCCTGCCCAGGCGGTGCCCTGGCCCTGCTGCACACACGGCTTGCGACATTGTGTAGATGAGCAAACATACACATGTTTCCCCCCCCCCACTGGGTTCAGCTGACTTTATGAGGTCCACACACAGCTGCAGGTGGCAATGTGGCCGGCGTGCTGGGCGCTGACCTTGTCCGAGTCGCCCTCCACCCTCTCTCTCCATTTAAAAGACACCGGACGTAAGCAACACGCGGTCCGTCCGCAGGGCGCAGTCTTATTCAGCTCTGGAACCGAAGAGACTTCTGACAGACGCCACGTGGTCCCGCTACAGAGTGGCATTCGCCGGTCCCAAAAGGAGAAAGATGGCGTGATTCCCACATTCGTGGACACGGGAATGAAGAGGCTGGGTTCCCGGGGCTGGGGGGGAGGGGCTGGGGACGCGCTGCGTATCGGGGACAGAGTTTACGTTTTGCAAGACGGGGACAAAAAAAAATTCTGGAGAGGGTGGTGACGGTGGCGCCAGGACCTGGAGTTCCCGAATGCCGCCAAACTGGACTCCTACAACCGGTTTCCCTGCACGGAAAAGTCGATGCGGGTCAGAGGTTACTTCACACCGACCGGCTCCCGGCCCGCGTTGGGATCGGAAATCTATCGTCTGGGGCACACCCTGTAAATACAGTTTTGTAAAGAAGGCGTCATCGGAAGGCAGCAACCCTCCCCACCCCCCCACCCCTGGCATATTGACTATTTCCCCTGGGGGGGGTGGGGATGAGTTCATTTTCCGCAGCCGAGGTGATCACGACCCTTTGTGTTTGTTACAGGAACACAAAGGGAAAAGAGGACATGTTGCGGCCGGTGCACCCTCGGTAAGCTCTGATTCCACGCTGTCCCGAGGACCCTGTCTCTGCCCCCGCCTTCCCTCGGGCCGGTTTCTCAGAGGGCACGGGTGGCCGAGCGGTCTCCCTCAGTTGGTAATTGATCTGGCGTCCAGGCGCTCACGATCAATGGAGCTGCCCCGGGCTCCCCGACCCTGGGCGTGACCCACCCAGCTCCAGGAGGAACCCCATGGCCCTCGTCCCAATCCACGTAGGTGCCAAGCCCGACCCTGGCCTGCGGAGGCCTCTGACCTCCCAAGGACCCCATGTTACGCACGTTCCTTTGAGCCCCAGACCCTGGGGAACGTTATTGTCCTGCTGTTTGTGGGCACGCCCAGGGGGCCACCCCTGAGACGATAGGCTGCTTTTAACTGAAAAGAAACAAGCGAAACATGCCTGAGAGACGAACCCAAAGACTTCTGCAAGGGGACGGTAATATCCCAGCCCCTACAAGAGTAGCACCAGCATCCCGGGTGACGGAGAAGGCAGGACTCAGCCCCCTTTTGCTCGCTTTTCTCTCAGGACCTGGCTGGCCGTGACCCTCGGCGTCATCCTGGGCTGGGAGGCTGCAGCGGGTCACAATGCATCCGGCTCCCGCCCAAACATCCTGCTCATGCTGGCCGACGATCTCGGCATCGGGGACATCGGCTGCTATGGCAACAGGACCATAAGGCAAGGAGGCGGGGGCTGCTTCTCCGCGCAGAGACCCCTGACCGTAGGGCGAGCCCTCGACACGTGAGTGCGGCCCGAACGTGACCGGATTTCTAGACAACACGTTATTTGCACACCCCCACCCTGCCTCGTTCTCACGACGGCGTGAAGCCAGGTTCACATTCCTTCTACGCATCGCGATCGTCGGGTGTGTAAGGGTGCCGGCCAGCAGTACCATCCACGACGGGCTGCGTGTTTAACATCCTTCTTGTCCCTCAGCCAAAGGCCAAAGCGACCTCATCCCGCCCCCAAACCTCCATCCCCCACGCCGAACGCACTGCCCTGGGCGCGGTGTCCAGACGCGCTGGCGCAAAGCTGTGACCCAGGCGGATGAGTCCCCATCCTCGTCACCCCTGTCACGGCGAGTCCCTGCACCTGACAATGACCCTGTCGCCTCAGGCGCATCCTCAGGGCCCTCGGGCGCCCGGCTTGGCGGCACCATGAGGCTGGGTCCCCGTCCCCGCCTCACATGCCCCAGACACTGTGACGGTGCCGTCAGCTCGCGCCTTGGGCCCTGGACTCTGCACGTCCCACGACTCCCCGAGAGCCCGGTAGACCTCAGGCCCTTAGTCAGCACGGTCCCATGGACTCGTTTCCCCGACGGTTGGGAACACACTGGGAATACTTTCCGATCGACCTTGGCTCATTTTCTAAAAACGCTGTGACGGATTTGATGACAACAGACACTTTTTTTCTTTCTTTCTTTTTTTTTTAATGGACAACGCCGTGCGTGTGTGCGTTAAGGAAGCGGCTGGTCACGTTTGTCTCCGCAGGACGCCGAACATCGACCGGCTGGCCGCGGACGGCGTGAGGCTCACGCAGCACCTGGCCGCGGCCTCGGTGTGCACCCCGAGCCGAGCGGCCTTCCTCACCGGCCGCTACCCCGTGCGATCAGGTTCGTCCTCCGTGCGCCCTGAGCGCGGGGCTGGCGGGGAGCACGCGCCCTTCCCCTCCTCCCGGGCGGGCGCCCCAGTGCGGGTCCTCCGAGCGGATTCGGGACGGGGTGGGACCCCGGACACGACAAGGCGGCACAGGCAGGGCTTCGCCGACATCATCGTCTCCTTCGACGCGGATAACGGGATGAGGAAGGGCCGACAAACGTTTCTCTGTGAAGGGCGAGATACCACGTGGTCTCGGGCTTCAGGGTCCCGGATGTACAGTCCCCGGGGCGAGCTCTCCAGGCCATTGTCGCCGGGGAACACCCACAGGCTGCACACAACGAGCAGCGACATGGGAACGCCCCGGGGGCTCGCACGCCGGCGCGCACACGTCCGCCTGTTCCGTTTAAGTGGCGCGGTTAGCACGCAGCCTTCTGCGGACAACTGTGGAGACTCGCATCGCCCCGTGACCACATCGGACGGATCTGGCGGGGCGGTGGGGCCTTTCCACCAGCCCCGATCACAGACTCGTCCCCGGGCCAGCGCGGATCGCGATCTCTGCAGCGCAAAGCGGGCGTCGGACCATCCCGAAGGGCCCCCAGGGAGCCCGTGGGCACGCGAGCCTGCGCGCCACCGGGCCAGGTGTACGGCTTGGCGGGATCCGAAAACCCCGCTGAACGATCTGCCCTCGCCCTTCCTTGCGTGGACATCCTTCCCCTCGCAGAGTGGCACGTCGCCGCACGGCCTTCCCCCCCCCCCGCCCCCCCCCCCCCCCCGAGTTCATGACGCGTTTTATCTGCTGCCGACAACGCCGGCCACGTCGGGAGTAAATTTTCGATTGCATGTCGGCCGGGGGAGATTTTCGCCCGATAGTGGGCACTTCAAAGGGATGAGAAAGAGACCACCGAGGTACGACGACGGTCACTTTGCTTTGTCACGGTTGGTCTTAAGGTATGGTGTCCAGCAGCGGCTACCGGGTGCTCCAGTGGGTGGCGGTGTCGGGCGGTCTCCCCACCAACGAGACGACGTTCGCGAAGATCCTGAAAGAGCAAGGTTATGCCACCGGACTCATAGGTACGTACGTCTTCAGGGTGTCCGGGCACCGCCGCTGCTCTGTGGCGCTTTCACGCACCCGAAAGCTTTCCCCACCGGGCGGACAGGTCCACGCAGGAGCGACGTTGCACCCCAGGCGCGCTGGGCACGCAGGAGACGGTGAAGGAGGCGAAACGCCGTAGGAGGCATTTCGTACCATTGTCTGCCAGGGCCCGGGAAAAAAAAGAAAAAGAAAAAGAAAAGGGTTTTCGTCATTTTTACCACATTACCAACTAGTTCCGTCATGCTGTTTTCTCTCTCTCTCTCTCTCTCTCTCTCTCTCTGTCTGTCTCTTTTTCAGTAGAAATATGACTGCCAGGCTCAGCCCCTCGTTCTCTGCCTGTATAAATAGCATCCTGAGCTCTCCGCAGCTCAGCGAACCACGTCATGCATACGATGCAGGACAGCGAGGGACTGTAGCGCCTCGAAAGGCGGCGGCGCGGCCATGCGCATTGGCACGTCTTAGCCACGGCGTTTATTCACAGTTGTGGTCCCTCCTCACGAAGAGCGAGGTCCGCCGACACTCTGACTAGGAAGGACATTTGGTAGGGCAGGAGAGTGAGCCCGGGTGGCAGCGCCCTCGGGAAAGCACGTGGCGTGTTCTGGGTGACGGGCTCAGGACCGTGGTGGTAATGGCGCAGGCGTGAACGCGGCAAAGCCCAGCCTCTGTCACCGCGGGAACGTGCAGGCTGAAGCCGGTAAAAGCCAGCACAGCCCCGAGGCGTATGCGAGCCTGTTAGAAGTGAGGGGGCCTGTACCGCTGACAACTCTGCCTTCCACACCGCTGTGCCTTAGGCCGTGGCAACATCAGGTGACGGAGGCTGAGTCACGGTCCCCAAAGGTTTCAGACCCTAAATGCCAGCAGCGGCACGTGTTCAGGGACCTGGGACAGGGGTCTTTGCAGAGGCGGTTAAGGGAAGGGCGTGGAGGTGAGGACAGGCACCTTCTGTGCTCGGACAAGGCTCCGGGACGAGGGTGACGCCGAGGTCTGATTACAAAGGGGCTAAGACAGTGTGACCACAGACGCAGAGACGGAGCGGCCGTGGCCACCCCCCTGGGGACGCCCAGAGCCCCCAGACGCTGGGAGAGGCAGGAAGGACCATCCCCTGGAGCCCCTGCAGGGCACGTGGTCCTGGGACCCCCGGATGGGACACTTCCGGTGCCCACAACTGTGAGAACAGGCTTCGTGGTGTTCTCAGTCACCACGTTATCGTAATTAGAGTCAGGCGCAGAGGAAATCAGGCAGCAGGTGCATTGCCCAGCCACGGAGACGCCAGCCACCCCTCGCCGGCCCCGCGTCCGCGCCCCGCCCCGCCCAGCTGCGCCAGGACGAGCGCGCGCTGCACCTGCCCAGGGACGAGCGCGCGCTGCACCTGCCCAGGGACCGCGCGTCCGCGCCCCGCCCCGCCCAGCTGCGCCAGGACGAGCGCGCGCTGCACCTGCCCAGGGACCCCGCGTCCGCGCCCCGCCCCGCCCAGCTGCGCCAGGACGAGCGCGCGCTGCACCTGTCCAGGGACGAGCGCGCACCGGGCGCCGCTTCCTCGTGCGCTTTGCCTTGCAGGAAAGTGGCACCTGGGCCTGAGCTGCGAGCGCCCCGAGGACCACTGCCACCACCCGCTGCGCCACGGCTTCGACCACTTCTTCGGCATGCCGATGTCCATGATGGGCGACTGCGCGCCCGGGGGGCTGTCGGAGAAGACCGCGCGCCTGCAGCGCCGGCTCGAGGCCGGCGCGCAGGTGGCCGCCCTGGCCGCGCTGACGCTGGCCGCGGGCGCCGCGACCCGCCTGCTGCCCCGCGGCGCGTGGGCGCTGGCCGCCGGGGCCACGCTCGTGGCCGCCCTGCTGGCCGCCACCGGGCACTGCCTGGGCGCCCTGATCGTGCACGCCAACTGCTTTCTGATGCGGGGCCACGACGTCACCCAGCAGCCCATCCGCTTGGCCCAGACGACGCCCCTCATCCTGCAGGACGCCTCGGCCTTCCTCAGGCGGTGAGTGTCCAGGGCCCGCCTCCTCCTGAGACCCTGTGTTCCCGCCCGGTGTCCCCGGCAGGCGCAGGGGGACATGGCCCCTGGCCGTGGCTGCACGCGGCGCGTCGTGGAGCCCGCCCGGAACGAGGGACGTGTCACATAAAATGCACCGCCATGCCCTCCTCCCTGAGGGTCAGTCCCGGCCCGCGGGCATGCCACCCGCAGCACAGGTCACAGGCGAGCAATGGGGACAAAATGACCCCGCGGACGAGTCTGCCCGGCAGGCTCCAACTCTCTTTACAGCTCTGTCACTGGGGCGGTCGGTCTGCCGCGTCCAGCTGCCCCAGCGTCAGCTTGACTGACGAGGAAACTTCCCGGGGCCAGCCGGGAAGTGGTCAAAAGGCGCACTAAGCCCAGGCTGTTCCGTGCACCTTGAGAGTCTTCCCCGAAAGTGGCTGCCACCATCGATCCCCACCTTACCTGGAGGCGGTGAGGTGGTGGTCACCGTGTTGTAGAACCTTCTTCTAGCGTTCTTGAGGGACCTGCCTCACATGGGTCAGGCACGAGCCGTGCACGTTAAAGGACGTGAGTCTGACGTGCCCTGCATACGTCCCCGACCTCCACCTCTGCTTCCCCACTTGTAGGATGATGCGTGAAATGTCCGTGAATAAGAAGGGACACATCTTACAGGTGTCCCTTCTTATTCACGGACGTAAGATGTGTCGGGGAGACCCGAACGTTCAGCTGCAGAGAGGGGACGATGAGGCAGAGCCTGGGAAAGGGGACAATCACACCGCGGTGCTGGAATGCATACACGTCAGGTCCTAGGGTCACCTGCTTGTCCCCTCTTACTCTCGTTTGTCACAAGGACGTAGAGTTGGAACATGATCACGTTCGGGAAAAAAGACGTGGCAAATCCGCGTGGAGGTTTCAGGGCTTCGAAAGGCGTCACGTTAAAGTCACGTTGACTCCTGGCGCACAGCATCCCAGGGACGACTCTGAGTCCGGACATGACAATTTAGATCGCTGTGCTGCTCCACTGGGAACTCAAGCTGTGCTTTGCCAATAATGACAATGATCATGATACTCGCAATCATGATAACCACGGTCATGATAATCACGATCATGATAATCACGGTCATGACAATCACGGTCGTGACAATCACGGCCATGACAATCACGATAATGATAACCACGATCGTGATAATCACGGTCGTGACAATCACGGCCATGACAATCACGATAATGATAACCACGATCGTGATAATCACTATCGTGACAATCGCGGTCGTGATAATCACGATAATGATAATCACGAGCATGATAATCACGGTCATGATGATCACGATCATGACAATCACGGTCATGATGATCACGGTCATGACAATCACGGTCATGATAATCACGGTCATGATAATTATGATAATAACAACACCACTCACATATTTGTCCTCAGACACAAGGAAGGACCTTTTCTCCTCGTCATGTCCTTTCTACACGTCCACACGCCTCTCGTCACCACCGAGAAGTTCCTCGGGAGAAGCCAGCATGGGCTGTACGGGGACAACGTGGAGGAGATGGACTGGATGGTGGGTAAGTGCGTCTCCCGCGAGACGACAGGACGGTCCTTTGCCCCTCGGGAGGGCAGGAGAGAAACCGCTGAGCACAAAGGTGGGCGTTGGAATGACTCACCTCCCCTCCTGCTCCCGCTGCGCCTGGCCCCGTCCCCTTCGGCACAAATTCACTCAGCATCCCTGCGAAGGGTCCTTGGAGGGAAAGGATTGGCAGTTGCCGGAACATGTAGGCTGTTTTCCGTGATGCCCAAGGTGGCGTTTTTCAAGTTGAAATTCCCAATGTGGGGAAAAATGATCTCAGATGAAGAAATGCGCAGATCTATGTAATCTGATACTGACGAAACGGTAAAGCTGAAATTTTACGGTACAGGGTAAGAAGCCGTAAAATCATCAAGGACCCCTTATCTATCCCAAGATACGTTTCAAGAATCTTTTCAATGGACTGGCTTTCTCTCCCGATTCTAAGCCCCGTCAAGCCAATGTATGACGTTTTTCAAGTGAAAATGAGTGTAATGAATGATGGCGGTAGACAGACCACGAGGTTTTTAGGGCGGGGAAAGCATTCTGCGTGACGTTATCATGGTGGACGTATGACACTCTGCGTTTATCAAAACCCGTAGACCATCCAACGCCGAGCGTGAGCCCCGCGTTGGCTCTGCACTTTAATTATTCGCAGCATACCGAAACCACCCATCATGGCATGGGTCGGCGTAGCCCTACAGCTGAAGCTGTTCGGAAAAATAAAACCCGTTCTGGAGGTGGAAGAACATCGATACTCCGGAAATATAAAACTCCCCGTCCAAAAGAAAGCACGCGTTGACTTCAATGCGTACCTTCGGACGGACCACTTCTGTCTGCTCCCAGCACCCCTCGCCTCCGGCAAGCACCGGTCGGCTCTGTTTCTGTCTGTCTGTCTGTCTGTCTGTTTGCGTGTGTGTTTGTTTTTAGATTCTGCACGGACGTGAGCTCGTAGGTGCGCGCTGCCCACATCACCCCCGTCCTCCTCCAGCGGGACCCCTGGGCGGGGTGGGCGGGGGGTGGTCCACGTCTTGGCTGCTGTAGACAATGCTGCTGCACCCCAGGGTGGCGAGGGGGGGAGGGGGGCTGTCTTTTGTGTCACTCGAAGAAACCGAGGGCCCCCACCGAAGCCTAATCGTCAGCGATGTCTGTCCATTTCCGATGTGGCCCTTTTCCCCTTTCTCACCCCATGTAGCATCACCCTCGAAGCTCGCGTAAGACTTTGTGGGGATGGGGCCGGCGGGGCGGGGTGGGGCGCGCAGAAACGCCGGCGCCGGTTTTAGACGCTGGGTCCTCAGGAGAGCACCGCCGGACGCCCGCCCCGCGGAAACGCACGGCGCAGACCGGGCGCCACGCGGCGGGCGTCCTGGCCGCACCGGCTGAAACGGCCCGCTGTCTCGCAGGGCAGATCCTGGACACGCTGGACGCGGAAGGCCTGACGCGGAGCACGCTGGTGTACTTCACGTCGGACCACGGGGCATCCCTGGAGGCGCGGCTGGGGCATGAGCAGCACGGAGGCTGGAACGGGATCTACCGAGGCAAGCGGGGCCGGGCCCCAGATGCGGGCCCCGCGGCGCCCGGGCCTCCCACGGCAGTGGGGCCGCTGGCCGAGGGCCCCGCTCGCTCCTGAGGGCGGAAACCCCGATTCCTCCAGCTCAGGGTTTCGGCTTCTCCGTTTGCACCCTTCGCGGTGTTTTAGGACAGTCCCCGAATCCTGCGGCTCACCCCCGTGACTTCACGGCAGATGTTGTCACGGTCTGCCAGAGGCATTCAGGCGCCCATCCGCAGCCAGCCCTCTCCTGCCCCTGCCCCCGGCCCCGGCAGGCACGAACCCGCCTCTGTCTCGCTTCCGCACTCCACGCAAGGCCTCGTCCGTGCCGATGACCCGCATCCTCTCCCCGGGATGCGTATGGGCTTCGTCCACGCGGCTGCGCACTTCGGTCTTTCTCCCGGCCGAGGCATAGTCCATGGCGTGCATGCCCCCCCACCCTGACTTATGGGGCACTCTTCTGCGGATAGGCTCAGGTTTGCACGGCCCCCCTCGGCCAGTGCATGCAGGGGCGTGGGCGTCGCGGGCCACGTGAGCTCCAGACGAGGGTGTGATTGCTTATAGGCATGCCATGAGTGGGATGCACCGCGCAGATGCGAACGCGCGCTGCCCGAAGGAACGTGGCGTGACCCTTGGGTTCTCGCGTGGGAGTTTACTTCTTTACAGCAGTGAGAGGGTGGGTTGAATGTGGCGTTGCCGTATGCTTACCATGCGTGAGTCCGTTACACGTGTGAAAGGGAATATATGCATACAAGTTCACTTACACGTGTGAACGGCTTCCTAAAGCTTTATCACCCCGGGGGGGGGGGGTCTGACCCCCTGAAATCCTGCTCATAGCAGCGTCACCCACGTCTATGCTTCTCCGCCCAGTACGACCCCCTGTGCTGTGGCACCTTGTGAAAGTTCCGCTCTCTCGTCCCACAAAGACCTGTCTTCCATCCCCACCTCCACGGTCCGCACACCCTAGTCCCACGCACAGGGAGGGGGAACCGTGTGCGCAGCGTCACCCGGCCGGGAGCGTGAGCATGTAGCTGGCCACAGGAGCCGTGGCCTGTGGCCTGGAGGAAGGTCTGGCCGAGGAATTGCAAATGACAGGGCAGAGCCATGAAAATCAGGAGACCCGAGATGGTCATTGTGGTAGGCAGAATAACATCCCCAGAGATGCCTACGTCCTAATCCCTGTCTGGCAGCCAGAACAACGTCCCTAAGATGTCCATGTCCTAATCCTCAAGTCACAGACAGAATAATAGCCCCCCCGAAAATATCCACATCCTAATCTCTGGAAACCGTGAAAACATTCTATGGCAAAAGGGACTTTGCCGACGTGCGTGAGCACCTCAGGGGGAAGGTCATGCCTTAACCAGAGCAACCTTAGCGTCCCAAAGAATTAGCCGTTTGACGGGGAAGAAGCTTGAGGGAAATCACTGGCTTTCCCCAGGTGACATAGAACACCAGCACCCAGCTTCACGGAGAGTACGTCATCTGTGAAACCTGCACTCTGCTGGTGGGGAAGTTCATGACAGAGAGAGACAGAGAGAAGGGGGGGGAGAGAGACAGACAGACAGACAGAGACAGAGACAGAGAAAGACAGAGAGAGACACAGAGAGAAAGAGATGGACAGAGAGAGAGATGGAGAGAGACAGACAGACACAGAGAGACAGACGGAGAGAGAGAGGGACGGAGAGAGAGAGACAGAGAGCATTTAAAACGAGTGGGAAGGTTAAGCCATGCATGGAAAAGGGGCGCTTCTGGCTTTTCACGTTCTCTTCTGTCCACGTGTGAACGCAGGTAGCAAAGGCATGGGCGGCTGGGAAGGCGGCATCCGAGTCCCGGGCATCGTGCGCTGGCCGGGGGTGCTGCCCGCCGGCCGGGTCGTCCACGAGCCCACCAGCCTGATGGATGTTTTCCCCACCGTGGTGCAGCTGGCGGGCGGCCAGGTGCCCCAGGACAGGTGGGTACCGAACAGCCCTAGGGAAGCAATTCGATGTGGTGCGTGAACCGTCCATCACTGGTCACCTTTGCCGGCGGAAGGCCCCGGTGAGAACCGTATCGGGAGAAAGGCAAAGGCCTTTCCTCAAGTGTCTGCATCATCTCTGCGCACCAAATGTCCCTGTGTCCCGTCCCTGGGTGCTCAGGGGCCCCGTGCTACCATCACGGCCACTGTCCCTGAGAAATCAAACGATTCGTCGCAGGAAAGTGCTTCTCATCCCGCCTGGTAGGGATTTTTTTGTGTCATTCCGATTTGCCTTATCTTAAAATGTAGAGAAAATTTGGCAGAAAACAACGAAAATAAAACCATTGCATAATGTTAGGCTAGAAATGAATCCACCAATTATAGGATGCGAATATAGTATACATATGTAGATGTTTTATATATCTTTATATAGTCTTTATATATTATATTAGATGCTCACCTATTATGTTTAGATATTTAATATCATATGTCCCATAGGTTTGCATATACATTTGGAAATCTTGCTGCACAGACCAAAAAAGTTTCATGAATTTACAGAATTTTTTTCAACCACCCTTATAGGTGGACATTAGCCTTTTTTTTTTTTTTTGATACCGTTGTATGATTTTGCCGCCTGTCATAACGACCTGTTCAGTAAAGACCACAGAAGTTGAATCCCAGATCAAAGACGACGGCCATCATTTACAGCTGAATGGCTTGCTTCACACATCCTTCAAAATGTTTTCCAGACATTGCTCACAGAACTGAAATACATTTACTTTATACATAGGTACACGTATTTACTATATATGAATTACGCACGTGTGCGTGTACACACGGGTATACGTGCATGTGATAATTCTCACGGCTTCTCACTAGACAGGTGGACCATCTCATGGCAATATTTCACGGCTTTATAGTCTGTTCTCTCTCATCGCCTGTCACAGCTCTGGTTGCTGTTTTTATTTATTTTTTTCTCTTACTGGTTGCTATTTTTTTTAATTTTTAAAATAATTTTTTTTAAGTATCTCACGCGCTTTAGAAATAAAAACGAGTGTGGCCTCTCCACCGCAAATGCGTTTCACTGGAAAGCATAATAAATTCCGGTCATACGTCACTGACTGGCTTTATAGGTGTGCACGTACGTCAAGGTGATAGATAATAAACGTACGCATAGGTGTGTATGTGTATACGGATGTACGCATTTGGAGGTGAAATAATATCTGTGTGTACAGGTATACACATACCTTTTACTACATTATCTTCATTATACTTAAATATATAATATATATTTATATATTTTAAATATATAATATATTTATATATTTAAATATATATTTATATATATTTATATAATATGTAAATAATATAAAGATATATGTATAACAGTCTATTATGTAATATGAATATCCACCATGGTATGTGTTGCATATATAACGATAGATAATGTCTTATTTCATCTTTTCCATGGCTACTCAGACCAAATAAAATCTCCTTAGGGTTGTAACTTCTCTACCTTGACGGAGAGTAGTAAGCGCATCCTGGTAAACGCCTCGTTTTATGGCATCTGTAAAAAAATATATATGTACAGATCACCGGAACTAATGATTAAATTTGGAGACATTCTCACACTCACACGCATGCATTCCTGCCTAACTCTGCAAGGTGCTGAAACGTTTTCCAAATAATTTAAGCAGCTTTCAAAAGGCTGAGGGCCAGTTTCCACCAGGGCACTTAGCTCCCTCTGGCCCGGAGCCCAGTGGGCGGTCCGGGGTCCCTGGCACCTGTTTTTTAGCAGAGGATCGCCAGGTACAGAGTGGGGCGCGGAGCAGGTGCGCACGTTCCTGGGGACGGGGCGAGCGGGCCTGCAGCTGATCAGAACCGCTGGGCTGCGCGTGGAGATGGAACCACGGGGAACCCCAGGACGCCCCTGAGCAGGATGGAGAGAGGACCTGGGGAAGCAGACAGTGTGTGGAGCGTGGGGAAGACAGGACGGGACGTGTGCGCCCCGCGCCAGGCGGGAAACGCCCGTGGGCCCTGCCCTGCGCGGGGATGCGCGCCCAGATCGGCGTGACGACGACACAGCCGTGTGGATGTGTCTGCAGCTCGTGTCTGCGTCCGTGACCAGCGTGTGTGTGTGTTTGGGGGTGGGGAGGGTGAACGAGCTGGGGGCTCTCAGCGCACGGTGATGTTCGCGGGAGATTCGTCGCCCTGCCCCGCAGCCCTCACCGCACCCCCCGCACCCCCCCCCCGCTCCCGCCTGCAGGGTGATCGACGGCCGGACACTGCTGCCCTTGCTGCTGGGGACAGCGTCGCACTCGGAGCACGAGTTCCTCTTGCACTACTGCGAGGCGTCTCTGCACGCTGCCCGCTGGAACCAGAGGCACAGTGAGTACCCTGCGCCACGGCGCCCCTGCCGGCGACTGTCCCCGCGCCTGCAGGAAGGAGCCTTGTGGGGGCGGGGCGGGGAGTGGGGGCGGGGCGCGGGGGAGGGGCTCGTTAGAGAGTTTTGGCGGCTTGGCTCCCGTTCTGGCCCCACTGCTCCCTTCAAAAGAACTGGGACAGAGGACTAAGGTGTGGCTCTCGGGAGCGTCACCCTTGGCCGAGCAGGTGCCCTGGTCGCCCACACTCGCCCAGGGCGTGGGGCTCTCCCGCCGCTCCTCCTCCTCTGTGTTCGCGGCTTCCGCGCCAGCACCTCTCTGGTCCCTTTGCCCCCTCCCGGCCCCTCAGCCCTGGTCCTGGAGGAAGCAAGGCCACCCAGGGAGCTCTGTGCCCTCCCAGTGGCCGGCCAGGACCCTCCCCCCAGCCCCCAAGCCACAGGGAAGTCGCCAATCACAGGCTGGGCAGATCCCAGCGCGACCGCAGCCAGGCCGGGCGGGAAGCTGGTGTGGGCCTGGTCTGGGGGCGCCCTGCTCCTTCCCCTGCATTCTTTGGAGAGTGGCTTCCTGAGGCGGAGCTGGGCCTGGCGCCAGCCTAACCTCCCCCAGAGGGAGACCCCGCTCCCTCCCTCCCTGTTTCCGCCTGCCTCCCCTTAACAGCGTCTTCCATCTACAGAGAGGCCCAGGCAACATCCCCCCGGGGAACAGGCAGTGCCGTTTCAAACCCCCAAGAGTGCATTTAGGCAGCAAAGAAGGGATTCCCCGTTTCTGTAAAGCGCTTTATGGAGCTGTAATTCACCCGCTCAGGGGCAGCTCTGGGCGGAACGGAACAGCGCAGGCCAGATGACCTAGAAAGGGGACCTCGCTAGTCACACCTCTAAAGGGACCTCTCTCCCTGGCTGCCACACAGATGGCGGCCTTCTCCCTGTGTACTTGGTTGGAGGGCAGAGAGAGGTCTGGTGTGTCCCTTCTCTCGTAAGGACACCCATGCCATCACGGGGTCCCCACCATCTGGACCTCGCCTCACCCCGATCCCTTCCCACCGCCCCGACTGCTAACACCACCCCATTGTGAGGGCAGAGCCTTGCCATAGGAGTTAGAGGGTGGGGGGGGGGAGGGGACAGCAACGTTCAACTCACACGTCCACATACCACAACACGCAGTTTCAGAGTGCGGGGAGGGGGAACGTGCGACATTTTTGCAAGGCACTGTGACTGTCACCCCTGCCCAGTCGTAGAAATTGTTCGTGACCCCCAAAAGCAGACGCGTCCCCATGAGCAGTCGACCCCCCCTCCGTGTCTGGGCTGATGTCCCCTGTGGACAAATGGAACGAGGCGGCATGTGGCCTCCGGTGTCCGGGCGTCTCTCACCGGGCCCCCCGCGTTCGCGGTCCGGCCGCGTGGCGGCCAGTGCGCGACCTTCCGCCCTCTTCGGGGCTGCGTAGTATTCCACAGTCCCGCGGGACCTCACTGTGGGTCTCCGCGTCCCCTCGCTGGCGCTCGCGCTGTCCCCACCCCTGCCCGACGCCGACACCACGTGCTGCGTGTCCGCGCCGGGCCTCAGCGCGCCCCGTGTCCCCGCAGCGGGCGCGGTGTGGAAGGTGCATTACATGACGCCGGCGCTGCGCGCGGGCGCCAACGCCTGCTACGGAGCGTCGCGTGCCCGTGCTCCGGGGACGGCGTGGTGCGCCACGACCCGCCGCTGCTCTTCGACCTCTCCAGGGACCCTTCGGGCGCACACGCGCTCACGCCGGACACGGAGCCGCTGTTCCACCAGGTGACGGAGCGCGTCGCTGCGCGCTGTGCGACAAAGCAACACCGCCGCTCGCTGCGGCCGGTGCCGCTGCAGCTGGACGCGCCGGGCAACACCGTGGGGCCCGTGGCTGCAAGCCCTGCTGCGGCCGCTTCCCCTTCTGCTCGTGTGACCGCAGGGCGGCGGCCAGTGACCACCTCCACGCCGCTCCGGGGGGACGGACGTGCGCCGCCCGGGCCCCACTGCGTCCTCGGCGCTGCAGTCAAGCTGCGCCCGAGGCGCGGGCAGCGCGCAGCGCGGTTGCTTGAATCGCGCCGCCGGCTCCGCAGAGCAGAAACCCCCGCGTCCGCCTTCGCTGAACTGCCCGCAGGGCGCACGGCGGGGCAGGTGACGAGACGGGCCTCGCCCACGGGGCTCTCCGGCGTCCCAGGCCCCCGGCCCCACCTGCAAGGCTGCTCCACCCCCAGAAAGAGCTCACGTCCGACGGGAAGGCTCTGCGGACACCAAGCGCCATCACTGACCCTCGGCGCGGCGGCCTGGGACGCTCTCAGGCAGCGTGCGTTTTCTGAGCGCACAACGCCGAGTAGAGGACAGACTCTGTGTCAGGCTGGAACCGTCTCCAGGGCCCGTTCCTGGGGGAACACGCGTCCCGGCGCGTCCTGCGCGGCACACGTTGCCGCGGCTGCTCACTGCCGCGTGACGTCACGGCGTCATCCGCGCCCTCGCCACTGGCCTGGCCCGGGGCCTGGCCCGCACTGGGCAGCAGCAGGAGGGACTGAGGCAGGAAACCCGTTGCAGAAACCGCCAGCAGCCACCGCCGTCCACACACAGCCCGGCCCGGCCCGTGAGAGCTGCCTGCCGTGCGGGCACGAGCGAGCGTCCCAGCCGCGGTCACGAGTCGCGGAACCGAAGCCCGCGGCACCGAAGCCCTCGTCGACTTGGGCGGCCAGAAAAATACCACCGGCCGCGGGCTGGGATGACATGAACGTGTCACCTGCTGGAAGCTGGACATCCCGGACCCAGGGGTGGGCAGGCCCCGTCCCTCCTGAGGCCTCTGGCCTGGACCTGTGGAAGTGTCCCCTCCCCCTCTTGTGACATGGTGGTCCCTCTGTCTGTCTGTGTCCTCGTCCCCTCTCCTTATAAAGACACAGTCCTATGGGATCAGGGCCACCTTCGACACCTCATTGCACCATCATCCCCTCTGTAATGTCATCCCCTCTCTAACGACCCTTCTCCGAGTCCCCCCACGTTCTGAGCTCCTGGGGGTGACGGGGGCCACATAGGACTTCGGGGCAGGATACAGTTCACCCCACAATACATTCCCTGCTGGGCGCAAAGTGTCGGCTTTCCAGAAGTTCTTTCTGCCTCCAGATGCAAGAAACGGCCCCCCTCCCAACTCTGCAGCCCCCCCCCCGGGAGGAGCGTGCCAGAGAAAGTCCAGCCTCGGAGGAATGAGGCTGCCCAGAGCGCTCAGCCAGAGCCACAACCACGTCGGTCTGATGCGAGTCAATTCCCCTTGGGCATAATGAAAGAAATGGGGGTCCAGTCCACTAGCCCCCCACCCCACGCCCATCCCCTGTCTTGCCCTAAAGGAGCCAGCATTTCCAGTCACCTGTGCCCGGAACCCTTGTCCCACTGAGCCACTCCGACCTGCTCAGCATCGGTGTTGGCCCTGGGAGCCACTAGAGTCCCCACGTCCTTAAAGTTGACTCACACACATAGGATCAGGTTCCTTCTCCCTCCCCATCCGCACCCCCTCCCCCAAACAGAACGTCTAGGGGACCAGCTCCCGCGCCCAATCTCCCTCTGCAATTCATAAACACTCATGAGAACCCACACGTTCTTCAAATGTCTTCCGCAAACGTCCCCAGGACCCCTGCTCTGCAGTTTGAGGGCACCCTGATGTCCCCCAAGGCGGAATTTTGTCAAAGGGCCAGATGTGAAGTCCCGCCCCCCACCCCGCCTCCACCCCCACTCCCGGCTACTCCTGACCCCCACCCTTGCACCCTTTCCAGAGACTGAACTTGCGGTGGGCCTTCTGCATCTGGGTTTCCAACAGACACCCCCAGGGGACTCGGAGCAGCCCAGCCCGCAGCCCAGGGTTCAGGTGACCACGGTTTGGTGACCATCTGGAAGAAATTCAGAGCTGAGCTGGAGATCTTGAGGGAGAACTTCCTGGACAGCTCAGGGGGGCCAGGCCCTGGATAGGACCACGGAGCAGACCGGGAGTGAAGTCCTGGGGGTGAGGGTCCCACGAGGCCAGCACACATTTAACCATTTAACACCCCCCCACCCCGCTAGCTGGGCCTTGGAGTAGAAGTTTGGCTGTCTGGATGATGCCTATGAACCTGGACTAGCGTCCTGGGTGTCTGACTGCACCAGGCCACTCTGAAGGCCCTGCCGTAGGTGGAGCAAGGGGTCTCCTTCGCCAGGGCTCCAGGGGCTGACCGCCTGGCGCCTAGCAGGGCTAGTCAATTCCTCCTGGGTTCCAGGCTCCCAGGGAGGCTCCCCGCCCCCAATCGGCTTGACCTTGACCTGCAAGAAAACCTGTTTGAGAAAACCTGTTTGCAACAACAATCTGCAGAGGTCAGGGAAGTTAGGCCTCCCCCTCCCCCATTCCCCTCCTGGGAGGCGGCGCAGCTCTAGGGGCATCCGGGCACGGAGCGGCTCGCAGGGACAAAGTCCCGGGTCTGCAGCCTGCGTTCCACCATGGGACTCGCGGTGCGCAGGGGAAGTGCGGCGACCTCCACCAGGTGCGTGGGACCCCGGGACGCGCCCCCAAGGGGTCCTGGGGGTGGGGACACGAGGAGGGCAGCCAGGGGTGTCCACAGCGCACGTGGCCGAGAGAAAGCGGCCGCGGATTCACCAAACCGCAGCTGGAACCCCGTTTCTGTCCTGGAGCCGGGATGGAAGGGGGGTGGGGACAATGTGCCCCCCACGGGGTAGACAGACGGAGGAGAAGTAGAGAAAGAGGGAGTGGGGTGAGGGAAGAGGAAAAGTTAGAGGGGAGGGGATAGGAAGAGGGGGAGAAAGAGAAGGAGGAAAAACGCTGGGCTCCCCTCCAGCGTCCAAGAAGCGCCCCCAGGGCTCGGACCTGCTCAGCCTGTAACCCCGCCACCGCCGCCGCCGCCGCCGCCGCCGCCGCCGCCGCCGCACCGCTAAGGAACTTTATCTATAACCCGCGAGGTCCCCTCCCACCTCAGCGCGGGCCTCGTCCCCAAACCCCACTGTCTACGATGCGCCCTCATAACCCCTGCTAGCTCCCCAGCCCGTGCGGACCGGTGCCACCCCAGCGCTGACACTAAGATGCAGCGCGTCCGCCCGCCCGTGAGCGCTCCCTCCCCACGCACCGCACCGGGGGCGCAATGGGCAAATGGGAACCGCGCCGGGGACCCTGCTGTGTCCCGGGACACGCCGCAATCCGGATCAGAGCGACCCAGGCCCGTGTGCCTCCCAGTTACAGAGCCCTTAGATCCGAGGGTGCCCCGCGTCCTCTCCAAGTTCCTTTACGCACGGTCCCTGGCGACCAGCCTTTCAAATCCGCGATAAATTAAACAGCTGAACTGTCCCCCCACCCCCACTCAAGCCCATCGTGGCAGGAATACTGTTATCTCACATTGATATTTTAAAATGTCAGTGTCTCCACACGCGTTTATTTCTGCCATTCGCCCTGGTGGCCTAGCTCCCCTGGACCTCAACGTCCAGCCCTCGCGTTAGAGCCGCCTTCCCCCTGAAGTGTCTCCTGACAAAGTTGGGTAGGAGGGGCCTGGATTCACAACTTTAGCAGCTGTGCGTGTTGTCCGCAAACACCTGGGACAAAGGAATCGAAAGCTGGATGCAACCCTGGTTAAATCGTAACTTAACGGAAATTTGGAACTTCCGCCCCGGTTACATCCTAACTTAATGGAAATTCAGAAGCCTGCCCAGCGAGCGGCTTTGAGACGCAGACTTTTCATTCCAAATGGCACACATTTATTTCTGCCCTTCGCTTTTCTCCGCAGGGACCCTTTGCGCCTTCTCGTTGTATGTTGGCTTCTGAGGACTTGCGAAGTGCAGGCAGCCAGTGCCTTTAAACCAAATATCCTACTCATAATGGCAGACGATCTTGGCATTGGGGATGTCGGTTGCTATGGAAACGATACACTGAGGTACAGTGCGATGGTGCTGGCGGGCATGCGTGTCTGTGTCTGGACTTGGCTGAAGGCTGCACTTAAAATCTGCCCGAGGAAAGCAGGAAATTGCTTAGTGCCTGAGACGCGACACCAAACGGCTTAGCTTTCGACAGGAAAAGAGACAGAGTCCCACGCCTTGCAAACAACATAGAGCGTGTGTTTCCCTGCGGCGTGAACCAGTGAGCGCACACTGGGTGGCTGAAAATCCCAGGAATGCGTCCTCTCCCCTCTCCTGGACGCCAGCAGTGTGACATCAGGGCACGCAGGGCCACGCTGCTCCCTCCGGAGGCTCAGCGAGGGTCCTTCCTGCCTCCTCCAGCTTCTGGGAGCCCCAGGCGTCCCAGGGCTGGTGGTCGCATCCTTTCTACCTCTGCTTCCATCTGTCCGTGCTATGGAGGGGTCTCCTGCAGGGTGGGGACTAAGTGAAGTGACTTTGGGGTTCCTGCTTGTACGGGGGAGTTCCACTCCAGCTTCGGATGTATGAGTGCTGCCAGCTTTTAAGCCACTCCCCTCCCTCCGTAAGCCACGCCCTCCCCCACAAGCCACTCCCTCTCTCCATAAGCCACACCCTCCCACCACAAGCCACGCCCTCTCTGTAAGCCACGCCCTCCCTCCGTAAGCCACTCCCGTGCCTCTGTAAGCAACGCCCCTCCCTTCACAAGCCACTCCCCTCCCTGCATAAGCCACACCCCTCCCTCCTTAAGCCACTCCCCTCCACCCTAACTTTGGGACCCGGACAAGCCGCTAGCTCCCACCTGCGCTTCTGGTGGATAATTCAAACCACACCAGCCCCTGGGAGTGACCAGCGTCCTGGAACAGTGAACCGCACTTTCGAGAGGTGGTTGTACCTGCTTCCGCAGGGGACCAGACCCCAACTAACTCTAAAACCCAGCGACGTTCGTAAGGGACGTGGTAGGACGCGATCCGTCGCCATGCATTCCGCCGCGGGGGTGTGCTCAGGCTGGACGCAGGTCCTCTTCCGGCCAGTGACCTGTGTGTGGTTTGCTCAGGACACCGCATATCGACCGGCTAGCAGAGGAGGGCGTGAGGCTCACGCAGCACCTGGCGGCCGCCCCGGTGTGCACCCCAAGCCGGCTGCCTTCCTCACTGGGCGATACGCTCTCAGATCAGGTGAGTGGCGCGTGGGGACCAGTCCACCCGTCGGTTGTCCTTAATCACCATAGTGACGGTTGCCGTAGAAACATGACGTGCGACCTGCCCACCCCGCCCCCCTCGTCCTTACATAAATACTGCATTTTAGGCAGTCTTACCAAAAAAAAAAAAAAAAAAAAAAAAAAAAAAGTGTGAAAACTGGGAATCAGAACACTGAAACCCGTCACTCGTAGTGACGTTTGTCGATCTGTTTACATATTTGCGCCACCATTGATGTGAAGTCTTGATTGTAGATGAGCTGTGGGTGGGCGCGGGGCGGGGGGGGGTTTGGGGAGCCCAGCATCATCAGAAGAGTCCTCGGGACAGGAAAGGGGGTGGTGACAGTGAGGGCAGGAGCCCGTGGTGACAGCGGCGTGCGCTTGGAGTGCTGCACTTTGAAGGTGGGGACGCGGCCGTGAGCCAGGGGACGCGGGCGTCGTTTCCAGCAATACCGCCCCGCAGGCACCTTGATCGTAGAGTCCGGGTCTGCAGAAACGCAAGCGGATAGAGCGTCGTCGTTCGGGGCGCCCGATCTGCGTTGAGTTCTTGGGGCAGCAGGCGCGAACCTGGTGCGCAAAGCCACGCCGACACTGCTGGCCGCTCAAAACAACCAACGAAGCCCGAATTTCACAGAGCGGAGGGCTTGACGGGAAAGGAGAGGCAGGCCAGGTGCCGGCAAGGACGTGCCGCAGAGGGGACTCCCCACGCGCCGCGCGCGGGGACGGACCGCGGGCAGACACCCTCCGGAGGCTCCTTGGCGACGGTCTGCGTCCGCGCCCGCCTGCCCGCTCCGTGACCCGCGATGCCGACGCGCCCAGCACGTGCCCGTGTGTCCTGAACACACATGCGCAGCGCTCCGTGAGACCCCGCATGGAAGGACTCCGGCCCCGGCAGCCGGGGTGACCCCGCTGTGCGGCGGCCACGTGACCCAGCTCCACCTTGTTAGTCTCTTTGGAGGGTCAGAAAAATACCAGGGACGGGGGCTTGAATGACAGACATGTGTGTGTGTGTCACCTCCCAGACGCCAGGTGTCCGAGATGCAGTGTGGGCAGGGACGGCTCCCCCTGAAGCCTTTCTTCTTGGCGTGTAGACTCTGTGTCCTCCCTGGGTCCTCATGTGGTCGTCCCTCTGTGTGAGTCTCTGTCCTCATCTCTTGTTATAGGGACACAGGCCTATGGCATCAGGACCCACCTTTGTGAGCTCATTTTACCCTAATCCTTTCTGTAAAGACCGAGTTTCACATACGGCCGTGTTCTGAGGTCCTGGGAGTGAGGATGCCACCTGCCAAATGATAGATAGATAGATAGATAGATAGATAGATAGATAGATAGATAGATAGATAGATGACAGATAGATAATAGATACATGATAGATTAATGGATGATGGATGATAGATAAATAGATATACATAGAAAGATGATAGATAATTGATAGATGATAGATGATAGAGAGATAGATAAATAGATATAGATAAATAGATATAGATAGAAAGATGATAGATAGATAATTGATAGATGATAGATAGATGATAGAGAGATAGATAAATAGATATAGATAGATAGATAGATAGATAGATAGATAGATAGATGACAGATAGATAATAGATACATGATAGATTAATGGATGATGGATGATACATAAATAGATATAGATAGAAAGATGATAGATAGATACATAATTGATGATAGATGATAGAAAGATAGAGAGATAGATAAATGACTTATAGATAGATGATGATAGATAAACAGATAAATAGATATAGATAGATAGATAGATGGCAGATAGATGATAGAGAGATGCATGATTGATACATGATGGATGATAGATAAATAGATATAGAGAGAAAGATGATAGACAGACTGATGATGATAGATGGTAGATGTAGATTACAGATGGATGATGGCAGACAGGTAGATAGCGGATGGATGGTTAGGTAGATACATGAAGCACAGGTAGATGGTAGAAGATGGGTGATGGATACATGTTTCAGACGTCAATGATGCACAGTCGATGCTAGAAGGTGGATCTAGACAGACAGACAGATTGGGAAGATGAGACCAGAGGCGAACAGCCCGTCTCAGGCAAAGGCCCCGGCTTTGTTAACCTTGGCACTGCGGGCGTTTGGGGCTGGGTGAGCCTCTGCTGGCGGCGACCTGTGGCCCCGCAGCTGTCGCCACGCACGAAGTGGCGGCGGCATGCCTCCCCGCAGCGGTGACAAGCAGCGCACAGTCCGGGGCGCTGCGGCCAGGCCCCTGGGCGCGCGCGCTCGGCCGTGGGCAGAGCGGGGCGCGCCGCAGCCTGCAGAGCGTGAGCGCCCCGTGTCCGCTCTGGCCCGCAGGCATGGACTTCAGCGGCGGAGATCGGGTGCTGCCCTGGATCGGCTGCTCGGGCGGGCTCCCCGAGAACGAGACCACGTTCGCCAGGCTCCTGCAGCGGCAAGGGTACACGACGGGCCTCATAGGTACGCGCCCCGCGCCCCTCGCCAAATTCCAAATTCCTCCGCCGCGTCCTCCAAATCTGCGCCCCACCCCCCGCAAGGGGAGAGGTCATGTGTCAGACGCTGACCAGTAACCCTAACGCGAGAGTCTCGCGCAGTTCCCCCCTCCCCCGCCTCCCCACATCTGCGTCCTGACGTAGCAGGCCCTTGGCTAGAAATGACCGTCCCCCAAAGGGCCGTGTAGCAGCCCAGAGCCCACCGACGTGTGGTCAGCGCTTCGCTTTGCATGGCAAGCTCGGGGAGGGGTCTGAAGCGCCCTGGCTACACAGCACGGTCGTGGGGTCCACGTACCACGTCGGGTTCCGGAAGTCAGCAGGACGATCCCCGGGGCATATGGTCGCAGTCACAGCTGTGATTTACTCCAGTTAAGGACACACAGTGAAAAAACAAAGCAAAGGTGCAAGAGGTCACACCTGGGGGGACATTCCTCGCAAGACAGCGGCCCGCGGCCAGCCGGGCAGGACGGCCTTGTTAGTGACCGCAGCCTCGGGCTGCCCGGTCACCTCGTCCCACACAGAAAGGGCGGGACAGGCGGGTACCCCGTGACAGACACCGCTTCTGAACGCTTTCGCTCCTCGCTCAGCCGGTGGGCTTAGAGGGAGCAGCCCCGTGTTACACCCCAGGAAACGGAGGCCAGGGGTGGTCTGCCCGACCCCGCGGGCCAGGAGGGCCGGTCGCTGCCCGGCGGAGCCTTCTCACGCTCCAAGTCCGGGCTCAGGCCACAGGGAGCTGCCACACGCCCACATCTTCAAGGCCCATTTCCAGGACAATGAATAATCACTGTTCCGTCTCTTAACATGTCCTGCTGCTCCACACACAGATATTCTATAAGTTTCTTTCTCACAGTTCTACATGCCGGATGTCCACCATCAAGGCAGCGGCAGACAGGGCGTCTGCCGAGGACCCGCGTCCTGGTTCACAGGCGGTGCCTTCTCCTGCGTCCTCACGGGGAGGGGGGGTGGAGAAAGGGCGAGGGAGCTCTGTGGGGTCTTATAAAGACCACCACTCCCATTCCTCTGCCTTTCGTCAGTGTAACGCGCAGGCCCCCCGGCTCCGAACCCAGAGGGGTTCACACCGCCCGCCTGAGCCCGTCACCTCCCCCAGGCCCCACCCGCTGAGACCGATGCCTGGGGCATCAGCATGGAACGCAGGACTTCGGGGGGGGGCACAGATGCTTCGTCCACACATTGCACACCCCATCTCCAAAGCATCCCCCAAAGGCCTTTTGACACGTCTACATACTCTTCTTTGTCTTCTCAATCCTAAGAAGAACACGGCGTCCCGGCCACCCGCAGGGACGACAACGTTTCCTTAGCCAAACGTGCCTGACCGCGGACGCGTCCTTCAACCTCCCGCTCTGCACATAACATTTAAAAAAAAAAAAAACAAAACAGATAACTAGATCGATGTCCGCGTTTCCCGGAACCACACGGCTGTGTGTTCATTTCTTTAGCGAGTGTTCCTTTTCTACGGAACGAAGTCTTGCCAGTGTCGAAGATGCCTTGTGTCAGGGGGCAGGAGGGGGCAGGGACCTGGTTTATCTTCCCGGCTTGGCAGTTGGGGCGCAGAGTGGGTTGGAACCTTTCCTGTCCTCCTTCGTCCCCACATGTAAGCTGGCCGACAGAAGGTGGCCGTGGATGACCCGGGGCTCCGACACGGGCCTTCGAGAGGAGGGCTTCCTCATGTCTCATCTCTACGGTATCGTTGTGAGGCTTCCTGCTTTGGGGGGACAATTCTGCAGCAGTTCCCTGATGACTGGGTCACGGAGGAACACGGTTACTTTTGCTGTCATAAGATTATTCAAGAGCCACCTCCCGTGTGCAAGGGGGTTTCTTGTAAGTTCCAGAGAAAACAAACGCCAAAAAAACAGGCCGTGATAGGACGTGAATCCTGCCACAGCTGAATGGTTCAGGGTTGCAAGCTCGGAATCCCCAACGCTCCAGCAAATCTCAACCCCCGCATCCCGCACGCGACCGCAAATCCCAACCCAGCATCCCGCACGCTCCAGGAAAATCCCAACCCCCGCATCCCGCACGCTCCAGAAAATCCCAACCCCGCATCCCGCACGCGCCCGAAAATCCCAACCCCCGCATCCCGCACGCTCCGCAAATCCCAACCCCCGCATCCCGCACGCTCCAGGAAAATCTCAACCCCCGCATCCCGCACGCGCCAGCGAATATTAGCCTCCCAATCCCGCACGCTCCGGAAAGTCCGGTCCTCCAGGGCTGGGTGACGATCCCGGCGCGGCCAGGCTGGGCGGTGCTCCCGGAGCGCGCCCGCTCCGTGTCACCAGCGCCGCCGCGGAAAGCCTCTTCCGTCGCTCCTGTTTTCCGTTTCGGCGACGTGCCTTTCTCCCGCCGCCTTTCTAGGACGTTGGTTTCCTCCTGCGGATTTCTCTGCCATCCGTGTCCTGTTTCCCAGGGCGCCGTTCCCTGCTCTCCTGCGCGTCGGGACGTCCGTGTCACCCCGAGAAGGAGACGTGTGTGCCACAGGCGCCCGGCCGCGCGCACGGACGCTCCCGCCCTGACGCGCCCCTTGCCTCCCGTCCCCAGGAAAATGGCACCAGGGTGTCAGCTGCCACTCCCGCACGGACTACTGCCACCACCCGCTGAGTCACGGCTTCGACTACTTCTTCGGCATGCCCTTGACGCTCCTCAACGAGTGTGAGCCGGGCAGGCCCAGGCAGGTGGCGGCCACCGTGGTACCCTGGCTGTGGCGCTGCACGCAGCTGCTGGCCCTGGGCGTCCTCACGCTGGCCGCCGCCAGGGCCGGCGGGCTCGTCTCGCTGTCCCCGAAGGCCATCGCGGCCGCAGCCGGCCTCGTCCTCCTGTTCCTCGCGTCCTGGTACTCCAGCGTCGGCTCCTCCCGCCACTGGAACTGCCTCCTCATGAGGAACCACGACGTGGTGGAGCAACCCATGGACCTGCAGAAGGCGGCCCGCGTGCTGCGGGGCGAGGCGCTGGCCTACATCGAGAGGTACTCCACGCCCGTGTTCCCATTCTTTTCGCTTTCCGTTCACATATATATATATATATATATATATATATATATATATATATATATTTATTTTCAGTGAAAGCCGACGTTCCATATTCTATTAGTGTCCAAACACTACCGCGCAGTGTTTACACATTCCTATAACTCTGGAGCGGTTGTCCCCATAAATCTAGTCCCCCCCTCCCAGGGCCCCGCCCCACACGTGGTCATGACAATATTATTCACTCGACGCCCTGTGCTGTCCTTTCCATTTTGGGGGACTATTTCGTGACTGCGGAATGCGCCCTTCTTTACCCTCTTCCGCCTTTCCACACATCCGCCCAACCCCGTCCCGTCTGGCCAGTGACGAAATGTTCTCCGGGTCGAGGGGTCTCTTCCCGTCGCGCTTCCTTCGTTCCTCAGAGTGCAGACACGCGTGGACCCCCACGGTAGGTGTTGTCCTGTGTCTGACGGGTTTCCCTGCGCCGGAGAGCCTCCAGGTCCTTCCGGGGGTCGGCAACAGTGGCGATTCTGCTCTTTTTCACGGCCGAGGGAGAGTCCGCCGCACGTCTGCAGCACAGCCTGTGCACCCCGTCGTGAGCACGGGGCCCCCGGGGCGCCGGCCGCGTCTCCGCTGCTGTGAGCAGCGCCGCGGGGAGCTCAGCGGGGTGCGCGCATCGGCTCCCATCCGTGTTTCGCTTGGCTCGCCATAAGTACCAGAAGTGGCATGGCCGGATCCTAAGGCAACTCCAGTTGTACTTTTTGGCGAGGCCGCTCCACAGTGTCGTCCACAGTGGCGGCACCCCCTCGCGCGCCCCCAACGGTGCCTCAGAGCCCCCTTTTCTCCACGTCCTCGCCGACCCCTGTTTCTCGAGGCGCGCGCATGGTGGCCGTGGTGACGGGCGTGAGGCACCAGCGCGACGTGGTTTTCGCTGCCTGCGTGCGGTGATCGCTGATGCCGAGCACCTGTGCCTGGGTCTGTGGCTCACGTGCCACCGCCGCGTTCCAACGAGCCGCGTTCTCGGGGCGTCGAAACGCTCCCCGCGGTCTTCACCGGTGCCCCGCCCCGTTGCCTGTGACGCGCGCCTTCCTCCTTCCAGACACCGGCACACGCCCTTCCTCTTGTTCCTGTCGCTGCTGCACGTGCACACCCCCTCGGTCACGGGGAGCCAGTTCCGCGGGCGGAGCCTGCACGGGCGGTACGGCGACAACGTCGAAGAGATGGATTGGCTCGTAGGTACGCCGGGCGCCGCCGGGCGCATGCGCGCTCGGCCGCCCCTCCACACAGGGCGGTGCGCGGGGCCGCCTGGCCGGGACCCGGGCCTGCGGCACAGAACGCGGGGACCTCGTCAACGGCGTGTCCCCATCTGCAGGGGTGGAGCGTGGGGTCCCTGATCCACCGGGGCCTCCCCTGCTCCGTCGTACAGGTCTCTGGACCGCCGCTCCACGGAAACGGAGCTGTGGCGGCGTGCGCGCTGTGACCGCTCGATGCGCACGATGCGCTTGTGCTGGCTGTCTGTCCTGCTTCACTGCAGCTGGAGGCGGGGAGGAGGGGCATGTTTTCTTTTTAAAGAAAAAGCGAGAGAAAGAAAGAAGAGGGAGAACAGTCCTGCGTTCTCCTTCCACGGGCTCCTTCGGCAGCTCTGCCGCCTTCGTCCACCTTTGTGCCGAAAGCCCCGTGCCACCGAGGCCGTCCCGGGCGCCGGCAGGAGACGGCAGGGCACGGGAAGCCATGCGGCTGGCTGCCTCTCGGGCCGGGCGCCCAGATGGCGCGCCTTCCCTGGCCGGAAGAGACCCAGCGAGACTGCTCGACGAAACAGAGTGAAATCCCGGCAGGAAGCGGCCATGCGCCCCTCAAACTAAGAGCCCTTCAGGCTGAGAGGCGGCACGTGTTTATTCGAGATCCGCGGGCAGGGCTGTTCCGGGAGCACGGACTCAGGCAGACGCCCACACACGGTCCCGATGAGGGGACGAGGCCGGGGTGTCTGTGAGAAAGGGGAGGGGACGGTGACGTCCACAGAAGGACGGCGTGGCCATCGGGGCAGATCACGGGACACGGTGACGCCGACTCTAGCAGCGTCTTTCATCCTCCGTCCGGAGTCACGGTGCTGGAGCCGTGACACCTGCTTGCTCGTCACCCTTGCAAACGGGTCTTGGGGACACACATTGCCCAGGCCCCGTCCGAAGGTGACTCTGTCCTGTCTTAACGGGTGCGTCTTACGGTTTATAATGGCGCGTCCTGAGGCCAGGACAGTGAGGCATTTGGCCAAAAAAAAAAAAAAAAAAAAAAAAGAAGAGACACGTGCCCCCCAACTGGCAGCATGGGTTACGGGATGTTTGATCAACGTGCATCATCGTGCTGCGAGTCCCCTTCCTGACTGTGCACATGCAGACGCCCCCCCTGGATGAGGCAATAGCTCGTTGTGCACAAGGCTGTGGTGTGCTGAGGGCCGCCCGGCGGGACGCCATCGCCCACAGATGCTCACGGCCCTGGCTCTCCCCTCGATGGACAGGGACGTCCCCTGTCACCGTCCCTTTCCACATGCTCAGCTGCATGCGCTCGTGATGGACGCACCAGGCCAGCGTGTGCAAAACACCGCACGAGGACTTCCGGGCTTCCCGTGTGTCTGGTTCTCCGCATTGTCGCTCCCTTTGTCAGCCAGATTCTGTCTGAATCCTACGGGATCCGCAGCCGGCGATCACATTCGTCACGGCGGTCTCCTGGGGGCACCCTGGCCCCCCTCGACGACTCCCTAGCAAGCGCCGACGTCCGCAGAGAGGCAGCCCCCGCGTTGCATGGGCTGGCGCTGTCGGGCGTCCTCGGTCCCACAACCTCCCGTTTCTCTTGTCTAGGCGAAATTCTCCGTGCGGTCGAAGCCAGCGGCTTGGCCAACAGGACGCTGACGTATTTCACGTCCGATCACGGGGGCGATGTGGAGGGCCGAGAACTCCACGGCTACTTCGGAGGATGGAATGGAGTGTACCGAGGTGAGACCGGGCACGCTGGGGTCACGGACGGGGCGGGCGTCGGCCGCCGAGGCCCGCCGCTGAGCGTCGGAGAGCCAGGCGGAGCTGCTGGCTCTGTCCAAGCGTGCGGTCCGGCGAAGGGGATTCGGGGGCCCTGGCCGCAGGACATGTCCTCCGTCCATGCCAAGGGAGAGAGGGAAAGATGCCTGCCCCGCCACCGAAGGGTTTCCATTGTAATAGAAGGCAGGTGTCCCAATAAGCAAGATCACAGCCCGACGTCAAGGCCATGCGCAGTGAGAGGTACCAGTTGTGTGTGTCCTTAGAGCACAATGGACCAGGCCATGTTTGGGCCCTCAGGGAGCGGGGCCTCTTGGGGACCCCTACGGTGTGCTACGTGAGAATCTCACAGCGCGTCGCGGCTGGGAACATGAGGAAGCGGCTGCACGTACAGCTGTGACGCCTCGGGGCTCCCCACGTGTGTCCCCCACGGTGGGCGTCTGTGGCTGGGACCGTGGTGTCTAACCCGGCACCCTGGACCCCAAGGTGGGGGGAGTCCCCGGGCGGGCGGGGCCCTTCGCCGTCGAGCGCTGTCTCCAGCAGATGGCGGAAGGGGGGGGGGTCCGACGCGCAAGGCTGGAAGGGCTCGGCCCACCGTCACCTCGAAGGCGGAGGCTCCGAGCGACAGGAGACCCAGCGGCCTGCGGGAGCCCCGGGCGGCCTCGTCAGCACACACACAGGCTCCCGCGGCGTCCGGCCACAGTGCGCGGGATTTCCCAGCCGGCCGCACCACCGTGGAAGCGAGTTCTCCCTCTGGTCCTCCGTCGCAGCACGATGGCTTTAACTCCCATTTCTGGGGCTTCCAGGGAGGGGGAAGGTGCGCTTCACGGTCACGGATATTCACCGAGGAATGGGGGTGCCGTGCTCGGTAGCTGGCCGTACCTCCCCGAGAGGCAGACTACGTCCCCGGCATTAGCAGAAGCCTCTGGGGGCGGGGTGGGGGACGGGGCCGCCTTAGATACCAAGGGACATTAGCGTCAGGAGAAGCAGCCGGGAGGCCTGTTGAGGACAAAGAAGGGGAGCAGGGGGCGTCCCCAGGTCCAAATTCCCGGACCGAGAAACGGAGAAAGACGTGGAGAGCAGCCGACCTTTGATTTGTACGAAACGCAAGTGTCCCTGGCGCCTGTTCGCTGAGGCGGTCCCACCGGCCTGCCCCCCACCGCCCCCCGAATCCCAGAGGGCGGGGAATGCGGGGTCCCCCCCCCCCGTTGGCAGAGACATCGCCAGACTCCTGGGGACCCTCCTGGGAAACACCGGCCGCCACCGTGTGCGCGCTGAGGCACCCGCACGCCTCGCACACGGGGACCCGCGAGGGTGTGTGGAGATGGCACGATCTCCCGGCCAGGCCTGACGCTGTCATTGACTTGCAGGTGGCAAAGGCATGGGCGGCTGGGAAGGCGGCATCCGAGTCCCGGGCATCGTGCACTGGCCGGGGTGCTGCCCGCCGGCCGGGTCGTCCACGAGCCCACCAGCCTGATGGACATTTTCCCCACAGTGGTGCAGCTGGCGGGCGGCCAGGTGCCCCAGGACAGGTAGACGCATGCACGCAGACCGCTGGTCCCTCATCCCCAACATCCCCCCCACCCCACACACACACTGCTTACATTTAGGCAAAAAACCAACAACACAACAACATCAAAAGGTTCTCACATCCTCGCACGTAGGGCACAAAAACTCAGCAAACTCGCTACCTCGTCGGTTTCAATCAAGTGTGAGCTCAGGCCACCTGTGTGGCAGCTTTGGGAAACCTGGAGACCCCAGGGTGCCAACGGGGAGAGGCCACCGTTCGAACGCGCGGCCCGTCGAAAACCGTCTCCCTGGAGTTTCCCGAAGCACGACCGTGCCTACGTGTGGACGAAGCTCTAACCACATGGTTTCCAAACCGTCTGTCGCCTCGGTACCAGCGCAGGGCCAAAGACTCACTCCAACACAGGGGAGAAAGGAGAGGTCCATGTGAGGGGCACGATGTGATTCGGTGCCACTTAGGAGACCACACGGGTGCTCCGGTAGCAGGGACCAGAATGTGAGGTGCCCACTTTTTCACCTCTCAGCACAGGAAAGCATTTTGTTTGTGTGCCATGAGGGTTTTCCCGGGAGAGAGAGCCGACCATGTGTGTGTGTGTGTGTGTGTGTGTGTGTGTGTGTGTGTGTGTGTGTGAGCGCTCACACTGCTTGTCCAATTCTGCCCCTCAAACGACCCTGAAACGTAGCGACGCCGTGTCTTCCAACGCTAGTGTGCAGCGTGGTCAGCGACGTGCAGCGTGGCCAGTGCTCGGGGAGGTGGGACGTCCCTGCTCCACTCTGTCACCCGGGGCTGGCATAACCATCCACTTTCACTCCCGGGTGCAAGATGCAGCCCCCGCGGCCCGACTCTGATTTCTCCCTCCGGCATCTCCCCTGCATCAGGGTGATCGACGGCCACAGCCTGCTGCCCTTGCTGCACGGAACGGCGGCGCACTCGGCTCACGAGTTCCTGTTTCACTACTGCGGGACGCACCTCCACGCAGCACGCTGGCATGACAGGGGCAGTGAGTACTCGCGCCTTCCCCGGCGCTGCGGTGGCCGGCATTAGTCATGCTTCTCCTGGGAGACAGACCGAGAGGACGTGTGGGTGGGCGGGTAGATGGGTGGATGGATAAACGGATGGATGATGGATGATGGATGATGGGTGGATGGATAAACGGATGGATGATGGATGATGGATGGATGATGGATGATGGATGGATGGATGATGGGTGGATGGATAAACGGATGGATGATGGATGATGGATGATGGATGGATGATGGATGGATGGATGATGGGTGGATGGATAAACGGATGGATGATGGATGATGGATGATGGATGATGGATGGATGATGGATGGATGGATGGATGGGTGGATGGATAAACGGATGGATGATGGATGATGGATGGTTGATGGATGATGGATGGATGGATGGATGGGTGGATGGATAAACGGATGGATGATGGATGATAGATGGATGATGGATGGATGATGGATGATGGATGATGGGTGGATGGATAAACGGATGGATGATGGATGATGGATGGTTGATGGATGATGGATGGATGATGGGTGGATGGATAAACGGATGGATGATGGATGATAGATGGATGATAGATGGATGATGGATGGATGGATGGATAGATGGATGGATGGATGGATGGATGGATGATTGACAGATAGATACATAGATGATGGATGGTTAGATGGATGAATGATTGATGATGATAGGTAGATAGACAAACAGATAGATGATAGACAATAGATGGATAGACAGATGATTGATACATAGATAAATGGATGGATGGATGATGGATGGATGGATGGATGGATGATGGATGATGGATGGATGGATGGATGGGGGATGATTGACAGATACATAGATGATGGATGGTTGCATGGATGAATGATTGATGATGATAGATAGACAAACAGATGATAGACAATAGATGGATAGACAGATGATTGATACATAGATAGATGATAGATGGATGGATAAATGGATGGATAAATGGATGGATGGATGATGATGGATGGATGGATGATGGATGATGGATGGATGGATGGGTGGATGATTGACAGATAGATACATAGATGATGGATGGTTGCATGGATGAATGATTGATGATGATAGATAGACAAACAGATGATAGACAATAGATGGATAGATAGATGATTAGCACATAAATAGGTAGATAGATGATGGATAGACAGACAATAGATGGATGATAGGAAGATGAGACATTAAGTAGACTATAGAAGATAAAATTAGCTGTAGATGGGTGCATGGATGGATGGATGGAGACAGAAATCAAGAGACTGTCTAAAACCGACTCACGTGATTGTCGGGGCTGGCAACTCTGAAATGTGCAGGGCAGACAGCCCGCCCATCGGGGGTCGATGCTGCCGTCTAGAGTCTGAAGGAAACGCGGACCAAATTCCCGTGCTGTGGTCTGTGCTATGGTCCTTCCTCTTTGGTGAACGTCAAGTCTTTTTCCTCCTAAGGTCTTCAACTGATTAGGTGACGCCCACCCACAGTCGGATGAGCTCTCTGCTTTACTCCAAGTCTGCTGATGTCCCTGTTAAACTCCTTTTAAAAACATGCTCACAGTGGCATCTCGACTAGGGTTGGATCACATATCTGGGCCCCGTATCCTGGCCACGGTGACCATGACGTTGAGCATCACGAGGCAAATCTCTTTCTTAGCAGCTGAGAAGAACGACTCAGTCCCTTCCATCGGTGCTGGCCATGTTTACAGGAGATGGGCTAGGCCAGCTCCGCCCACACAGTCCTCTCATTGGCTGTATGATCGGCCACGTAGCCACGTGAAGCTGTAGACGGCAGAGCGAGCCCTCTGCCCGTCAGGCCGCGGATAGAGCCCACTTGCCTCTGTTTGTCGAAGTGACAGGGACGTTAAAAAGGAGAGCCAAGGGTACGAATATTCGGAGGGCACCGTGATTCTAATCCCCGTACGGAGCCGTCCTGAGTGCTTCTGGACGAGTCGCTGTGCTTCTCTGTGCCTGGAGGACACCGTACATACACACACACGCACACACACCCCCCGCTTCGACGTCGGCTCGAAGGCGCACGGGCCCCCTCGCCGCCTGCTCTCTCGTCTCCCTGTGTCACCCGGGATGCCTTCTCCGGCGTCGCTTCCCGGGTCAGGGTTTGGGGTCGACCAGGGCTCTGCTCCCCTGACTGCCCCCCTCCCTGTCTGCGTCCAGGCGGAAGACTCTGGAAGGTCCACTTCATGACGCCGTCGTCCCGCCAGGCCGGGGCGGGCATGAGCCCTGTTCCGGGGAGGACGTCACCGTGCACAGCCCGCCTCTGCTCTTCGACCTCTCCGGGACCCTTCCGAGGCGCGGCCCCTGTCCCCGGGCTCCGAGCCGCGGTACCCCGCGGTGCTCGCCCGGGTGGGCCAGGCGGTGCGGGAGCACGAGCAGACGCTGAGCCCCGTGCCCCCGCAGCTCTCCCTGCAGCACACGCTCTGGAAGCCGTGGCTGCAGCCCTGCTGTGGCACCTTCCCCTTCTGCTTCTGCAGCCACGATGCGGACCCCGGGGACACGTGACAGGCGCGGTGCCTGCCCCCAGCCCCGGGACGCGACGCGTGCGGAGCCGGGAGCCCGCGTGCCCCGCGGGAGGGGGTGAACGTCGCTGCAGCCGCACAGGGGACCCGTCGGGGGGGGGTCCCTCAACATTAAACGTACAACGACCTTCTGACCCAGCAGCAATCGCCGTTCTGCGCGTTGATCCGTAGGAGATACACCCCGATATCGAAGAGCCCCCGCCGCCCGGGTTCACTGCGGCCCCGTTCACAGCAGCCAAGGTCTAGAAAGAAGCCGAGGGCCCCCCGATGGCTGAATAAAGAGCACGAGACAGGCAGACAGCGGGGCCGTCAGTCCGCCAGGAGAAAGACGGAAATCGTGCCTTTCGTGGGAACGGATGCCCCCAGGGTGCCACGCGGAGTGAGATCCATCACACAGGGAGAGACAAGCACTGTGTGATCTCACGTTGCGTCCAGTTTAAAAAGCAAACAAACAAAACAAACACACTCGTAGAAGCAGCACGGCGGTTCCCGGGCACAGGGCGGGGGAGAGGGGAGGCACCGAGGCGTACAGACTTTGCGATAGAAGGGCGGGAAACTCCGGGGTCACAGTTCATCCTTTCTCGTCCACTTGAAATTTGCTAAGAAAGTGGGCGATGGCTGGGGCAGGGGCTGGATGTCCCGAGTTCCGCGTTCCTGAGCGAGTCCGTCTCGTGATCTGCACCTTCGCAGCTGGCCTGAGCTGCCAGGCAGGGGGCTCGCTTACGTGGACGGACAGCAGGGGCAGGACAGCCCCTCCCTTCCTGCATCTGCTCCCGCAGACCCCGGGGCTCAGTCTGCAGACAGGAAAATGTGGGGGTCCCCGGGGAGCAGTTTCTGAAGCCCCAGGGCTGGGCTGCCTGCACTGCCTTCATCGCGCTATGGGAAAATCCACTCTAATATCCCCACTAGGACCATTTGGCAGAAGGGTCAGCTCTAGCTGGCGCCATCTCCCAGCCTCTCAGACATCCGGTGCCGTGTTGAGCAGGCGGTGCTGGGTGTCCTCATGTCACGAGACGGATTGAACCCCGTGTCTGACACCAGGGCATGCAAATGGACCAAAAATTCACCAGACAGCGGGACTTAAACGAGTACAATCTACAGAACTTCCCAAAGAACACTGTCGTATTGGGTCGGGAAGGGTTTTTTTCGTTTTTTTTAGATAAGACAGCAAAAGACTGATCTATTACCAAAAAATGTGTGATACTTGAGAGCTCATCAATATCTGAGCATTTGTGCTCCAAAGAGCACAATGAACAAAATGAAACGAGAAGCCACACACGTTTTAAAATTCTATTTTTATTTTAAAAATATATTTGATTATATATATATATATATTATATATATATATATATATTATTATTTTTTTTTTTTTTGTCGATAGTATGCAGCTGTGTAATAAGACAAATGATCCAACGAGGAGGGAAAAGACAGGAGGAGACATTGTGTGGGGCCCGGTGGGAACGGCCAGGCAGCACGCGTAAAGGCCCTCGGCATCGTGAGCCGGACGCGCCAGGCCGGCCCGTCACAACCGCCAGATGCCACTTCGCACGGGGAGGGCGAGCGTAGGAAGAGACAGACAGGGACCACGGGGCAGACGGGGTGGGGCAGAACCCTCCTTCCTCGCGGACGGGGAGGCCGGGCTGCAGCCGCTGCGGGACCCGGCCTGGCGGCTCGGCCCCCCTTCGTGGGGGCGGCTCCTGGGTGCGAGGCGCGACGTGCTGGTCTGCCCTGCTACGGGGTTGCACGCGGCCGTCTTGGGGACCAATCGCTAGCTGTCTTTCTTAGCTGTTATGTCTTCAGGCGAATCACTTGAATTCGACTTTGAAAGGCCTTTTTGTTTAGATTAATCATCCCGTAAACGCTGCAAATCTTTAACCATCGCCCATGTCCACCCTCACGAGGCAGAGGGGGTGAGAGGCCACACCCACCCGCCTTTTCTCCCCAGAGACGCGGCTGGGTCACCTTCGCGGCCAACCGGCTGGTGTCCTGGCTTCTCCTTAGCTCGCGCTCTGAAAGTGACTTTTATTTATTTAATTTTAAAAGCGTTCTGACATCAAGGCGACAGTCACGTGATACAAAATTAACCGTCGTCGCGTGACGGCATCCGTGGCCTGCTGTCCGGGCGAGCTTCGCCATCCCCGCCTCGACCGATCTGCTTCTAGAACGTTCTCGTCACCCCACAGGGAGACGCCGTGGCCGTGGGCAGTCACCCTCCTGACCGCGCATCATCCACCTCCTGTCTCTGTGGATGCGCCCGGACGATGTGTCACGTCCGCGAAATCCCACGCCGGGTGACCGTCCGTGTTTGCCGCCCGCCCTGAGCGCCGTGCGCAGGGTCCACCGCACCTCGGAGCGCGTGTCCGGGCTTCCCTCCTCCGCACGGCCGCGTCACACTCCGCGCCCCACGCATCCGCGGAGGCACACGTGGCGTCTTTCATTCGCACACGTTTCTAACCCACAAGACACACAACGCACGCTGCCTCCGTCTGAAACGTGGATTCTTGTCTTCGCCTTCGGAGTGGGGCGGGTGGGTTCCCAAGCCCTGCCATTGGCAACATCGGGTCTCCCGCTTGACTCCCTGTCTCAGGCAACGTTCTCCAGACGAACAGAACCGGCCGGAGACTTTTCCCGTGTGTGTGTGTGCGCATGTATGTATTTGCATGTATTTATTTCTAGACGTAAATTTATCTATAAAGGTACATGATATCTATGTGAGTGCTATATACATGATATGTATGATTAAAGATATGTAAACGGAGATAGATGACAGACACACAAAAAGATAGAAAGAGATTACATTTTCATGAAAAACATTTCTCCCACCATCACGGAGGCCAGGAAGTCCCAGGATACTGGAGGCCGAGGAAAGCGGACGCTGTGAGTCCCGGCTTGTCCGACGGGAAGGCAGGACAAGGCCGACGTCCTGGCTCGGGGGCCGTCGGGCAGAGCGAGACAACACTTTCCCGCTCAGCCTGGTCTGCCACCCAGGTCTTCCACTGATTAGACCAGGCCCACCTGCGTCCAGCACGGCAGCGGGCTAGACCGAGCCCGCTCCCGCGCAGCGAATGTTCAGCATCCGCTGGACACCCCCTCGCTGTTACGTCGACCCACGTCATGAAGCCTCGCCCCCGGCCCGACCCCCACGGCGCCCCCCGCGGCCCGGACGGGCCTCCCCTTTCTGAGGATCGACAGGGCCACGTCGTGAACCCCGGGTGCCCGACGAAACCGCGTCTGCTTTTCCCTGTGCGGGGGTCTTCCCTCCGCTCCGGACGCCCTACGCTGCCGGCCCTATTTGTGCGCATGTCCTACGACCAGCAATTCTGGAAAACCCGTCTGGTCGTTTCAATGTCGTGAAGCACGACGACCCCCACCCTCCGCGTCCCTGCGACATCCAGAACATTGCTCTGACGGGCGAGGACCGTCTCACCCCGCTGCGGCAGGTCCTCCCCGGAGCACGCGCGTCCGCCCGAAGGGGACAGCACACGCCGGGCTGCAGAGCGGGCGCCTGACGCCACGAGCCACCGCCCGCCCCCGCGGACTGCCCCCTCGGAGAGGCCGCGGCAGGCGGGTGCTCGGGCTTCTGTCCCGTAGCCCGGCGCCGCCCGGGTCACCAGCGCTGTTTCTGCGGAAGAAACGTACGGCGTCCCCGTGACGGCCGCTCGCCACCCCAGCCCGGCCGAGGCTACGTCCCGATGGCTACTTCCCGTGAACCCTTGGAGAATCACACGAGTGACCCCAAGGAAGACTTCCCTCCGCTCCTCCACGGCTGGACGCCGAGAGACGTGACCCTCCCCGGCTTCTCTCGGCTGACGCCACCCGCTCAGCCAGCCTCTCCCAGCCAAGCCAAGCTGCCCCCGGCTCCGGGTGTTCACGGGGCCTTCGCACCTGCTCCCACACCTCTGCCTCAGCAGCTCTTGCTTTTCCGTCGTACGCGCCTGATCAATCAACCATTCGAACATTAAAAAAAAAAAAAAAAAGCCAATAAACCCACATTTCCTTCTTTTTGGCACGGCAATGTCCGCTTTTAATTAGTCACAAAGGACAGACCCCGTGAGCCGTCCCCCGCCCCCGTGAGATCACACAACGAACGTACTGCGGAGGACGAGGCTGTCTCGTGGCCGAAAGGTCCAGTCTCCCGAAACGCACAAGTCCCCGACAGGGCCGCGGCGGGGTGCCATGGGCTGCACCGTGACTCAATACACGCTCGGGGCCTGAGGTAGCGGGACGCAGCCTCGTCAGGGAAGAGTATGTTCGATTGTCACGTCCATCCACCGTCTGTCCGTCCGTCCATCCGTCCGTCCATGCTCTGGCCTCCCAGGACAGCGCGTCATCCTACACGAGCGATTTGTCGCCGGACGTCCCCTGGAACGCAAGCCTCGCTTCTCGTAAAGTGGCAGGTCCGCCCGTGTGGAGGGGGCCTGCCCACGCCGGCTGGAACCTGCCGTCCACGTGCCCAGCGTCTCCCCGGCCACGTGTCCGTCGACGGCAGCCGCTCGCCAGGCTGGGCTTCGCAGCGGACGGAGGACGGCTGTCGCCTTTCCGAGCCGCGCTCCGCGCCGTCTAAGGGACAGTCACGGTTTCGCCGGGCGAGTCCTGACGGTTACGGGCGGCACGGGTGCTGAGTCCCCGGGGCAGCGCCGTGAGCTTGCGGCCAGGAGGCAACGGGCTGGGACGTGAACCCGACAGAGGACACGCACCGTGGGCGCCCTGTCCCAGGTACCCTTCTGGGCGCCCCTGCGCAAAACCAGCCTCACGGATCTTCCGGCGGCTCCGCCCCCTCCAGGGGGCCCCGTGGGAGGCGGGGCCCACGCCGGGGACTCGGGTCGGCCGGGGCCGTCGGGCCGCGTTGCTCAGGGTCTCCGTGACGTCTGTGAGGCACTCGGGTGGGCGAGGCGCACATCACCATAAATAGAGGCACGTGGTGGGCAGCGTCTCCCCCGAGGCGGGTTGGCGGAGGCGGACCCCGGGGGGCGGGGGGCCGCCCCGCACAGGACGCGGCCGCCGGGCTCACTGCAGGAAGCGGTCCAGCTTCTCCTGGATGCGGGCGAAAGCGTCCTTGCCCAGGTAGTCGATGCGACCCTCCTCCCACTGTCTCCGCTCCTCCTCGGGGCTCAGTTCCACCACCTTCTCCTCAATGGAGATCTCGGCAACCGACACGGCCAGGGCCACCTGGGGAAGACAAGTGGGCAGGCGGCGGCTTCAGGCACTGCCCGGGACGCGGCGGGACCGATGCCCGGGGCGGCCGGCGGCCCGGCCCCCACCGAGGGAGCGGCGCATCGTGGACGCTCAGCCCTGGGACCAAACGCGAATGTCAGCGTAACAGAACGGAAACAGAGAAGGAAAACAGCGTGTTTCTTCGGCCTTCGATAGACTGTTCTGAGATGCAGGCGTGGCGGCCCTGCTTCTGGACATGCAGGGACATTCACCCTAGGTACACAGAGCCCATCCGGCCAAGGCCATTCAGAAGAGTGATTTAAATACTTTTCTCCTTGGAACGAGGCCTTTCCATGGTCAGGGATGTGTGTGAGACGACGTGCAAACCCACCAGTGTGTGGCCACACACACCCCCCTCACTTCCGTGAGGGACTCACACGGGTCATCGAACACGATGCAGACACCTGCTTCGAGGACGCGCGCAGAACCGTTACCACGACACCTGTGGCAATGACGACGATTCACGCGTGCAGACACCCACGTGCACACGCACACGCACGGACACGGAGCTGACGCGGCCGAGTGTGCGGGACACAGCGGTGCCGCCAGACACCTGGATTACAGCGTCTGGGGCCACAGAGCGCTTTCTCCTGCGCGTCCGCCACAGGGGGTTCGATGGTGCCTTCTTCCCACAGACGTTGCTCTGCACTGAGTGTGTGAGACCCGAACCCTAAGGGCCATGCGAGCCGGTGGGCCCTTGGGAGGTGGTCAGGTCACGGGGTGGGGGGGTTGGCGCAGAGCCCTTCTGGGCTCGGGGCCTGCAAATTAAAGCAACGGAAGACAGATGAAAGGAGTGTGGTGTGTCGTAGGAGACACCACGGGAAGGCCCCTCGCGCCTCATGCACGTGAGGCACAGGGGGAAGATGCCGCCTCTGACCCGGGGAGGGGCCCTCGCCAGACCCCAAACCCGGGTCCCTCGAGCCCAGACGAGCCGCCTCGTCCACTGTGACGAGCAAGTTCCTGTTGCTTCCAGGCCCCCCTGATGCTAAACTCGCACGAGGACAAAAGCCCAGCAAAGCTGCTCATCACGAGCCCAACGCGCACCTGCTGACCTGTACTTCCTGCTACTTAGAGACCGAAGGTGTTGAGAGAGCAGCGTCAGGAAAACAAACAAACAAACAAACAAAAAAACAAAACAAAAAAATTAAAACGAAAACAAAAATAAAAAACAAAAACAAACAAAAACCAAAACAAAAGAAAAACAAACAAACAAAACAGAAAAAAACAAAAAAAACAAAAAACAAAAACAAAACAAAACAAAAACAAAAAGCAGAAAAAACAAAACAACAAAAAACAAAAGCAAACAAAAATCAAAACAAAACAAAACCAGAAAAAAAAAAAACAAAAACAAACAAAACCAGAAAAAACAAAAAATAAAAACAAATAAAAACGAAACAAAACAAAAGTAACAAACAAAAACAGAAACAAAAAAACAAAACAAAAAACAAAAACAAAAAACAAAACAGAAAAAACAAAAAACAAGACAACAAAAAACAAAACCAAACAAAAACAAAACAAAAACAGAAAAAAACAAAAAATGAAACCAAACCAAACCAAAACAAAAAATAACAAAAACAAAACAAAAACAGAAACAAAAAACAAACACAACAAAAAACAAACAAAACACACACAAAACAAACCCAAAAACGAATAAAAGAAAAACCGCAGTCGCTCTCATGAAACGCGTCCGTGGAGAGAGCCACCTCCCGAGCGCAAAGGTCTGCAGCACGAAGCCTCCGGGAGATTCCAGCTCCCGTTTCGTGCCTCAGGAGGAAGCAGGCGCCCCCTGCCACCCAGGCTCCCGCGTGCACCTTCCGCAGCTCGTGCACCATGCACCGTCCTCGACACTGCGCGCCGCGGGCGAGACTGTCCCCGCTGCACAGGACAGAGACCAGCACCGCCCCTCCCGTCAAGCACCTCCTGCCGAACCGCTTTTAAGGAGCGAAAGGACACGGCTGTGCGGGAGGGAGAGAGAGTGGGCCGGAGGCAGAGCAGACAGAGGGACGGACGGAAGGCAGACGCACTGTCCCGCCGCCCGGCGAGGCGGGACACCGCGGGGGCCCGGCGTGTGCGTGCGGCCGGCCGGTCCCCGGGAGAGCAGTGGGCGCCCCGCATGGCGGCCGCACAGGGGCACGATGGGGTTCCCACCTCCAGGGCGTCCTGCGGGCCGGCGTCCCCGTCGCTTCCACGGCGGGCTCCTGGCGCAGGTCCGAAGTTTCGTCCGGCGGGCCAGCGTCCCTCTTATCCGCCGGCTTCTGGAAATACAACCAGCGCATCGTGAGTCCGAGGGAGCATCAGAGAACAGGCGCCTTCAACCGGAAGGACAGGGCTCTTTTTCCCCCCGGGCGGAAGAAGATGAGATTTTATGGGCGACTCTGGTGCCTTTGCAGAGGCTCCGGACGCCGTGCGTCCCATATATGTATATGTATGTGAAATCTGATCTATTTTATTTCATGAGTAAACATAAAATATTGATTTCGTATGTGAAATCTGATCTATTTATTTCATATGTAAACAAAAAATATTTACTTGTATATGATATCTTATTTATTTTATACGTAAACATAAAACATTTACGTATAAAATAAACGTGTCATATATAATATATCGTACATCGTGTGTATATATAAACATACATTTAAATCATATATGTAAAATTTGCGAAAATACAGATTCATGACATTCGTGCACAGGTAAATGCATTCTAGAGCCGAGGACTTGGGCGGACATTTCAGGGTGCCACGGCCCCACACCAGGACGCACCCTCGAAGCAGGAAGAAGAAAACGAGGTCTTGTTTCCGTTTCCCACACTGGGTTCCAGCGCCCCAAAATTAAAAAAAAAAAACAAAAAACCCAGACTCGAGGGATCAAGGATCGGCCGGCAGGGGGCAGTGATGCTGCGCAGTGACCTGCAGACAGGACAGGTGCCTCGGGGAAACACCCGAAAGAGCTGGGGTTGTGTTTGCTTCTGTTTTCCTTCTGGTTTTTGGTGATCCGCCCCGCCCAGTGGGCAGGCTGGGAAGGGGGACCCTGGGGAGGTGGGACTAAGGGACGGGACAGATGGTGACACCGACGCTCAGAGACACCTTTTCTTGTCGATATTCTCCTACCTGTCCCTCCCCGGGGTTGAAACACGGGCGGCCGGCCGGCCGCAGACAGGCCCCCCCCGCTGCTCAGGGCGATGCTGTGTGTACTCATCACGGTGGCCTGCGTCTCGCCCCCAGCGCTCACCCCACGCGGCCCGCCCCTGAGCCGTCCGCTGCCTGCGGCTCTGAGCGGCGCCCAGTGGCTCCTCGTGACGGAGCCGGGAGCAGCTGCACCCTCAGCGCACGGGCTCGACGGGCAAACGCGTGACGTCCCTTCAAGGAGCAGCATCCCGTGTCGGACCCACGTCGGCCCCAGCCGGGCCGGCCCGCGGGGGGGCCGCATCCGGCTCTGCGGAGCCCGCTGTCCGTCCATCACGCCGTCCACCGCAGAGCAGGAAGCGGCTCGGGAAAGAGTCAGTCCGCGCTCCGCCCCCGTCCTCGGCCTCCGAGGCCCACGGCCTTCCCACGATGTTCCGACGGCTGCGAAATCACGGCTCGAAATCGCGTCCGCGCGGAGTTGCCTGGACGTGACCGGCTCCGAGGGGCACTGCTGCGCAGGCTGCCTCGCACCGACCACGCCGGCGGGGATCCGAACACGATCGGTTGTTCGGGGTCCACTGGACACAACGACCGCACGGCAAAGGCTGAGCACTGCCCTCCGCGGGGAGCCCGCAGGCGCCCGCCGGCCGATGGGCGGGGACAACTCCAGCGCAGGGCAGCACGCCCCTCGCCGTGAGGACGGAACACGAGCGATCCCTCGACAGCGAGCATCCGTCCAGCACGTGTGTGCTCAGAAGTCCCCGTGGAGGAACAACAGCACCTGCCATGTTTCTTGCTTTGATCGGGCATATCTAGTGGCTTCTGTGCTCTGAGCGGCAACTTCCGCGGGTCCAGCCTCAGTGGAGATGAGCGGACGGGGCGGCCTGAACCTGCGGACGTCGTCCCCAGCCTGGGCTTCTGGGGACAGCCCTCTGGAAGCCGGACTTGAGGGGCACAGAAGGTTGGCGTTTGCCACCTGAAGGTTCTGGGCTCCCCCCAACGAGCAATCAGATAGACGCCCCCGGTTCTCAACATGCGTGGGACCCCCTACGAGGAAGGATCGCAGACGGGGTGGCCTCGAACCCTGCGGGCCGCCGTGTGCCGGCTCGGCCGGCCACACCGCCCGCGTGCGTGGCCCTGGGCTGGCGTCCAGCGTCGGCAGACCCGCCTTCCCGCCGCAGATGCCGCTTGCAGAAGGTGGGACCAGCTCCCGGCGCCCGGTCCTTCGCGCGCGGGAAACGTGTGTTTCAAAGCCCAGGCGACCTCCGTGGGTCCCAGCTGCGCGACCTCGTGACGAGACAGCGGCAGCCCTGAAGGGGCTGGGCCCCCACCCCGTGCACGGTGCCCGGGCCCGAAGCCCTGTGCCGAGTCCCCGGTCCCAGACCGGGCAGCGTTTGCGGGATCGGGGGCCAGGACGTCCGCACACGGCCCAGCACAGCAAGTGGCTGCACTACCGCGTACGTAAACGCACGGCCCCGAACGACGGGAAGACTCTCCGTCACGCCCGCGTGCGACGCGGGTACTTACGTCGGCCGGATGGCCTCTGTCAGGCGAGGGTGGGGCCCCATCCACGGCCACGGGCAGCTCCGAAGGGTCCGCAGCGGGCCAAGGCTGGCCGGGCCCTGCCGCTGAATTTGCCCACGGCTCCCCGACACCGGCACCGAATTTGCACACGGCCCCTCGGCTCTGGCTGCTGGATTTGCACACGGCTCCCCAACGCCACTGAGGTGCGCCTGGACGGAAAGGGGACAGGCTCAGTGAGTCCTCCTGACCCCTTCGCACCCCTCCGGCTGCCCTTGGAGCCCCAGGACGCACCCCACCCTGTGTGGCCAGCGCTCCCCCCCCTGACATCCGTGTTCTCCAAATGTAAGGTCATCGATGAGTGCCGCACGGATTTGCGCCACGGTCCCCGAAAACCTCCACGAACCCTACGAACATGCTGAGGAGGCCAGGCACGGAGCCGGGCCCTCCGAGAACAAGCGTGAGAGGTCCCTAGCCCTGGGTGACAAGACAGGACGCTCACGCCAGCAGACAGAAACCAGACAACAGGGAAAGACGGCTTCTTCTCGATGCTCCCAGCTACGCATTTGCTGATATTTGTCAGCAACTCTAGCAGTTAAAAACAAACCAACCAAACGAAACGAAACCAAACAAAAAAGGAGACCAGGAAACACGTCCCCGAGTCCCAATTTCAAAAGCTCTTTTGCGAGGCAAATGCATGAATCACGTCGAGGGCAGACACTTCACGGCTCGGCTTATCCTCCGTTTCTGCAAACAGCGAGTGGCTGTCCTGTCCGTGGCCAGTGTTTAAAAGCCCTCTTCAGACGCCCCCTCCGACGGCCGTGTGGACAGACGGCTTCCAGGGGAAAATGTGCCTCTGAGGACGGAGTCATCAGTCACCGTCACCATTTGCCTACGAGGGGCTCTTTCCCGGGTGAGGGCGGCTCCGTCCAATAATTGAAGCGTTTCGCGTGAGGTATCTGTCCGCGCTCATGAAACAGACACTCTTTTCAGCAAAAAACACACCCACAAACCAACAAAACGAGCGGCCTGTCTCTCCAGCCTCCTTCGGCGTGGAATGCGGTCAACAGAAAGGCAGCGTTTGAGGAGAATAAAGGAACGTTTTTCTGTGTTTCTCCACGTCTACTCTTTTCCCTTGGACTTTTGCATCGGGGTCTTGGCGAGCCCACGGCGTTAGGTCCACGTGCGTGACACACGGGTCCGATCGTCGGCCACGCTCGGCCTGGCACCCCCGCGTCCCCGTGCGAAGCGGCCGCGCCCCCGACTCCGTGCCCGACCCCCCGGCTCCCGCGGGGCCTCGTCCTTACCGTGCGGGCGGGCGGCGGGCGCGGGTCCCGCTGCTGGACGCCGCCGTACAGCGGGAGGACGCTGCGGTGGTAGGTGGCCCACCACAGGTTGAGGAAGGACACGTCCTGCTCCTGCACCGGCCCCAGCTCTCCTCCAGGACCGAGCCGGTCTGCGGGTTGTACTTATAGTGCCAGGGCTTCACGGAGCCCGAGAAGTGGACCACCTTTGCGCCGGCCCCGAACCTACGGAGGACAAGGGGACGCAGGCTCTGCTCTCTGCTCGGAAGGGGCCGGGGCGCGGACGGGGAGCGTCCGGGAACCCGCGGCACGGACAGCGGCGTGGGGACGTGCGTCTCCCGTGTGGGCGACGGCCCGGGGATCGCCACGGCTTTGACCCACCGTAACCGCGCCTAACGAGGCTGTAAAAAAATAAATATAAATAAAACCCCTCTGTGCGCGTATGGAAAAAACGAGAGAGAGAGAGAGACAGAACAGAGACAGAGACAGAGAAACAGAGAGAGAGAGAGAGAGAGAGAGAGAGAGAGAGAATGAGAAGAGGGAAAAAAATCTTAGAATGAATTTCTTTTCGTCATTTTGACTCCCGGACACAGGAAGGAGCTGTGGGGGAACCCCAGGGGTTCCCTGGGCACCGCTTCGGGGACCAGTCCCCGAGCGCCTGGCCGCCGTGACCATCACTCATGCAAAGCGGTATGCCAGCCCGGGAATGACCGATCCTTTGTTTGTTTGTTTTTTCTCTTGACTATGGCCGACGCGGACGCAGACTGGGGTGGACGTGCGAGGTCCTCGGCGGCGGCCCCCGGAGGATTTGAGGGGTGCAGCGGGGCGGGTGGGGGGGCGCGCCGTGCCCTTACCGCTTGAAGGCCGGGCTGTAGGTGTACGCCACGCTGCTGCTCAGGTTGTAGGTGAAGGGCAGGTGCTTGTGGATGTCGGCGGTGGGCCAGCTGCTGAAGAAGCTGTTCAGCAAGCCCTGGTCGGCCCCTGAGGACGCAAGGACAGGGCAGCCGGGAGCTCTAGGCGCCGGCCAGGCGCGGGGCAGGCCTGGCCTCGCCGCAGCCGGCCCGCCGAGGTCCCTCCTGACCTGACGTCGCTCCTCCCCCCCCGCCACGGCCTGGTCCTGGCCTCGCGCGTCGACCTCACTTCATACGATCATCGATCCTTACCGGTTGCCATCGATCTGGCCCAGTTGCCGGCCCCGACTCACCGTCTAGGGCCCAGCACTGCGGACCATCGAGTCGCACGCCTTACGGTCGGAGCGCAGGTTGCTTGGACGCCCCCGACGGACGCCATTCCCCCAAGCCATGCGGAGTCGCCCCCAAACCCTCCACCCCCCAACGATCCGAAGGGCCGATGATGACGTCAGCCGGCGTCCCCCAGATCCTCCGCCGCCCCCCCTTCCCTGGCGGCTTTGTGCACGCCTCACCCCACCAAGCGCCCACTCCGCCTTCCAGGGCGGCACCCCTGTCACCGCTCGTTTCGGGGACCATTTGGCCCCCGCTTGGCTGACTTTCCCGCTCCCCTTCCTCACGCATCCGGGGCCGGTTGCTGGCCGCCTGCCTCAGTTTGTCTGCGTAGGCGAGGCCGCCCGGGACACGGCCACACTCGGGGCTCGCGTCGCGTCCCTGGCTACGTGCCCGTGACCATGGCGAGGGGGGGGGGACACCGTGCGGCTGCCGCCCCGAGACCCGCTGTGCTCCGCACGGACCGCTCGGCGCCGCGGGGGATTCGCCAGGCGCGCCCCGCGCGCGGCATCGGGGCGCCGCCCTTCTGTGCGCAGACGGCGTTTGCACGGCGTCTGGAGGCGCATCCGCGCACCGGCTGCTTCGCGCCTTTGCGTCACGCGCCCCGCTCCCCTGTCCCTCCCCCCGTCCCTCCCCCCTCGCCCCACCTCGCAGGGCGGGGCATGGGGCAGGGCGCGGGGCGGGGCACGGGGCGGGGTGAGGGAAAACGGGGGTGGGGGGGAGCGCACGGGGTCGGAAACGGGGCGGTGGGGGGTACGGGGCGGGGCACTGGGCGGGGCACAGGGAGGGGGACACGGGGCGGGGACAGGGGGCGGGGCATGGGGCGGGGACAGGGTCTGCGCACGGGGCGGGGACAGGGAGCGGGCACGGGGCGGGGCGCGGGGTGGGGACACAGGGCGGGGCGTGGGGCGGGGCCCGGGGACAGGGGCGGGGCATGGGGCGGGGCAGGGCACAGGGAGGGGAAAAGGGGGCGGGGACAGGGGACGGGGAATGGGGCGGGGCACGGGGCGGGGCGCGGGGCGGGGCACGGGACGCAGCTTGGGGCGGGGCGCGGGGCACGCACGTCCGCGACTCGGCGCGGCTCGTACCGTCGAAGCTGCCGTGCTCGCCGGCGTGCCGCAGCAGCTGCCCGTGCGTCTCCAGCGAGGGGCGGAAGACGAAGACCCCGCTGTTGAAGCAGTCGGGCCAGCCGGGGTCCGGGGCCGCCGAGAACTCGCCGCGCTCGAACAGCTCGTCGATGTTGCTCAGCACCTGGCGGGGGACAGCAGGGGACCCTGGGGCGCAGCTCTGGGACGCCCGGTCCTCCTGTGAGGAGCCCGGCGCGGGCTGGAGGCCGGGCGACCGTGTCCGGGACCACGACCCCCCCATCCCCCCCCCCCGGTTTCCTGAGCGAGTCTCTCCTCTTCGGCTTGCAGAGGCGGTGCCGCGTCCGGACAGCTCGCTCGGCGATGGGCCGAGGACCCGCCGACGGTGCCACAGGAGACACGGAGCAGCAAAGCGTGGCGACCTTGGGGCGCCGTGACGCACGGCCCCCGAGGCCCGGGGCCGCGACGCGCTACACCAGCGTGGCCTCGGCGGCCGTGGCGGCGTGAGGCCCACGCACGGTCTCGCACAGCACGGACGCCGGCCACGGCAGCGGACGCCCGCCTCCCGGGGCCGCGCCTGGGGGCAGGCGACGTCGTAGCGTCGCTCTAGCGCGCGCCCTGTCTACTCACACCCGCAGAAGCGTGCGCGCTCACCCGCAGGCCCGGGGCAGCCGGCCACACCCGCACACGGCGCACGGGCCCCGCCTGTCTGCGGGGCGCGCTCGGCCCCGTGCCCGCGTCGCCCTCGGCGCTGCGCCCCACGTGCCGCACGGGGCCGCGAGCCTCGCCCAGAGACGGCTGCCTCCGCGCGCGCGGGATGTCGCTGCCATCAGGTGGCGCGTGACTGCACGCAAGAGGCAGGACGCAGCGCACGAGGCTGCTGGCCGCGGGTCCCGACGCGTCGAACTCGCAGCGGCTCTGAAACCCGCCAATTTCCTGCGGGTGCTCGAGGCCCTCCGTGGGGCTCTGCGGACCGCACATGGGACCCGCGGAACCGGCCGCCCGGCCGCGGAGGTGCGCAGAGCAACGTGGCATCCCCTGTCCATGCCCAAGGGAGCCTGGCGCGGGGCTGCCCCCTGTGACACCTGTCGGCACCCTGCACCGTGCCGTGTAGGGGGACAGGAAGCACAGTGCCATCTCTGCAATTCCACTCCCTCCTGTCCCTGCCTCGCACAGTGCCCGGTGCACAACCCGCAGTGGATACCCCCCACGCCAGCCTCTGCCTACACCCCGGCTCGCCGATGGCTGTCTCGGGGACCCCCTCACGGTGGGCAGAGCTGCTGCAGGCCACTGCCCCAGATGACGACCGCGGTGGCTCAGCTTAGCGAGCCGGCACGCAGCCCAGTGCGGACCACGAGGTTCTGCATCCAATCGAGGGAGGGTTCCTGTGCTGGGTCATGGCTCTACTGTGTGTCGGTCACTTCGTGGGACACGCACGCCCCTTGGGGAAGGCACGTGCCTCGGCGCGAGGTCCCACGTGATTTCGCCCGGCTGCATGTGTTGAGGTTGGGGACACGGGCCCCGGTGTGCGTCCCCCAGCCGGAGCCAGCAGCCCGCCGCAGGAGGGTCACGCGGGGTCGTCGCCCGGAGCCCCGCGCCCCCCCCCCGCCCTCCCCCGCGCAGTGCACTCACCAGGGTGTCCGCATCCAGGAAGACGCACTTGCTGTACTGCGTGAGGGTCCAGCAGTGCAGCTTGGTGAGCGTGACCCCCAGCTCCGGTCTCCTGAGGACGGCCAGGTGGATGGAGTCCACCGTGTCTGCCAGGTCCACCTCGACCACCTCATCGAACACCCGGGACAGGACGGCCCTGCAAAGACACGCACCGAGCACCAGGAGGACCACGGGGCGCTCGCCGCGGGCCGCGCGCGTGGGAGGGAAAGCCCCTCGGGACTCGCAAACGTGCGACGTGACGCTGGTTCCCGCCACGCTCACGGCGCCTGCGCAGGAGGGGAATGGTCACCGCGGTGTCGGACCGCGGGCACCTGTGCCTCGCCCTCCCCGTGCGTGCACACGCGGGGAGCACGAGGCCACGTACGGGCCGTCCGCGGAGAGGCTGACGCGGCCTCGCGCGGCGCAGGGCGGTGCGCGTGCGTTTGCCTTCTCTCGTGATTATTTTTGTCACGATGCCCCGGCCGCGAGGGCTGAAGGCTGAGCAGCAACCAAGCCACGTTCGTGCCCTTCCCTATCGGCGTCTCCTTCCCGTGATACACAGCCACACTGCTGGCTGTCTACGCGGCGGGGACCCCATCGCGGGAGACGGCCTTTTGTCAAGACACCACGGCCCCTCTCCCAGCGCTCGCTTGATGGTTTCGCGAAAGGATGGCTCGGCATCGCCTAGGAATGTCTTGCGGCGCCGGAACATGGAAAAAAGAAATGTCGGCAGCCTCTGGAGGATCCGGGGAAGACTGTCACGAGACGTCCCCGTCACCAAAGCTGAAAGGGGGTGCGTGAGGAAGAAACAGCCAACCCACGAGGAAGGGCAGAGCATATTCGTAGGTCAACGCTGATACCAAAGTCAAGGAAGGAAAGAAACGGGGAAGGAAGTGCAGCTGATCCTCACAGAAGAATTCCAAGTCAGGAGCATGGAAGGCAAAGCAGAACATCACCGTTACCGGGTGGTCACCACTGCTAACCAGATTCAGCAACCGCAGGTGACCGCAGAGGTAAAGGCTTTGAGCAGAAACAGCATGTGCGCAGAGGCGACTGCTCTGTCCCCCGAGACGGTTCTCAATCGAGCCCTCTCCCGTTTGTCCCCAGAATCCTCGCCGGGCGCGTCGGGCTGCAGCGTGCCCTGGGAGGTCCCGGTCCTCGCCTCGCCCCCGAGCCTGCCGCGACACAGCTCGCTTGTCTTCTTAGCTCCGCATCGCTCTATAGCCTATCGATCGTCTTTAGGAAGAAATGACGTCGATGTTTCTTTTCGTACCATTCCGTGTTCAGGAGCGGCACCTCCCTCTACGAAACGGAGTGATTCTGGATCGCTGCGAAACGTCAAACTCCTGGAAAACGCAAATTCCTAGGCGTGACGTGACTATCGTCCTCCAACAGCCGGCAGCCGAGGACGCACCCGTGACTCCGAGGGGTCCGTGCATTTCTGTGACGTGGGGGTTAGAGACAACTTCTGCTGAGAAAGAGCTCCGAGCTCTCCTCTCAGAGTTTACGTCCACCTCGGAAACCAGTCAGATTGGCTTCGGCCTCAAAGAAGCGTGTTTATAGAAAATTAAATGAACGCTGGCAGCGAGCCGCAACTTTTTTCTTTTTTTCCTAAACGAGAAATGTGTGAAAAAGAGGAACAAAAAACCATAACCTCACAGGGGAGAAACAAACCTCACGGCCACCACGAGCCCAGGGACCCAAGTTGACATCAGCAACAACAAGACACGGCGGCATCACACTGTCCACGATACGACGCCCTGAGGAAGGCTCATCGCTTGGGGACTATTTTTTTTTCCTAAGGCAACAATGTGTACGCTCAATCTCATCACCAGGAGAGACCAGGCCAAGCCCCAGGGAAAGAAAGGCCTTCTGTGAAATGAAGCGGTTCCCCGAAAACATGGCGAGGGCAGGACACGCTGGACGGAGAAGCCAGCATTGTCCCGGGTGGGACAGGGTGATGAGAAACAGGGCGGGGGGCCTGCATCCCACGGCAGAACAGAGCCGGGCGCTGCCAGAGGCCGCCTCCGTGGCCAAGACGAGCCCTTGCTCTGTGAGCTGTGCTCTCTGCGCGCACCGCCGACAGCTGGCTCTTATGCTTGTTTTCCCCGAGCTGAGAGAGTCTCTCTTTTAGAAAAAAAACACTTTTCAATCTTTTCACGTTTACCACGATCATGGATATACGTAACTCGAGTCCTATGTTTTCCCCGAGCTGAGAGAGTCTCTCTTTTCTTTTTTTTAAAAAGAAAAAGACTTTTCAATCTTTTCACGTTCACCACGATCATAGATATACGTAACCCGAGTCCTGCAGCTTTTTAAAATTTTTTTAGATTGCCCTTAGTTTCCCCCGCCACGCTGCAGTGCGAGGATGAGGTGATGTTTCCATGCCGAGCTTTTCCCGGCCATGCTTGAAAGTTGTACATTCCTTTTCTCCTCCTTTTACGCTGGTCACGAGACGCGTTGAAACGTCTTTTTTCGACCGCACGTAAAAACAGTCGCCGTTGACAGCCTCACCCCAGACAGGACGGTGGTGTCGCCCCACGTTCCCTTCCCTACCTGCTCTCTGCTCCCCGATCAGCTGCTGTGTCCGGTGTTAATTCGAGGTGATGTTCCCGAATCAGACATCAGACTCTCAGATTCACACAGCGCATGTAGCACGGCCTCCTGCATGCCCTTGGCCCTTAGAGTCCCATTCCACTTTGCGCGAGGACGTCATCGAGCGCACATTTTCCCCCAAAGGTCTTGGGGAATAGAAGGGTTGAGATTCCGCATATTCGAAGCATCCTTATTTTTTGCTTCGCGTTACACTCACCGAATACGGACATCTCCCTTCGAGATGATTCCGTCTCGAATCGTCTGCATGGACCATCTCAACCAGAGCGATGTGCACAGAACACTCCAGCGAAAACCCCTCCTCGGAGCTGACATGGGACGGGAGCGCTTTATTCCCTCCACGCCATACCCCCTGCTCCTGCTTTGCGTGAGGAAACTCTCAGTATCGGACAGCTGTGGGAGCTCCTGGTCTACCTCTTTATAGCCTTTCCCGGTGTCTTCTGTATGTGTATTCCTGCTTCCTCGTTGAACAGCATTATTCAAAGCCACTTTATCCGGAAGAAAGTACCCTGGCGTCACCCATTCCTTCCCCCTCTGCTTTCTGCCCAGCCATGTCTGGAATTTGTGGCATGCTCACGGCTGTGTAAAGACGATGGGGTGGGGTGGGGAACCGTGCTCTACGTTGCTACAAATAACCTTGCAATTCTTGTTCTCAAATGCTTTGGATCAACCCTGCCTGTTTCCCCAAAGCAAATTCCTAGCAGCAGGATTCAGTCTTTTGAATGTGATTTGCTGGATGCCATGAGCACCGGCCCCCGGGTTCCTGTCCCCAGAAGGCTCAACCCCCACGACTTCACGTTTGCACCTCGCAGCTCGGAAGGGCGGTGGTCTCCTGGGGGCTTTTCGTCACTACAGTCCTGACCGGACCATAGCGCACAAGCCCTCGACCCTCGCCATGACCGCCAAAGACGTGCCGTGTCCCGTGACACACGAGCTCCGTCTGCAACGCCGAGTCCTTCCCTGCGTCCGTGGACTCTGCAGTACACGAGTCTGGAGGCATCCCGATGTGCTTTGTCCTCTGTGCGGACAAACCTGCGTTGATCCGTCTCGGAGAGACACAGATGTCGTGACCGCCAGCCACAGCGTCAGAAACGCGTCCGCACGCGCCTGTGTCCTGCCGTTCCGTCTGGGTGTCCCCGCGCTGGCCGCCGCGCGCCTTCCTCTGCTGCCCCGTCAAACCCAGCGTCATCTTTTGCACAACAAAATTCCGGGGGGGGGGGGCCCTTTCTGCAGACGCGGCTTTGCTTACGGCGACGAGATCGTGGGCTCTGAGCCTTTCCTCACGTGCATCTGTGTCAGAGATCCCGTCCCTACGAGCCTCGCCTGCCACACTGCCGGGAGGGATGTCACGTGATCGGACGGCATGTGCTCGACCGTCATGTGATCGGATGTCATGTGGTCGGATGTCACATGGTCGGACGTCACGTGATCGGGCGTCACGCTTTCTCTCACGGGTTTAACGCGTTAATAACTATTATTCGCTCCTTGCATTTCCCATGTCCATCTCTGCCTGTTGTCACGGCCACGTCCTCCTCAGCTCTGCCACCGTACCCCCTTCTTCTCGACGAGCCCGTCTTTCTCTGAAGCCACCGCGTGGGTGTCCCCCAAACTCCCCTCTGTTTCCCTCCATCACGTGGACTTGAGTGTGACGAGCCCACTGGAGCTGGAGACTCTTCTCTCGGGCTGATTTTAATTCTCCTGCAGGACGTTGGAAGATGGGTCCCTTGGGGAAGGGGCGGTCCCTGGTCCCCTGCGTTCAGTATGCACTTAGGAGCAGAATTCCCCTTTTCAAACTGGACCCCTGACAGCTGAATAAGGTCACCTGATCTCTCCTGTCCCACGATTTGGCAAACGAGAGGGCAGGAAGCCCCTGGAGCCACCGCTAACTGGGCCCGGTCCTTCCAACAGGCCTGTGACCACCACCTGCAGCCATCCTTAAATTCTGGGCACCCTCATGTCCTCAGATGCTGTCTGTTGTCAATGCCCCCCCCAAAAATCCCCAGCCCCTGACTCCAGCCGCCATGTCCTGAGCTCCCAGCAGGGAGCAAGGCCACCCGTCCACCAGGCACGGCCCTCCACGACACCGGGTCCCCTGCAGCGTGAGGTGACCGGCTGCCGACGGGGGGTGCTGTGTCCGCTAAGTGTCCCCCACAGCAAGAGTCCCCCTTGTCCTTCCTAGACTCTCACCCCAGCCTCAACGACCACGCACCCTAAGGTAACTCACAGTCTGTCACCGGGGGGAGGAAGCAGGAGAGCAGAGCTTAGAGGGGCAGAAGCGGCAGAGGAAGCCGGGCTCTGAGCCGCACGGCCGCTGCCCGCGGGGCCTCGGGCCAGGGAAGAAGTCGCCTGTCACAGCAGCGCCCCATGCGGAGGGGCCGTGAGCTGCGCACGGGCGAGTGTCCACTCACGCTGAGGTCATGCTGTCTCAGGAGTTTCAGCTCTGGGGGCCCGGCGCCTCCGGTCAGCATGATGACCGGGCTGCTGAGGCTCGCTGAGCACCGAGCGCTGAGCGCCGAGCACCGAGCACTGAGCACCGAGCACCGAGCACACACCACACACACACACACACGGCCACGCCCCGGGCTGACGCCTCCGAGTCTTACCTGAGCAGGCCGGACACCTGAGGAGTGATGAGCACCACCAGCATCCTGGTCGCCCTGTGGTTGCGCAGGGACTGGCCCAGGACCAGGGCGCCCTGGCAGTACACGTCATTGGTGGCCAGCGTGACGAACGCCTGGTCGGACACTGTGGACACAGAGAGACGCAGAGTGATGCTCCCGGAGGGTCTCGTGGCCCCGCGGGGTCGGCTCCTGCTCATCCCGGCTCCTCTCCCCCTGCACACGCGCTGCGGGCGACCGTTGGCTCTAAAATGTTCATCGGTGACAGTCCATGTCCAGCCTGTCACTGACACAGACACATGCATGCACACACACAGGCACACACACACACATGCACATGCACACACATGCACACATATGTGCACATGTACACGCACACACGTGCACACACCAACACACAAGGCACACACGCACACACAGGCATGCATGCACACTGCATGCACACATACACGCATGCACACGTGCACTCACATGTGCGCACACACATGCCTGCACACACGTACACACAGAGAGACACACAGGCACACACACATACGCACATGCACACACACACATGCACACATGTGTGCACATTACATGCACGCATATGCAGACACCAACACACAAGACACACACAGGCACACATGCACGAACACATGCACACTGCATGCACACATACACGCATGCACATGTGCACTCACACATGTGTGCACACACGCCTGCACACATGTACACACACAGAGACACACAGGCACACACATCTACGCACATGCACACGTGCACATGTGCACACATATGCACACATGCACACGCAGACACACAAGGCACGTGTGTGCATGCATGCACACACACAAGGCACACATGCACACATGCGCATGCACACATGCACACAGGCACACGTGTGCTGCGCACACATCCATACACACTGCGCACACGTGCACATGTGCACTCACACACGTGTGCACACACACTCACCTGCACACATGTACACGCACACAGACACACACACACGAGGAGTGTGAGGACATTGCGGGACGTGGGCTAACCCCAGCACAGCACCACGACAATTTCCTGAGGCTGCAGCTCTGCCGACGCCCACGGCTGTGACCCCGTCTGTCCTTTGGCATCCAAGTCCCCGAAGGGCCCCCCGCAAATCGCTGAGTCTCAGGGCGAAAAGGACGTGTAGGGTGGAGGCCGGTGTCGGACGCCCTGAGTTGTGACGAAGACGCCCCCCGGCTACGAGGGCGGAGCTGTGCCGAGCAGCGGGCACGCCCGGTCCACGCCGCCCGCGCCCTGTGTGGCACAGATGTGGACTCCCGGGCACGTGATGCCACGGAGCCGGCAGGAGGAAACTGTGCGTTTCAGGAACCAAAACGTCCTCGGGTCCCTGACGGCTGCACCGGACAGAGCCGCAAACGGCAGAGCCCGCTCACGGCCACCGTGGGTCTGCGCGCCCCTGCGGGACGGGGACGTTCACAGGGACTTTGAAGCGGTTCCACCCGTGGGCCCCAAGGGCCCAGAGACAAGACAAAGAAGGTAGCACACACGCACCCCTGCCCCGTGCAGGCCGCCGGGCCCTCTGCAGACAGAGACATTCACAGCGCGCAGCCCGTGGCCCGCGGCCGGAGCGGACATCAGTTCTCAAAGGGCAGACCGTCCCCGGTCCCCATGCCCTGCCCCGGGCAGCACGGGGAGCCAGGCCGAAAGGCTCACCCACGGGCTAAAGTCACCAGGGCGGCTGTGGGGCCTGGGCGGACACCCCGACCCTCACGTTCCCAGGGGCAGGTCCCAAATGCGCCAATGCCAACACACGTCCTGGGGGCTTCCTCATCAATGAGCAAATGACCAGATTCCTGTCGTCACCACCGTGGGCTGATTGAGTGCTGGGGACAGCCAAGGTCAGACCCCCAGCCTGCAGAGCGAATGGTTATCTACCTGCACGTTGACCTCTGCCTACTGCCCACCCTCCACCTGCCTAATCCATCTATCTACCTGTCATCTACCTATCTATTATCTACCTATCAATCTAGCACCTATCTATCTATCTATCTATCTATCTATCTATCTATCTATCCATCTATCTATCTAACGATCCATCCATCCATCCATCCATCCATGTACCTATTACCTATCATCTACTATCTATCTATCTATCTATCTATCTATCTATCTATCTATCATCTATCTATCTATCTATCTATCCATCCATCTATCTAACGATCCATCCATTCATCCATCTACCTATCTATTACCTATCATCTATCATCTATCATGTACCATCTATCTATCTATCTATCTATCTATCTATCTATCTACCTATCTATCTATCAATCATCTACCTTCGTATATATCACATATCTAGCATGTATCATCTACATATCTGTCACTGTCATTTATCATCCATCTATCTCTATATCTATTTATTGTCTAAACATCTATCTAGTTTTGCTGCGAGGAGTTTGGGGGTGCGGAGACGTCCCGGGAAGGGGTCTGCATGGAGACGAAGAGTGGGGTCCTCACAAGAGCACACAGTGACCAGAACAAGCCACCCCAGAGCAGAAGCGACCGCCCCGCTGACCGCCGGTCATCCGGAGAGGAAGGTGGAGCAGGTGACGAAGCCCAGGAGGGGGTCGTGGGTGGGGAGCAGGAGAAACAGTCAAGGGACCGGACAGCGGTTCCTGCGAAGGCGAGGTTCACAGCCCCGCACACGGGCACACGGGCCCAGCCACGACCAGCACCGTCACGGGCGGGACTGGGTCCCTCCGCAACGCCTGCGTTCAAGCTCTCACCCCCACGCCCTGGAAAACAGACTGCGCGTGCAGACGGGCCTTTACAGACGGGACGAAGGCGCAATGAGGTCACCGGGGCGGCCCTGATCCCACAGGACGCTGTCCTTAGGAGAAGAGGACATGAGGACGCAGACACACACACAGAGAGGGACGAGCACGTGGGGACACGGGAGGAGACGGTGTCCACACGCCCAGGACAGACCAGCCCTGCCCACAGCTGCATGTCGGACGCCCGGCTTCCACGATGTGGCAGTAAATGCCCACTGTTGGGGCCACCTCGTCGACAGCGTTTGTGACAGCAGGTGCAGCGAGGTGACCCGACGGGGCCTCACACTGCGAAGCCCACGCTGCCCGGGGGACGGGGCGCATGGCGGTGGCCCGCTGACCCCGGGGGCCTGACGCCACGCACCACGGCCCTCGTCACGCCGGCTCACCATCCTTTCCCCGGGAGCCACCTTTGCGTCCTCGTCACCGCCCGCACAGCTCCTGGCGAACGCCGCTGGCCGCCGACCTTCCTCAGAGAGGACGGCGACGCCCCACAGGCCTGCAGGACGCACCGAGCGGTCAGCATCGGCGCCGGCCCGTCAGCGGCGTGGCCTCGCACACGGCCCCGACGGGTTTCCAGCCACGAACGAGGCCCACGAATCGCCGCGCACCGCGCCGAGACACACTCGCAGCCGAGGGGCCAGCCAGCCGCCGGGGGCTTCGGCGAGCACGTCACAGGAGAAACCGCAGGGAACGCTCGGCGCTCCGTGCCCCACACGGGCCACCAAAGGCAACACTCGACACTCTCAGTGAAGCCGCCTCGGCCTATGCGGTGGCTGCCACCCCTCTGATGTGGCTCCACAAGCGGCGTTGGCCTCTGCTCCTTGCGAGTCCTGCAGTCAGCCCGCGTCCCCGCCACCCCCCGAAGGCCAGGCGGCTCCCCCTCGCGCCTCCCCGGGGCTCAAAGGGGCTCTTGTGTGCCGCAGAGTGTTGAGAACCCACGTGGGGTCGTCCAGCCTGTCGCCGGGGAGGGCGATCCGTGTGAGCCCCTGGGCTTGAATGCTGCCTTTATGGGGGGGGCGGGGGCAGGAGGTGTTCTCGCCAGAGACGGGCACCCCGCCGCAGGGACAGACGGCCTTTTCTGCTCGGCGGGGGGGGCAGGACCTCGCCGCTGGGGAGGGCGCTTCCTGCCCGGTGCAGGCCGGAGGGGAGGGACAGACACCCTGTGGAAGCCGGTCCACGGTGCATCAGATCCCCCTCCGGACAAATGGCACAGTGTTTGGGGTTGTTGTTGCTGTTTTAATGTGCTCCTGAATGACCACATGTAATCTTCCCCCGAGGGGCGCCTCGGAGCGTGCACACAGCCCCTCCGTCTTTCTCGGTGCTCAGTGTGATGCTTCTATGTCCACACCTCCAGCGTCCGAGGTCAGCTGTCCAGATCTCGTGTCCAAGAAACCCCGGGGCAGGCACGTGGGACCGAATCTCAGTCCTTGGGGGCCAGGCCTTGCCAGGAGCCAAGCCACCAGGCCTGGCGGAGCTCGCCAGCCGCCCTGCTGCGGGGTGGCCCCCGGATCTTTATCCGGGTCACCGACCACCTCTGTGTCTGACTCCAGAGGACCCCAAGAACCAGCCTCCCCAAAGTTTGGCGGCATGAAGCCTTCCAGTCGCTGAGAGCCTCAGACAGTTCAGACCTCAAGGAAACCCTCAGCGTTACTGTGCACAGAAGGAAAATTGTGAAATCCCAGCGCCCCTTGACCGAGCCGCAAGTGGCCAACTCCCTGGTCCGGCTGAACCGGCCCGGCGAACCCCGCCAGCCCCAGGGCCATTGGCTCCACAATGGGACATGGGGGGCTCGGGGTCCCCTTGCGGGCCGAGCAGGGGTCCCCACAGCGCAGATTCGTGTCACGCGCGCCAGCAGGACACAGGGGCTCGTGGCCGACTCACCGGGCATGGTGCGAGGCTCCGCGCGCCGCGCGCTCCGAGCGGCCGGCGTGCGCCTGGCGCGCGGCGTGGACTGTCCCTCCTCCAGCCGCGGCAGCAGAAGCGTCGCCCTCCGGGGAACCGGCGCCGAGTTCAGGGCCTGCGGGCGACACCCGTGGCTGCAGCCCCGGCACTGCGTCCGCGTCCTGCGTGTCCCGGCGCCCCGCACCTCCGACTCGGTCGTCCGGCCAGTCACCTGCGCCTCCGCTGCGCCCCGCGTGTCCCCCGCGCCCCGGCCCGCCCTGGTGTCATCTGCGTCCCCGCCGCACGTACCCAGCGCACCCTCCCGGCTCCAGGGCAGCCACCCCACCCCCAGCCAGGCGCTCCGAGCCCCGGGCGGCCGCCGCGCCCCGCCTCTGTGCGACCCCCGCGGCCTCGGCCCGCACCCGGGCCCGGCTCCCCGCTCCCTCCCTCGCTGGGGTCCCTCTCTGCGCCCCCTCTACGCACCTCGCTCTCCTCCGCGCCGCCCCGGCCCGGGCCTGCACGCGCCCGGAGCCCCGAAACCCCTGCGCGCCGGGCGCCGCTGGCCCGCACCCGCGCTGGGAGGCCCCGCCGCCCGCGCCCAGCGATTGGCCGCGCGCCGGAAGCCGGGTCCCGCCCGCGCGCAGCCCCCCGGCCCTGGGTCTCCCCGGCCCCGCCGGCCCCGCCCCTGGCGGCCCCTCCCCACTGACCGCCGCAGGCCAGCTCGGGCAGTAACCTTTAACCGGCCCGCCCCAAAGTAAATGTTTGCGCAGGCCTCAGAGGGCCTGGGCCCAAGGCCAGCCCTGCCTGCCGCCCGCCCGCGGCCGCTGGAAACGTCCCCGCCAGACGCGCAGGACGGGATGGTCCCGCAGGCAGAGGGTGCGGAACAGGACACGCCGGGGTGCGGGAACGAATGAATGAGGGGCGAACGCACGGGAGAATGAATGAAGTAAATAAAGGAGCGCTCTGATGAGCGTGAATTAATGAATGCCTGTGGGAGTGAATGAGCGCGTGGGTCAGGGAGTGACTGCGTGCACAAGGGCGAGACGGCAGGGGTTAGTGAACCACGCGTGAGTGAACGAATGAACGATGAACGAATGAATGAATGAGGGAATAAAGGGGTCGGGGCCTGCGCCGCCGAGGGAATGAGCGCGCATGCGCGTGTGGATGGGGGCCGAGCGCAGGACGCAGTGACTGGGCACGAACGCATGCGGGACTGAGAGCGAACGAGTGTACGCGCGCGGGCGGGCCTGGCCCCGCACACGAGGGCAGCGCGTGGCCGAGCAGGTGACCCGGGCCCTCGGGCAGGCGCAGCGGATGCGGGCAGCAGACGCGAGTGGGGCGGATGAAAGCAGGTGTCGGGCCCGCTGGCACTGTCCCCGCTCACGGGTTCGAGTCCGCAGGTCAGACGCGCACGGGGCAAGGAGGCCCCACTGCTCAGGTGAGGCCGCCGGTTCGAAACGTCCAGCTGCAGCACGGGACAGGTGCACGGACAGGGGTGGGGGGGACCCAGCGACGCGGCCTTGAGGAGCCGGGTGTCTGGGACTCTTCCCCGGGAAGGGACCGGAGAAGACGCAAGGTCAGAGGTCACGCTGCGCACCGGGCAGGGGACAGGTGCGCCCTGGCGAGTGGTAGAGGGAGCAGGGAGCCGCCCCTGGGCCAGAAAACGCCTCAGGGAGGAGGCAGGCATGGCCCACGGGGAGGCGGAGGCAACCGGGAGCTTCTCGGGCCTCAGCGGACCTCCGGGGTCCCACAGGTCACCTTGGTTTCCACACGCGAGTGTCGGCACTGAATCCACGGCCCGCGGTGCACGCACTGCGCGCATGCGCTTCCTGCCCTGCGAAGGTCACCCAGAGGGGCGGGGCCCGGGGCGGGGCGGGGCAGAAATGCAGAAGGGGGTCTCGTCCCACCGAACCAGCCAACGGCCCCCAAAACGACCAACCCGCGTCGCCTCGCTTCTGCCCGGTCCGCACACACCGACATCGTCGGAAAACACAGACGAGGCGCTCGTGTCACGGTGAAAATGACTTTGACCTCCTTGCGGACTTCCGGGTACCACAAGACCCCCGGCCAGGGTTCCACGTGTCACGCTGTGAGGAGCAACCCCAGGGGGCTGCAGGAAGCGAGGGATGTCCTGTCGCTGCATTTTGTTCTTATTTCGCCTTGTGCTGGTTTCGAAACCACGAGAACGCAGCCCTCTGTGTGGAAAAACATGGAAATTGATGAACTGCAAAATTTTTATGAAACTAAACAAAAAAGGATGCGCAGCATAGAGGGAAGGGACTTTGAAAGTGCGCAGAGGGTGTCCCAGGGCGGAAGCTTGTTGGCCATCACCACGGTGGGGCCCGGATGCCGCACCCCCCCCCACCTGCCTGTCCACGGCACCTGTGTTCTCGCTCGCTGCTCGCCCTGGCGGGGGGCGGGGCTTACTCGCCGTGGGGAAGAAGGGCTTCCACGGTGACGGTGATGAGGACTGGCACGGGACGAAGGAGCCCAGGTTTGGAGGCACCTGTCCTTGGAGAAGGTGCCCTTGAACCATACATCATTGTCAGCGCCCACCTGACGGGCGAGGAAGGTGTCACTGGTCGGTGTCGCCGGGGAAGGGCGCGCACCTGTCTGGTCCCCCGTGGTCCTGCACTCTGCCGTGACGCCCCTGGGCGTTTGGAGGTGGCCCTGGGCGCGGCAGGCCCCTCCAGGCTCCGTGAAGCCCCCGCAGCGTCTCAGCCATCAGGGGAGGCACCTGGTCCGAGGACTCTGTAGCCGGGCCGCCTCCGCAGCGCGGCCCCGGGTTCCCGTCCCTCCCCGCAAAACCGACAGACGCAGCGATGTGGGACCCTCCCTGGAATGCTCCCTGCTGGTCTGCGCCCTCATGACGCCCACGGCCCCCACGCCGCCTCGCCACCACTGGGCGTGGGCGATTTCCTGCCTCCTTGCTCGCCTGGCCCCGCCCCTCTGCGTACCAAGTGTCCCGCACACGTATGCCACGGTGACGTTCCATGTGGCCCGGTCCCGCCGCTCAGGGCTCAGCGTGTGACATGCATGCGGCCTCTCTGTGGGGACTGGGTCCCAGGCCAGCCCCCCAAGACAGGACAGCCACGCAGCAATGACGCGGGCATGCCTTGCTTCCTTCGCTGGGCTGGGGGCGGGGGACGGGATCCCAATTCGTCCCCTCTCCAAGGGTTTGGAGTGACGTACCAGCAGGGTTACCACCGTGATGCTAGTGACATTCAGGGCGGACGACTCTGACGTCCGGCGTCCTGGGCACTGCAGATGGATGATAGATGATAGATAGATAGATGATAGATACATTGATACATAGATAGATAGATGATAGATAGATGCTGATGGATTAGACAGATATTAATGGATAGGTATAGATAGACATTAATACATGATAGATAGGTATTGATACATAGGTATAGGCAGCTAGATAGATGGATGATAGGAAGATAGATATGTAGCTATATAGATAGATGATTGATGGACAGATAGGGAGATAGGTATCGATAGCTAGATACTGATAGATCGATTATGTCATAGGTTACTGATTCTCTCTATCCCTCTAGGTAGCCCCGTCTCTCCTCATCTCTCTCAGACGTCTTACCAGGAGCAAAGCTGAGGTCCGGCTGGCTCCCCCCGGGACACGCTTCTGAAGAGGGCTGAAGTCCTCGCTGGGCGGGGCGCCCTGAGCCCTGTAGGGCGCACAGCAGCCTGCGGCGTGCGCCCAGCGGTCGCCAGCAGCACCCCCACCCCAGTTTTGACAGGGGGTGTGCAGACCAGAGACGCGGCTAAGGGAAGGGGTGACGTCGCGGCCGCAGAGGGGGCGGGAGGGCGACGGGCCGCGTGTGGGGTTTGGGGGTTACCGGCGCGTCCTCACTGGGCGGGAGTGGCGAGGGAGGAAAATGCACAACTTGCACGCAGGTCGTGTCCCCAAACACCCGCCCCTAAAGCTCCCGCGCCACCGTGGGCCCCCCTGAGGAAGGAGCCCGCTGGAAATCGGGGTTTCCTGCTCTCAGCTCCCTGCAGCGCGGGCCCTGATGCCCGGTGATTGACGGGCGTGACAGACGCAAGCGCCGCCCCCGTCCCCGCCCCTCTCCTCACCTCCCACCCACTGCGGCTGGTCACGCCAGCCTGTCACCCAAGCCGCGCTTGGCGGCCAGCCATTCCCCAGGTTCTATTTTGGGAAAAGCGCGCCAGGGGTCAGCCCTGAACTGGCAGCAGCGAGATCCTTTGGGACATTCTGAGGACATGCAAATCCTTGGTGTCCCGCAGACTGCCGCTCCCCCGCGTCAGGAAGCAGCGTGGGGCGGGGGATGGGAACCCTGCCTTCACGGGTCCCCTGATGCTCGCCCAAGCTGGGAGCAGGGCCATGACTGCTGATGAGGCGGGCGGCGGACAGTGGTGCGGGGCAGCTAGCGCGGGCGGGAAGCGGGTGGCCCCCAGCGGGACAGCTGGGGCCACTGCACAGATGGGTAAGGAGAAGGTATAGGACGCCCCAGCAGGTGCCTGTGTCCCCCAGCACGACAGTCTGCAGACGGGACTCAATTCCCTGCCCCACACACTGCCCGCCGTCCCCTCCCTCCAGGGGCAGAAGGCAGTGAGCGACAGGCCATCGTCCCCGTCCCGGGCAAAGGGCGTCTCTGTCTATAAAACCCGAGCCCGCAGCCTGCCGTGGGCATGGCTGGGTGCCCAAGGGTGCCGGTCCCCAGGAAGCCGGCGGGTGAGCTCCGCCGTGGGCACGGCCATCGGAAAGCAGTGCACCTGTCCAAAGACGTTTGCCAACTGCAGCAGAGACTCTGCACTGTCGTGAAGGCACATTTGAGAAAACAACTCTCTCAGTACAACAAAGATGGTATCATTGCAGAGTTATAAGACCTCTCGGGGGAGTGTTCGAACCCAGAAACCACAGAGATGGACGCCCACGATTTGGGTGACACGTTCTTGTGACAAAGGCCTAGGAACTAACTTGAGAGACAAGCAAAGAATGAGAGAAAATATTTACAATACATAGAGCACATATACGTGTTTATCACAGTCGCAATTAAGCACCCAATTTTATATTTCAATAAATAAACCTCGTAATGTATACAGTACTACAATTGTAAGCAACTTGTTACAAAAATAGCAAGGAACTTAATAAGGCATGCTGCCGTTAACAGCCAGCATTCAGCCTCCAGTTTTCTGTTATTCGGTCTTGACAGAGCTAAGATTTCCCTTGAATGTTCATGACTCCTCACCCGAATGATATGAATTTGCAGCTGTGTGTCCCGTTCTGTGTTAACGAGACATGAGAAGTTGGCCGGTGATGTCTAGAAGGACATCGTTATTCTTCACAGAAGAAATCCGCAGGAACATGGTCCGAATTTCGACTCTGGACATTGGTGGATGGGGTTGTGATGGCAGCCTTGTCCCAGCATGAGCGACACTGGTCAGTGTCCTGGGAAAGGCAGGGTCACAAGGTGCAGAGAACCCCGCCATGGACGACCCTGGAACCCTCAGATCACCCCGCCCCAGAGCCCCAAACCTCAGTCAGTCTTAGTGATGCTCTCTTAATGGTTTTAAGCCACTTTGGTTTGAGCTTGCTGTTAGTTTAACATCCAAACACCTTCCTCTACACAATTGAGCACAAGTTCTCAAACATATTTAGGTCACAAGAGTCCCTTGACATGCCTAGAAAAAAAAAAAACCATGGGGGAATCTAGAGAGCTTGTGTTTATGTGGGTGATAAACATCCATGTTTTCTGTACTAGAAATTGAAACGGGACATTTTAGACATTTATTCGATAAGTTTAAAGATAACAACAATAACAAACCCATTACGCTTTACGTAGATAACATATTCTAATAGAAAAGATATGTATATTTTCACCCCTCAAAGAAAAATGGGGGAGGGAGGGGAAGAATAGCCTTTTTTTTACACATTTGCAAATCTCTTTGATTCTGCGGCTTATTAGAAGGCGGCTGAGGTGTCACACCTGTTCCTGACTTCATTCTGCTGCCGGACACGGTCGGTCGAGATCGAAATAAAGAACACAATCCAGCCTCCCACGGCTGTAATTTAGAAACGGCGGAGCCTTTCCACACGGCCCTGGGCTTTTTCATGCCGCACAAGGCAACGTGGGGTGTGGAACCCCAGCCAGGCATCGTCATCCTGGGCCACGTCAGAAGCCACGGGGTGTCTTATATGTCAGACGATTGTCGTACGGTGCCTCGGTCCCGGAGGGCCCCAAACGGTGGCACGTTGCACGACATGATGTCCATTTTTCAATGCCCACCACGGTTACCACCACCGTCCTCCCCGACGTCCCAGGCTGAGGGCCCTGCCCGCTGAGGCGATGCTGTCTCAGCTGCCGTCTTCATGAGGGGGTTGGAGGCAGAGCTGGCTGTGAGGACGGGACGCCCATGGGACCACAGCGTTGTGAGAAGAAGGAAAAGGGGAGACAGGAGCCCCCTGTCCACGCCGTGACCCAACGGTCATCTCCAGTCTCCAGCCTCCAGGAAGCGGGGGACTCAGGCTCGCTGTTCAAGGCGCCTGTGGCCACCGAGCTAGGACAGAGCCACTCAGTCCTTTCGCCCTGTGCCCACTGAATAAGTCTTCATCAGCACCTACTAGGTGCCAGTCACTGTCCGCGGACTTGGGGACGTATGCGTGCCTCTGCAGACGTGACGTTCTGGAGGGGAGAAAGCAAAAGCCGACCGTAAACCAGAGAGAGTGACGTCCTGTGGGCCACGTCTGCTGGTTTCGTCCTCGTGCGCAGCGGACGTGAGACAGAACGGCGCCTCGGGCCGGGCGGCGGGAGAGCCGGCCCCGCCCCGTGTCTTCCTGCCGCTGTCCCCACACCCGCAGCCCGCCCTGTGAAGCAGTCCCCGTGGGGACACGTCCTGTGGTCGTGAGGCCCCCACGGCGCTGCCATTTCCATCCTTCTGTCCGTCCGTTCACCCGGGTCCGTGCTGCTCACCTGCGTGAGGTGTGGCGGGTGCCGTGATGGGAGGGAGGAGACAGTGGCCCAGCGCCGACGTGACCACGGCTGGAGCCCGGGAGACACGCCGGATTGCGGTTTGGGACTGCACGGGACACGTGTCCATCGGGGACACACGGCTTGGCGTGGCCGACCCTCATCGCCCACGCGCCTCAGCGGGACGACCAGGAAGAGCACACAGTGTGCCAGCAAACAGGACCCCCCATGCCCTTGGGAGCCTGGCCTTCGGGTGACTGTCCCCAGGACGGGGCCGACCCCCGCAAGTCCGCCCGGCGTCTTCGATGCTCCCCTTGTCTCCCCGAGATCTCACCACCCCGTCTTCCACGGGCATCGGCTTCCCCCTGCATGTCGTGCGAAGTTCCTAAGTGGGTTCGGACGGAGCGGGACAGAGTGCTTCGCCAAGGCCGACCGTTCGCGTTGACGAAGGCCAGAGCGGAGGCCGGCGACGCTGCCCCGCACGCGTGACGCACACGTGTTTCACAGCTACGGATGCGGGAACACAACGCGGCACCCGCATGACGACCCCGGGCCGCAGAGCCCCCCGCAAGCCGATGGGAAGCACACGATGCTCCCTACGTGTTTTAAAGGTCCGGGGTTTTCAAAAATACGTTCCTGCTAAAACAGTGTGTGCGTTCGCCTGGTATTGCTGTGCCTATGACCCGCCATTCAGCGTCCGCACGGAGCACATCGTGTTGTGATGGTGTTGTTGTTCTTGTTAACTTCCCGCATGGCTACTCTTTGGCCAGTGGATGTATCCTCGGCGTCCTGAAACAAGCAGGCACCCCACAGGCAACATCAACAGCCAGGGGCAGAACGAAATCCGTCAGTTCAAAAGCGGTTGTGGGTCTTCGTGGTGTCAGGGACTCTCATGGTGCCACTTCCTCAGCGACCTACGAATCGGGCCACGGACTTTTGTCCCACTTTCCAAGCTTTGATTTGGGGAAACGCGCTACGTCACACGTCCTCTTTTGTTGAGCGCATTTGTGACATTTCTGTGCAGCTCGTTTAATCACAGGTTTCTAAAGAACTCCAGGACCTAAGACGAGTGCAGAGACCAGAACGCGGACATTGCTGAGGCCCGGAACCCCACCGCCCGTTAAGCGCGTTATATTTCTACCTTCTATTTCGAGCAGCATGTAATTCTCCCCCGAAATATAACACACTTCTACATATTTAAGTATCTAAATAGTGCACGTAGCTACACCCATAACGTATACATTGTGCACATGTATCCTTTTCAGCCCTGTGTGTTTCTCCTCACACAGAAGCCCGCGGAACCCAAGACGCCACGGGACCGTCTGCTCACGGAGAGAACGTGCATTTCCGTTTCTGCCTCCCCGCGGCTCCGAAGGCTCCTCTCCTTTGCACGCAGAGGTCATCGCATGAAATAAAACCCAGGGCCCTGCACAGGTGACAGCGATTCCTGGATTCAGAAGCTCGTCAGCTCCCCAAAGAGCGAGGCATCGAGGAAGTATCGTGACAACCACCTGTCAGGGGGTGATGTAGGCTCCGCACACATGTCAAGAGGCCTTCGAGGACACCAAGGTGTCTTCACGGGCACCTGCCCTTGGGCCGAACTGCAAGGCCGTGGATGGAGCCGTTACTCACCTCGACGGCCTGTCCCCAAATCTGGGTCTTTGACAAATAACCCCGTTTAATACAGACAGCGGTGCTCCTATCCAAACTTGGCCCGTTCTGCGTCTCACAGCAGCATGGAGAGTCGAAACGGCTCCCTCGGACTGTTTTCAACTAAGGGATGGACGGGCAGCTTCATCGTCGGTGTGTGAGGTAAGAGAAGAACGGGATAATCTCCCTGAAAATGATGCCAGGGCTGCCAGTTGGGGAGGGTACTTGCCAGATTCCAATGACTTCCTTCAGTGTGTTTCTGAAGGCGCTTAAGTGAAAACAAGAACAACCAGAACAACAACAAGGACTCCGTGAAAAATAGATCAACGGCCACTGGAAAGGGCGGCGGGGCCCCCGCGGGAATCTGGGAGGAGAGAATCGCACGCTTCGCTGTTACCGCTGTTACCTTTTGAAGGAGGAGGACGCGCTGTCAGAATGAGCAGGATCCCATCTGCGACTCGCCCCAGAAGACGTGCGATCGCTATTTTGAAACACTCGGTGGGGGAAAAAAAAAAAACAAAACTGTTTGACGCGATCCAGAACCATCTGCCGAGCCACAGACACTTCAATGCATTTGTCAAAAAAAAAACCCCAAAAAACTGCAAAGAAAAAAAAGCCTGTGAGATTAAGGAGTGGTTGGGTCGCGTCAGACAGTGAGACAGAGGCGGAAATCGAAGCCGACGTGCACAGGAATTCCATCTCCGAGGCACACAGGAGGCTGGGTTTAAGAAGCCGAAGGATGCCGATCCAGAGCGAACTTCATAAACAAAGAGGATTTCAGAAAACTCGGGCCGCGGACACCGCTCGGGCTTCTGTTCGTGAACGGGGACAGAAGGCCGGACCTCGAGGCTGGAGACCAAGGCATCGGACACTGGGAATGTCCCGACGTGACTCACAGGAGTTCAGGAGAAACCGACGTAGGTGCTCAGAAGAACGAGACGTCAACATCTCCGCGAAAAAGGCAACCGAGTCCACAGTAAAGCGTCTGAGAGAAGACACGGGAACATGGACACATCCTACGAACAAGCCTCCAAAAGGACCAACTTTATTGCAATCCAAAAAAAAAAAAAAAAACCCGAAAAACCACCCAAACACAATTTGAAAGTCAGATTGCAAACTGTCTGCCGAGACGTAATCATCAGTGCACAGCGCTGAAAAGAACATGCATATATTCATTTTATACATATGTATGAATAGATACATGTATCTATATATATATATATAGCGGGAGAATTGTCCCTGAATATTAAATGTGTAACAAATTTACCACGCAGAGAAGCAGGAGGACGTTCGCTCAGCGCCGCACGGGTCACCCGTGCCCCTGGGGCGCTGGGCGGCCGCAGGATGCCAGCGAAGATACGCAGAGGGACCGGAAAGAGCTGCGGTTTCCAGCTTCACGGAGATGTGATCGCCATGTAACATCGTATACGTTTAAGGACGATTTGATACGTGTATGTGGTGTTACATAGTTGCCATTTGTTTCTTTTCCCCTCTGCTGCGAACACTTAAGATTGACCATCTTAGCAACTTCCAAGTACACGACCCAGTGCGACCGCCGTGCCGTACCTCAGACCCCATCTAATGACTGGAGGTCTGTCCCTGTCCCCTGGCTCCTGGCCCGGGGCACCCAGGACTCTCCCATTTCTCTGGGTTCAGCCTTTGCTGACACCATGCCGAACCGAGGTCACATGGCTCGTGTCCAAAAGCGTGGGCCAAGACCCCAGGCCCGGCACGGTTCACGCGGGGGGCGGACAGCCTGGCCCGTCACCTCCGCAGGCCAGCTCAGTGCGTCCCTGCCACTTACGTACCTCGAGGAAGAAGTATGCACCCAGAGTAGATTCAGAAACGGCGAGTGTCTTTGGCCGGCCGGACTGTATGACAGTTCCCAAAGCTGGGTGAGTGACTGAAACGAAAGACATGTGTTCTCTGTCTGTCCTGGGGGCTACACATCTGAGATGCATGTGTCACGGGGGCCACACTCGCTCTGGAGGTGCCAGCATGGGGGGCGGGCCATCCCAGACTTCACCCCAGCTGTGCTGGCTCCTTGGCGAGTGGCTGCCCTACTCCGATAGCTACGTGGTGTTTGCCCTGCGTGCATGGCCTGGTCCAACTGGCCTCTGGTTTGCAGAAGCGTGTCCTATTGGATGAGGGCCCAGCTTACTCCAGGTGACCTCATCCCAACTAATTACAAGTGCGAAGACCCCATTGCGTGGGAGGCCCCATCCTGTGACATTGGGGGTCAGGGTGCCTGCGTCCGACCTTGGGAGGGGAACAAGGTTCCGCCCATGGCAATCTACTAAATAACACGGTGTGAGTGTGAGTGTGAGTGTGTGTGAGTGTGAGTGTGTGATTTGAGCCAACTCTCAGACTCAGAACTACATCAGCCTGAACCTCATTTGCCCTTTCTTACGGCTGGGAAGACCTGCCCGTAGCCAGTCACCCTCGGGGACAAAGCTGTCCTTCGTAAGCGCGTAAGTGCATGGTTTTGGGGACACCCTTAGCCTCTCTCTCTTCTTGCTGTCTGGCTGATTCTTTTGTCCCATGAGCCTCTAACTATATTATTCGTCTTGTTGCAGGTGATACTGATGAAAAAGATATATATTTTTTTTCCTTTGAGAAATAGAAGGGCCCCCTGGTTCTCAGACGTGCCCTGTGAGGGGACCCTCTGGGCAGCAATGCTCAGCCCGTCACACACGCACAGATGACAGGCAGCTGAGGCGGGGAAGGGGTCATCGGGGCTGCGCCGAGCCACGTGGCTTCGTGGTTTGAGACCCCGCCCACGGCTGCACCGCGGTTTTACCCGCCGAATAGAGAAAGAAGAACGAGGCGCCGCAGGCCACTTATTTCCTTTTCCCTTTATTTTCATGGCTGAGCCGTCATGGATGACAGGTCCAGAAAACGGACGAATGGACCTCTCGGGGTGCTGACACCCACCGACGTGCGGCTGCCCCGGGGGGCGTGGGGCGCGTGGGGGTGGGGCCTGCGAACACCCGCGTTCGGGGGGGGCACGTCACACCCGGGCGCCGACGCCGCCGAGGGCGCTGGGCTCCGCAGGCACCCGCGCCTCCCGGGTGCTTCCCCGGCGGCGCCGTGTGCGGGGACCCGCCCCCCCCCACCGCTGCGGGGCGCACGGCACGCAGTGTCGGGTCGCGGGCTCGCCGTCCCCGACACACGTCCTCGTCCACTCCTCGTCCACAGCCGCGCCGGGACGCGCCGACCCGCCCCCTGTCCTGTCTCCCAAAGTGCGAGCAAAAGCGAAGCGAAGAGCCGCGGGGACGCTGACGCGTTCGTGCGAAGACGCGGGGGGGAACCCCAGGGCAGCCATGGGCACGGCGCGCGGGGCTGCAGGGCGCGCGGAAAGGTTCGTCGCTCTCGCAACGCCGGACGCCCGCGCCGGTGACACGAGTGAAGGCGTGGCATCCGCCACGGTGCCCAGCGGCTCCCTCCCAGCCCCAGGAGATGCTCGCTGCCCCCCACCCCGCGCCCCCCCCCGCCCCCACCTCACCCCCAGGCCGCTGGGCCATCCGCGGCCACCGTGCTCGCTGGGGACAACGCCGTCGGGGTCACACAGGGGCGCGGTCTCACTCCAGGAGGTAGATTCCGAGCTGAGGGCAGAGTCCGAGTCTGTCTGCACAAAGCCACGGCCGGAGCGATGCGCCAGGCCAGCTCGTGAGCGCCCCCAGGTCCAGCGAAGTCCCCTTGGTCCGCGCGGCAGGGCCAGCGGCTCGGGGACGCCCCGCGGGGCGGCTCACGGGTTCCCCGCGGGCGAGAAGACAGTTCGAGGAGGCGCGTCGGGCCGAGGGACAAGGGGACGTTCCCGCAGGCGCGGCGCATGGGGCTCCCGTCTGGACCGGACGCGGCGCAGAGGGGTCGCTGGGCCCCGGGCCGCTCACACGTTCTCCGGTGCTGTGAGGAAAGATGCGAGAGAAACGTCACGGCTGAGAGAGAGAAGCCCCGGCGGGGCGCACAGCACGGCCCCCCGTTTTGTTATTCCAGCCGTCGGCCACGTGTGAACGGCTCTGAACGCCGTGCGCGAGCCGAGGCCCTCTCCGCGCCTCAAGGGTGAAGTCTGCGTGACCGCCTTTTCTGCGTACGGCTGTGTCACCCTAAACCCGGCCCCCGGTTCCAATAAAACTTTATTTCGAGGAACAAGGCCCCGCCTGCAGGCTGCCGTTGGCCCACGTATCATTACAGTGATCTTTTTTCTCGTACATTCTCTTTTCCTGGCAACTCTCGGGTGAGGTGTCATGGACACCCCGCTCAGTCCCCGGGGTGCGTGGTCAGTACCCGCCTCCCACCAGCAGAGGGCGGCCACGGCACTTTTCCATGCCGAAGTTGCACAAATTCTTTATAAAAACAGAGAGACCGGAGTGGAAGAGTGTGCTTTTTGACACTTCCCTCCGCCCACCACGGGGGACGTGTGGGCCCAGCCCCCCGAAACTGCAGAGTGCTGCAGGCCTGGACCGACCCTGGGGACACCCCGAGCTAAGCTTCCAGCTGCACTCGAGGCTGGAACATGTTCTCTGTGCCCCCTCTAGAGAGGTCTGTAGGGAATTCACATATGAGCCGCTGGAATCCGTGGCCCAGGGGCGGATAATGGGGGGGGGCGACTATCCTAACCGGGAGGCTGGACCCCGAAAGAGACCCATAGACCCACGGGGGCCCCCATCCCCGTCTCCGTCTCCTGAGGTCTACACAGCCTGCACACTGCACAGAAAGGTTCACGATTCAGTCCTTTCTTTCCACCCTCCCTTTGGGGAGGCGGCTGGAGACATGTCAGATTCGACCCCAATATTCCCCCCCCATGAGTCCCTCATGATGAAAACATCGCTGACAACAAACAGAAGCAAAGCCGTGTTGACCTAGCTGAACACCCCCCCACACACACACACACAGCCTCCCACTCAGAGTGTCACAAGCGACGTCAACGCTGTCAGGTCCAGGGACGTTTACCCGAACCGGGCAGCGCAGAAAACTGCTTTAGAAACGCTCACGTCGGGTTCTGCGAGGTTCCTCTGTCTGCCTCCCCAGCCCGCACCCCGAATGCCTTCATGACGCAGGTGGATCTGGAGCGCCGCGCCCGGGGGCAGAAGAGTCCGGGAAGGGTCTGTACCAGGCTTTACCACTGGGGGGCGACAGACGGGGAGCAGCACTTGCCGTTGGTGCGGAAGCAGCTTCGCCTCCTGTTGCGCTGGAAGTAGCTGACCGCGGCGCCCACCAGCGTCACCACCACGACAGACACGATGGGAGACACGATCTTCGCCACCGTGTTGCCTGCAAGAGGCAGAACGGCCGGTGAGCGGGGCGGAGGCGGCCGCGCGCACGGAGGACGAGGACGCACCGCCCGCACGTCGCGCCCCCGCCCCCCGCCCCCCGCCCCCGGAGCCCCGGAAAGCCGGCGGCTGTCACGTGACGGCCGTGAAGAAACGATTCGGCATCGGCCCGCCTTCCGCGGACGCGCCTCGGGCGGAAATGGGAGCGAAGACGATGACGTGCGGGGGACCGAGCCCCTCCGCGCTCCGCCTGGCGGGCCCCGCACCCCGCCCTCTGCCACGTGGCCCGTCCAGAGCTGGGGCCCATCGATGTGAGCGCAGTGGCCGGGTCGCACGACCGTCGTCCTGAGGCACGGCCGCCCTGCAGGGCCGCAGTGGCTCACGGTGTCTCGTGACCCCGCAGGGCCCGGCCCTGTGCCTTCCCCCGCCGGGACTCTGTCACCGCAATCCGCGATGGGCCCTGGACGCTCACCCTCTGTCCAGCCCCAGGGCCCACACCCCCATGCAGCTTCTGTGGCCTGCAGCGTGGCACGAGGTGGCTCGTGAGGCCGGGGTCCCTGACCGCACGCTGGCCGCTGTGGCCCACGCTGCACGCGGCTGTCGGGAACGGCCGGGCTCTGCCTCACGGCGGCTGCATGCAGGGCGGGCGTGCACCCCGCTTACCAGGCCACTCTGAAACTGTGTTCGCTGTCCCCGTCACACCGCACACCCCGGCCTCACAAAGACCTCGCGTGCCACGTTCCCTGACACCGCCCTGGCCCGTGCCGCCCGCCCACCACTCGTCCTTTCTGCGGCCACGGCTGAGCTGCTCCGGCCGCCGGCGAGCCTCGGCTGCCTGGCTCCCCGCGTCCTGCTGCAAGACGCCGAATGTGCCCTCCGACCACGCGTCAGAGCCGGACTTTGGTCTCGTGTGCACCCCTCCCACCTCCGCCTGCTGCCCTAGAGGACCTGAGAACCCCTGGTGTCTCTGGGGAAGCCAGACGCCCCCGCAGACAGCGACGCTGAGACCCAGGCTGTGAGCAGGCAAGACGCCATGCTGGCCCCTTGCTTCTCCCTGCCTCGTGGTCGCCCCCTGCCCCGACGGGCAGGCTCCTCTCATTGTTAACGGAGCTGCCGCCTTGCTACGAGGCTGGGACTCAGACTGCCCAGTCCGCTCCCGAGCTGAGCCCTGCATTCTGTGACCCGCACAGGGGCTGGCACTGCCCTGGGGGGTTCCCCTCACATGGAGGATCCCTAACTTCCTCCCTCCTGCCCTGCCTGGCTTCACGTGAGCACTGGTCAGAGAAACGGGGGTGACGCTGCCCAGCAGCACGTCCCAGACCCCAGCGCTGCTCCCGCGGCCACGAGGGGCCGTCCGGCCCTCAGCTGCCCTCGGCTCCCGCTCCCCAAGCCCACAGAGCTGGTCCGTCCCGGGCGGCAGACGCCGTGCCCGGGAGCCGCTGTGGACGCCCGGCCCGTGCGTGCCCCGTGGCCGCGGTGGGCACCCCGGGGGCACAGGCTCCCCGGGCCCTGCCCGCCGCAGCGGGACGGCAGCGATCGGGGTGGGACGCCGGCGTCTGTTACCGTGAGGGTCGCCGTACGTCGTGTACCCGCCTGCACCTGTTGGGGACAAGCACAGAGTCAGACGGGGCTCCCGCAGGGCGGGCGGGCGCCCCACGGGCGGGGGCGGCAATGCACACAGCAGACACACACGGGCTCCCTGGGCAGCGCGGCCGGCGGGAGGGGCCGCTGCTCAGCAGGGGGGAGGCAGCTCTGGACACATCTCAGCGAGGAGGACACGTGGGGACATGGGAGGGACGGGGAGGGGCCTTTACGTCCCGCGTCACGGAAGGCACACACGTGTGCACAGAAGCGCAATGCACGCACGCACACGGCGACATGCACGTACGTGCACACACGTGCAGACACAGACACAAGCAGCCACGGCTGCAGATGTGAACAGACGCACACGCGTGCGCGCCCCACACGCACGCACTGCACGCATGCTGACACGTGCACTTCTGTGTGCATGGCGCGCGCACACGGGCTTCGCACACATGTGTACGTGGGCACGTGCAGGCACTGCAGCACGTAAAGTGCATGTGCCCACGCAGGCACACATATACGTGCACGCACAAGCACAGGCACATCTGAGCAGATGTGGGCGCAGAACACGTGTGCACGCCTGTGCGCACAGCTGCATGCATGTGCATGCATAGCCGTGGACACGTGTGCACACGTGTGTCCATGCACACGGGCCCACGTGCGCACGCATACACAGCTATGTGTGCCCACACGCACCCCGTGACGCCCGTACACAGGTCGCGGTGCCTTTCACGACAGCAAAGCCTGAGCACAGGCCGCGCCCCCTGCAGCCGGCCAATGAGGACGCACACGGGACCCGCGGTCAGTTAGGCAGCATGCGGGACGCAGGACCAGCTCCCCCCGCGGCCACACGGCGGTTAGTCGTCCAGCGGGACACGTGCTGCTCACACGGCCTCTACGAAGAAAGCGCTTTACCGTGACCATAGCCGCCCGAGTTGGGTCTATAGCGCCCTCCTCCTGCGGACAGAAACAGCACGTGAAGGGCACGCTCACGGCCGGGGACTGCGGTGACGTCAGGCAAGGACACCCGCGGGGGGAGGCCCAAGCCCACAGCGGGAGGCTGGAAACGCCGGAGAGGCCCCGGCTGTGTCCCCGTGGGAAGCGAGGGACAGTCCCCGGGGTGATGTCCTGCGCACGGCCTTGGGAGCACGTGTGCACCGGGGTGTGTCGAGCGCCCACCGGCCGACACTGGGGTGCAGCCCCCCTCTGTGCCGTCAAAGAGACCGTGGCAGAGCCGGACGGAAGCTCAGACCCAGCGTCACCTCACAGGGGCAGAGCGGAAACGCCCACAATGCCTGGCCACGTCTGTCTGGACAGCAGGCTTGGGGAACGCTTGCGATCTCCTCCCAAAAAATGCCCGGGGCCGACTTCGCCGGGTTCCCCGGGGAGCGGCTTGGGCGGCGGTTCTATCAGGGGAAGGTGGATGTACGGCCCCTGTCAGCGGGACGACGGGCCGCAAACGGGCTTAACCGTGTCCCTTCAAGGTCGTATGTTGGGGTCCTGACCCCCAGGACCTCAGAACATGGCTGGATATGGAGATGGGTGTTTACAGAGGGGGTGAAGTTCTACCGTGGTCACCAGGGTGGCCCTGATCCCCCAGGACTGTGTCCTTATAAGAAGAGGGGATGAGGACACAGACTCCCAGAGAGGACCACATGAGGACACAGGGAGGGGACGGCGTCCACACGCCCAGGAGAGAGGCCCCGGAAGGGACCGGCCTCGCCCACAGCTGCACCTCGGACGTCCGGCCTGCAGGACGGGACACACAAATCTCTGTTCTTTGAGTCGCCCAGTTTCTCACACTCTGCTACGTCAGCCCGAGCACCCTCGAACGGTGGCTCTTAGAGACAGCCACTCACGAAAAGCCAGCTCCAAAAATGTTGCGTGAAACTTTTCCCCGTCACCAGCACAGGGCACAGACGCAGGACTCGCCCTTGCTTGGCTGTCCCCGCCCTCGGCACGCATTCCGCATGACGAGGGAACACGCCAGACACGTTCTGTCACCTGAAGGGACAGGCTGGGCGACTCAGCCAGCTGCCACCTGGCCCAACCTCGGGGCCGAGCGCTGGCTGGCTCGCAGCCTCGCCCAGCCCAGCATTGACCGGCACGTCCTGTGGGAGCTTCGCCCCCAGAATCACAGACGATCCTGACGGGGGAGCTTTTATCCCCTGGGCAGCCGGTCCCCAAGTGACGAGAGACCTGAATTATTTCCCGGGCCAACGCGTGGCCCAGCTCAGCCACCACCTGCCACAGGTCCTCTCGTCCTTCCTGACCCGGGCCCCCTGTGGGGACAGACTCACGGGGACGGCACGCCTCGGAAAAGCTCTCCACGCACGTGCTGCTTTTAACCCAACCTCATATTCATTTTAAGAAGGTCAAAGCTCTTACTCAGCGACCAACAGCAAATGAGTGTCGTCACCATCGTCACAATGCTTTGAAATCAGTCCCTCGATTGGTCGCTGGGCGGGGCTGTAATACGCGGCCCGGAGGCCACAGCGGACCCCATATTGTTTTCTGCGCCTAATGACACTGCTGTGCTCGCTTCAGAGCTGCCGAGAGTCGACCTTAAACGTCGTCATCAGCAGGAAAGAAACATCATAACTGTTTATTCATCGTTGTGACTATGTGACTATTTCTTTATGGTTGCAACTATGTAACCATTTTCTTTCTGGTCACAGCCTACGTAACCATTTCTTTACAGTTGCACTATGTAACTACTTCTTTATAGTGACGGCTGTGCACCTATTTCCTTGCAGTTGCAACGATGTAACCATTTTTTGTGGTGATGACTATGTGACTATTTACAGTTGCAACTATGTAATCATTTCTTTATAGTTGCCTATGTGACTCTTTATAGTTACATAGTAACTGGATTTCACTACACTTACTGGGACGGTCACTCTGCGATCTATGCAACCGTCCAGAGACCTATGCACAGCCGGCCCCAGCAGAATACACGTGCGAATCCCGTGTGGATGAGAATGATTCTGGGACGTGCTTTCCCAGCCCCGAAGCGTCTCCCTCTCTCACTGGGAAGACACGAGCTGCCTAACCGGATCCCCGGGGTGCCAGCTGCTCACACCACGCTGTCACCGCCCACTGCTGCTTCCTTGCACCTGGATGAAGGTGCATGTGTGCAGCTCCTGGGCTCCCGCTGAGCAGGTGGACGGGGAGCAGAAAGTCAGTGCAGACAGGTCGCAGGAGGCCGACACCAGCAGACAGGGTGCCAGCACCCAAGACCCAGAGGGGGATGGTGAGAAGCCACGTAGGAGCCTGAAAATGTCCCTGCCCCCTGCACTGCCCGCCGCCCGCTGAGGATGGGTGCTGGGTGTACCGTGCGAGCTCCCGTAGCCATCGTTACTGGGGCGGTAGCCGTCGTTACTGGGGCGGTAGCCGTCGTTACTGGGTCGGTAGCCACCTCCACCGCCTCCTGTTGGATAGAAGGTGAACTTGGGCCATGCCCAAGAGCCACCAAAGAGAGCCCCAGGGGCCACTGGGGACATGCAAGGGGCCACCCCAAGTCACGGGTCCCCCACGGGAAGAGTCACATCGAGTTGGAGCCCCGCAGGAAATTCTGCGCCTTCAGGGACCACACCTTCAACCCTCCTAGAATAAAATCGCACAGCTCACGAGATGGGACAGGCCCGTGGCCTGTCACACCCCGAGCCGGCCCCGTGCGCCTCTGTCTCCCAGCGGCCCGCACTTTTATTCACGGGCAAAGATTCTTTGCAGCTTTTCACCATCCAAGCACAGAGAAAAAGTTACAGTTAAAGTAGTATGTATATATGTACATGTGTGTGTAAGGATATAGATATGTATATAGACGGATATATAGATACGTACATAGACAAATAAATATCTATCAAGACATATACAGAATGTGTGGAAGTACATATTTATGTGTACAAAGATGTACATGCACATATAAAGATATATAAACGTATATAAAATATACAAATGTATGCACGCATTTAAAGATGTGCATAAGTGGCATACAGAAAAGTATATAGACTTCCATGTGAAATGTATCATAATATATTGAGATATGTATGTATATAAACACATGTATACATACATACATATCTGTAAAGGTATATAAATAGTGATAAACATACACAAATATACACATACATATCTAAAGGCATATACCTGCATAATTTCATAAAAGTATATGCACATACACATATAAATACACACACATCTATAACGGTGTATGTATATATATAAAGGTATATATACATCAATATAAAAGATATGGAAACATACATTATAAAGAAATATACATACACAAGAAAACATACGTTTGTATATATGTTGAAGGTATGTAAACACGTATCAAGATATATTATTACCTAGATACCCACGTATAAACTTACATGCTTTACTTGATATTATTTACATAATGTTGCTTACATTATTAAATATGAACCTCTGGAAGGTACATACAACATATATATAAAGATATAGAAACAGAAATGTTCATATATATACTCACAGAAGGATATATATAAAGGTAGAGATACAGAAGTGTATAGAGAGCCTAGATATTAATTGTTCTACCCCCAAAAAATTGTGACTATGTGACGTGATGGAGGTGTTAGGTCATCGTGAAACACACACGTATCAAATGAACACTTTGTACACCTGAAACTTACACAATGCTGTGCATCAGTTACACCTCGCAATAAAAAGATTTTTAGAAAGAAAGTATAAGACATACCTATGTAAAGGTGTATACACATACCCCTGTAAGGACAGGTGTGCACACACGTGTGATAAGGTGTGGTGTTTCAGTGTGTGTATAAAGGTGTGTGTCCACACGTGGACACGCACCCACACGCAGATGTTCACAGAGAGACAGCCACCCGTTTTTGGTGGTATCTGAGCACACGGCCCGAGCGTGTACGGGGCACCACGGCCCCCACCCCCCGAGGAGCCGCACATACCTGCCGGCGGCGGGGCCTGGGCGTAGCGACCGTCATCACGGTCGGTGTCGCCGAAGTAGCCTGTCGGGGGAAGCAGAAGAGAAGGAAGGAGTGACGGGCTCAGGTGGGAGGGGACTAGGGGGGGTCACTTTGTCATTTACATAAACCAACCACCATGCTGTGCACCTGACACAAATAGAGTAGCCATCGTCAACTATCCTTAAAAAAGAAACGGAACACAACACCACACGAAGGCAGGTGACCCAGGTCGAAGATGCGGCTTCCCGGAAAGAACGGAAAATGCGTTTGGGGCGTGGTGTGTGGTTTTGGGGCCGTCAAGGTAGGAGGAGCTAAGACGACCTCACTGTTGCATCCCCTGCTCCAGGGTGGGTGGGGGGGAGGCAGACCCCTTCGAGGAGAGCCTGCGAGCATTTTAGCATTTCGCAGCGGTCGGTCAGGTCTGTCACATCCCGGCACCGGGAGGGGACTTCGGAGGGAGTCCCGCGCTCCCACAGGGCACCCACCCAGCGTCCGGCAGCCTTACCTCCTCCGTGGTCTGAATGCCCGGGCTGTGGGCGTGGGGCAGGTGGCTTCGGCGGGGGGTAGATATCTGTGGGGAAATCCCACGTGATCTTAGGGAAACTGAGTCCGACCCACAAAGAACCCACACACCCAACAACGTGGCAGCTCGGTCACGGCCACCGGACACACATCCGTGAAACTGCTCATTTGATTAAAAACGGGCTTTCTAAAAGTTATGGATATAAAGCTTCATAAAAAAAAAAAAAGAAACAAACAAAAAACCCAAGACCAGACGTTCATCCTGGCGCCCAGACTCCCTGCCCCGCCTGGTTCGTACAGCACGAGTCTCAGGGATCCCTGAAATTCTCAGCAAAGACGCTTGGCTGCCCATTTCAGGCATCCAGGGTGACCCAGAAAGCGAGGACCGGATCCCGCAGCCGGGCACAGCACCCGGCAGCCGCGTCATACGTGTGGACGGCGTGGTATGGTTTCCGTGACGCAGGGCGGGTCCTCAGCTTCTTCAGCCACCATGCCTGTGGCCTGTCCCTCAAGCTCAGCACAGCTTCCGGGCCCAGGGCCTTCGCCCGGGACGTCCCTTCCGCCCGGATCCCGGCCCCGCTGCTCACTGTGTAGCTACCTGACAGCCCAGCCCTCACCTGTGCAAACACCTCATCCCTCTCGTCTCTGCTCCAGTCACCTTGCTACCTGAGGAAACGGCTGGAGTGAGGTGAGCAAGGCGAGGCCTCTACACGGCCTCCACCGTGGCCTCGGCATCTGCCCCCGGTGGGCGGATACGGCACATGCTTCTGTACCAGCTTCATGTCCCATGTACCCTGGGGACCCGGCCGGTGCCCGTCAGAGCATGAACGACTTTCATTCTCGGAACATTCCAGGAATTCTGTGCTCTAAGTACTTTTTCAGGACGGGTGTGTCTCGGCTAACAGCGTGTGTAAGGTATGGAACTGGGGGTGGCTATGGTGTCTGGGGGACAGCAGGAAGCATGCTTGGTGTATCGCCGTGAGGTCGGCGTGCTCTGAGACTGACTGCTGCCCTCCTGGGTGACCTTCCTGGCCACAGCCAGTGCCCCACCGGCATGACTTCCCGGGGGGCCAGCAGTGCTTCAGAGCAAGACCTTGTGCACAAAACCCTTCTCCGAACAGATAGGCTTAGGACACAGCACCTCGTCCCCCGTCCCTGACCCCGGCAGGCTCCGTGCTTTCTGGGTGTGAGAGTGACACCGGACAGGGGACGCGGGACCCCCCAGGTCGTGACTGATGTCAGGTGAACACCCCTAAATAAAAGGCGAGTGTCGCCCACCCTGCGGGGAGGGAGGGGCCGAGCGCAGGGCAGACTTACTTCCGCTGTCGGGGTTTCCGGGCTCTGGCTGATGGGGTTTCAGCTTCGGGTACAGACCTGCGGGGAAGGAGACACTGTGTTCAGATGAGGAAACTGTCTTCCCGTTAGGAGCGGCCTGGAAAGCAGACTCGTCGCCGTGACCGTCGGCTTTACAATTTGCAAACGGACAGTGCTGCCGCTTGCCCGCCTCCGGCTAAAAATCACTGGAAGATGCGCGTCAAAACCTAAAGAACACACACGTGTGTGTGTGTGCACACACGTGCAGGCATGCATGCACACATGCGCACACCCACATACGTGCACACGCAGCGCGCACACACATGCACACACCCACGCATGCACGCACATGTAGCGTGCACATGCACGCACATGCATGCAACGCACCAACACATTTGTGTACACACATGCAGACACACATGCACACACAGATATACACACCCACGCATGCACGCACACACAGTGCACATATGCACACACATACGCACACAGGTACACACATATACAGACATGCACACACACATATATATGAGCGCACACGCACACACCTTTCATTTTATTCCTAGAAGCTCCTTTTCACGGTAAGAACGTGGTAGAGCTGCCTGCAACACTGGCTGGTGACCCAAAGGGAAACACAGGGAAAACTCCTTTTTGCTCCGAAACTCATGTGTCAGCAGCCCTGACGCCTGTCATGAGCCGGTAATTCCACACGACATCTTATCCAGCCCTAAGCCCCCACGCTTGTCACAAACTCACTGGCTTCCTGCCCTTTTAACTACGGCCAGGTTAAACAAATACGCTAAGCTTCCAAATTAAAACAAAAACACATGGAAGGAAAAAAAAAACAGATAACAAGAAACTGTTTTTTCTGTATTTGTAACTATTTTTCGTTCCTCTTAAAAACAGTAACACCTGGCCCCCTTCCTGCCCCTGACCCTACCTGTGCCCCAGAGAACAAGTCAGAAGCACCTTTTTTTTCTTCGCTGGGTGTCTGTCCTCCGTGATTTTTTAAAAACTTCCCTATGTACATCCGCATCGCTACACGGTTTGCCATGTCTTCGGTGCGTTTTGTTTGTTTGTTTGTTAATTGAATCCACGTCGTCACCCTCAGCACACCCTTAACTCTGCCCCTCTCTTTCTCTCTTGACTTCAACGACCGATTGCGTTTTCTATGGCGATGCAAGTGACGTGGGCCACGGTGTCTGTTTCGGGCCCCGTGACACAGTGACGCGCCGTTTGTCCACATCGGGAAATGGCCACGAGGTTGAGTCCAGGGCTCACCACGCACGGTGACAAATGTGGGTCCTTTGTCGTCGTTGTTTTCGCTCGTGATGGCGACTGGTAAGAGCTCCTCCCTCAGCACCGTCCCCAAACCCCTTCACGGGGACGGACGCCTCTTTCTACACATGTTCGAGACGTTTTCCCTCCCAGACACTTGCAGTGAGCACCCTCGTCACAGCTCCGTTCCCGCAGGCGACAGGGACCGGACCCTGAACACATCGTCCCTTTGTTTTCTTTGTCCACCGCCCGGTTTTCACTGCCACCCGCAAGGCACAAGGATCCCCAGTGCTCCACGTCCCTGCCAACGCGTGTCACTTCTTTGACACCGGTCACCCTAGCAGGAACGCGGGGACATGGCCCCGGGATTCTGCCCTGCGTGTCCCCGATGAGCAGGGTCGCTTCTAACCTCTGCCAAGTGGCCACCACTTTTCCTTCTCCACACCACCCTGGCCCTGGGGGCCCACACACACCCCTCCGGAGACGCCACCCCTCCAGGGCACGGCCTCGGCTCCAGGCAGGGCCCCTCACTCACCTGAGCCCGGCTTCTTGGTGGGTTCTGTGAAGAAGGAGAGAAAACACATTCAGTGATCGTGGAGGAGAGGAGCGGTGACGCCCTTCCCAAAGCCGCGATGCCGGGGCCCTAAAAACGGGCCGCCACACGCGTTCTCTTTCGTCCTGGGGGGAGGGGACGACGTGGAAGCGGCGCCCTTAGAACGCGTGCCGGCCACTCTTCGCGGGAGCTGGGTGGGGGGGAGGTGTCGGAGGCCGGACAGAGACGCGGCTCTGCTCGTGGTGTGAGCGGCTACGTCCGGGAGGTGGGGACAGAGACCGCGGACCCGGACCAGGCAGAGAGCAGCCAGGGCTGGCTGCTGAGCCGCTGGGGCGTCGTGCGTCACGGCGGCGGCCGCGGGTCGGGGGCGCCGAGTACGCGTAAGGACGAGATGCGCGGAGGGACCTCGCGCTCCCGAGCGAGGCGTCTGTCGCTTCCATCGCTGGGTCCGTTCGCGCCACGAACGTCCACGGCGGGGCTGCCGGAGCCGGGCGGCACGCACACAGGGGCCCCGCGGCCTCTCGAGGGACCGCAGTACGGCGAGGGCGGCCCCCCTGGATGCGGACGTCGTGCGGACAGGGCTCGGGGGAGCAGAGCGTGGCCAGCAGCTCCATCGCCCGGGCTGTGGACCGCGGGGACGGACCGGGGCGCACAGCAGCCACGGTACCCCCAAGCGGGGGGCGCTGCCTGCCCTCTGTGCGGGGCGTCCTGTGTTCGAGGTCCGTCACGCCGCGGCGGGCGGGCATCCCGGCCTCGTCCGTTTCCATGGCTGCTGCGTATGCCCCGAGCGGCCGGACCACGGTTCACGTGTCGGTCACTCCTTGCCGGGCCCGTGAGCAGAGCTGCTGTGGTCGTGCGCGGATAGGACGCGCTCGAGTCCCCTCTGTCAATGCTCTGGAGCGTCTTCCCAGCCGGGGACCGGCTCCTCCGTGCGTCCGCGACCACTGCCCATCAGGAGGCCGCCCGCGGGGATGCGGGCCCCCCCAGCCCGCCGCCAGCGGGGTCCGGCTCAGCTGCGGGGCTCCGCCCCCGCCGCGTCCTTCCTTGTCCGGGCGCACCCCGCGCCACTCGCTCACACCCGGTTTCGGGGGACCTCGCTGGACGCCGTCCCGTGCCCTCCTGCCACTGTGGCCCCACGGCCGAGCAGACGGGGTGAACCGCGGCCGTCCACCGCGAGCCTGGCGGGGAGCCGCGTCTCCGCCGTCCCAGGCTTGTTTCGGGGTTCCGGCTGCGCGGGCACGAATGTACCCCCTGCTCCCCCGTGGCCGGGATTAGCCGCGGCCTCGGCGAGCGGGGACAGGCATGAAGGGCAGCGCTGTCCTCCGCGGTCCGACTGCCAGCGGCCACCTGCCTTCGTCGCTTCCTCCCCCGCAGCCCTGAGTGACCCGCACTCGCTGCCCAGGCCGCAAACAGTGACCTTTCTCTGAGTGGACAAAAGCCCGTGTACTTTTCCCGAAAGACGCCCCCAGACCCCGGTCCCCAAGTGCAGGACCCAGTCTTTGTGCCCCCCGCGCGGCTCTACACAACGCTCCGGCCCGGCTGGGCTGCGGACTCAATGCGCAGGGTCCTCCAGGCCCCTCCGCTGTTTTGGGGGCTCAGTCACCACACGAGGCGACAAGGACTAAGAGCAGAAGCCGCCAGCGCGTGCGCAAACCCCGCCCCCGCCCGGGGCGCTCAGACCCAGCGATACGCGCGTCCTTCAGAAACGGACTGTCAGGGGACCCCGCGGGACCCCGAGAAACAGACCTCCCGGCCCAGAAGCGCTGTCGCCGGCCCCGCCCGCCCACGTCCCCAAGCGCCACGCGGAGGCTGCAAGGCCCCGGGCGGCGGGAGCCCAGCCCCCCGCGAATCGCCGCCACTCACCAGGGTCGTCGAGTGCGTCGGCCAAATCGAAGTCGCCCTGACCTGTTGGGGACACGGAGGACAAGGTCACACGGGAAGACGGGCCGGTTCCCCCCCAAGTCGTCCTTTCCCAGGCAGCCCCCGAGCTGCAGGACACCCCGAGGTGCAAACGTGCCCCGCGCGGACCTGAGCGTTTGCTCCAAGTCCCCGTGCCCCCAACCCCGCGCGTTTGCCAGAACGGCGTCTCTCCTCCCCCACCCGCTGCTCCCCGCGCAGCCCCCGAAGGAACATGATGGCATCGCCGTTGGGAGCCCCCCCACCCCCAGAGCACCCCAGCTGCCTCTGCCCCCAGCAAGACGCGCAGACGGTTGGCGACGGCAGCCCTGGAGGTCTCCCTGGAGGAGGCGACGCGTGCGCTGTTTCTGGGGAGATGCGGGTTCCCTCAGCAGGAGACCCCCCCAACCTCGTCATTGAGCTCAGGGGGCACAGGGAGCGGGTGGGGTGGGGCGGCCGGAAGCCTGCGCAGTTCCCTTCATCGCCCAGTCACGACGGACGGAGGGTGGACGCCCCGCTGCCCGCCGCGGCCCCTCCCCGTGCGGCCCCGTGGACGCCGCGCCTGCGCAGTGCGCAGCGGGCCGTGCGGGGCGCCGAGCTTCTTTCCCCGCGCGCGCTTCTCACTTGATGACCGTGAGAACCGGAGATGCGGGGACTCGCTCTGGCCTCCCTGTGGGGGCGGGGCGGGGCGGCAGGTGGCTCAGGGACCGGGCGGATGGGTCACCGGCCTGGCGGGCCACAGGCCAGAGACCCGGGGACACGTGTGCCGCCATCGGCCGGCCGGAAGCTGGTACCGTCACAGACCAAATGGCAGCGGCCGTCTCTGCGTCTGGGGGACCCTCACTGCTTCTCTGCCCCAGCTGCAGCCAGTTCCTGTCAGGGGGAACGACCTGACCCCCCACCTTGGTTCCCTGCTGTGCGCTTCATCACCGGGACTGGGGACATGATGCAGTATTGGCCTCTGGGGTTCTTCGGAAGGATGCCTCCCCTCCAGGGTGGCCAGGGGGCTGTGGCTGACCCTGCTCTGCCTGGGTCTAAGGGGCGCGTACCTGTGCCACCCCAAAACCGCGTGAGCGCACGGGGGCCCTGCAAATGCCCTGCACAGTCACACAAAGTTTCCGCCGCAGGAGCGATGACAGCCTGCCGGCCCCCGCCCGCCCCCGCCCGCCCCAGCGTCCCGCAAACACACGCCTTCCGAGCTGCGCTGCCCGCGTGCCGGCCGCCGCCCCGGCCCGCCTACTCACACGGGCCTGTGCCATGCACCCTGCACGGGCCTCTCCACAACGTCTCTGCACGAGACACCGGGTGCCACCTGCATGTGTCACCCCAAAGGGGCTGGGGCCGCCTCTTGCTGGGTGTGGGGTGGCGAGTGGGGTGCGGGGCCCTGGGCAGCAGCCTGGGCAGACAGCAGGTCCCCCGCATCGCTGACAGCCCGGCGTGTCCCCTTCCCAGCTGCCCTCAGGCTTGGAGGGGCTTGCGATGCCTCTCCCGGGGCTGGCAGGAACAGCGGGGGGCGTGCACGAAGCCGCCCCTGGGGGGCATGGGGCACACCTTGCCTGAGGCGCGCGCCCGGGGACTCGCGCACGTGGGGCGGCGGCGCGTCCGCTGGCCTCGCTGCGTCACCCGGGCGGACCGCGGCCAGCAGCCAGCAGCGGGCGGCCGGGCGTTGCCTCCCGGACATCTGCAGAGGGGCTGCAGCCCAGCCTTGCACGTCCGCGTCCCCCACGGGGTCCCCGTGGGCAGAGGCACTTGATTCTGGGGAGGGGGGTCGACCTCAGGGAAGTGGGGTGGCTCCCCGTCCCAGGGCGATGCCTCCCATTAGCCAGAGTTTGCACGCCCAGCTCGAGGCCGAACACAGGGTCTGTTACTCATTTCCTTTTGTTTCGCTTACTCAGCTCTGCCGCACTTAATCAAATGCACATGTGGCGGTGGGGGCGGTGGGGGCCGGGGGGGGGCAGAAACGCCCCAGGAGGAAGCAGCTTGTGTGAGCTGGGATCACGATGCTGGCCATCGGCCACCGGCACCATCGGCCACCAGCATCCCGCAGACGTGGCTCTCGGGGGAACTCAGTGGCTGGGCGGGACGTCAGCGTTTTATAGTACCTCCCCTCCCCCCCAAAAAGCTATTTCGAGGGGTTTTAAGAGAAAGCCATCCTGAGTGGCCCTTGAATAAAGGCTGGGTGGCTAGTGACCAACGCCACAGACAGCAACAGCTCGTTCCCTGTCTCGCAGTGGACGCTGCCCAGGGGTCCGAGGCTGCCTCCTTGGGGCGCGAGTCGGTAAGCCCCGCCCACCACCCACCACCGGGGACTTTGCCAAGCAAACAGCAGAGCGGTGGTCGCATGCCAGCCAGAGCGAAGCCTTACGGTCAGAAGACCTGCCGCCCACGGAGGGTCCCTCCTAGCTGCCCGGACCTCTGGCTTATTTCCCCCATTGGAAAAGAAAAAAGTGGCCCCAGGCAACCTCTGGGGAGAAGGAAAAGGAAAAGAAAAACAACATTAAATCTAAAACGCTGGCCGCCATCACCGCCCTGCCCCACGTGGGCTCTGGCCGGGGGAACCAACTTTGGACTCCGAGCAACGCTTAGACGGTGTGACTCCGGCTCCGTGCTGGCCTCTGCTCCCCGCCTGAGCATTTTTGTTTTGCTTTGCTTCTTTAGGTAGGATTGTCCCGCTGAGAGCTGCATTCATTTAAACCCTGGTGGGTCAGGCAAATTGCAAGGTGCCCTTCTGACTGTAGCTCAACAGTGGAAAAAATAAAAATAAAAAATAAAAATAAAAAAAAACAATGTTGAGAAAGCATCTTAGGTTTAAGGAAGACCACGGAGCAGGCGCTGTTGCAGGCGGAGTCTGTGTGTGTGTGTGTGGGGGGGCTTCCTCCGTCTGTCACAGCCCCGGGACTGAGTCCACGCCTGCGTCCAGTGTCCAGCTCGGGTGTCATTTCCAGTGGGACGGCACTCGCTCTGCAGAACAGGTGGCTTCTCATTGCCCAGGGACAGCGCAGCTGACACTGTCTTGAGGGCTGCGGGCCTTCGGGGGTCTGAGCCGCCCTCCAGGGCCCAGGCTGCTCCCCGGAGCCCTGAGGCTGCCTGGCTCTCAGCAGGCTCCTGAGAGCCACACACCGCCCCCCCCCAGAGGTCCACCGGGGACCCTGGTTCCTGGCGGCACAGGGTCTTTTCAGACGCTTTGGAGATGGAAGCCCCCCACACGAGTAGGGTCTCCAGGATGAGACGCCTATGGTCAGAAACAAGTAAGAAATAAATGATCCTTCATCATAAAAGGCAAGACGCCTCTCATGGCATGTGCATGGGGGAGAACCCTCTGGCCGTCCTAAAGTGACCCATGGGCACACACGGGCCCCCGAGCACAGGGCCGACACACGGCCCCAGCACAGTCGCTCTACGGGCCTGGGAGGCGGCGTCTCCTACAGCTCCTGGGGACAGGGAGCTTGAATTTCCGGGGACTTCAGTTTGCAGTAGAAAGACCGCATATGCATTTCCAGGGTTGCCACCACAAAACACCACCGACTGGGGCTTAAACCAGACACTGATTCGTCCCCGTTGGGGAGCTGGATGTCCGAGACGCAGCTGTGGGCCGGACCGGTCCCTCTGGCGTGGGTGGACGCCGTCCCCTCCCCATGTCCTCACGTGCTCGGCCCTCTGTGGGAGTCTGTGTCCTCCTCTCTTCCTCCAGTAAGGACACAGTCCTGTGGGATCCCGGCCACCCTGGTGACCTTGTTGTGACTTCACCCCTCTCTGTAAAGCGCCCTGTGCACATCCAGCCACGTTCCGAGGCCCTGGGGTGAGGCACCTCCACATGCAAATGTGGGTTGGGACACAGTTCAACCCAGAACAGACTTAAACTCGGGGAGCTGCTCAACTTCCACTGAGCCCCTCGGGTGGCCCGGTGGGGGTGGCAGCCACGTGCCCTGGGGGGCCAGGACAAAAAGGAGGGGGCTGTGGCAGAGCTGTTTAAACACAGGCCAGCGACTCACTGACCGTAACACCTGCCCGTCACTCTCGGGGCCTCTGCGGGGTAGGGACCTGTGGATTGCGGCTCAGCAGGTCTGGGCGAGGCTGCCAGCCCCCAGGAATGCTGGTGCTGCTGATTCTGTCCTGCAGGCTGGGAGTTCATGACGCCCCCACCCTCCCTCTCCCCACAGGGTCCAGGAGGTCCCCCCCACCCCGCCAAAGCCTCAGTCACGGGCAGGCCCAGTGACATCAGCATCTGCTTCTCCCCATAGGCAGGAGGGAGGGTGGCCTTTGGGACCGACCTGGGGACCTCCATGGAGGGAACAAACATATCACGAGAATAACAGACAGGAATAACCGGAAAACATAATTCTGAATAATCTAAAGCCTCCTCCTGTGCTGTCGAGGGCGTGTTCTCGTTCTCATTCTTTAAAACCTTCTCCGGGGCGGCGGCTCGCGGTCCCCTGGGACAGCCTCCTGCTCAGGGAGCCGGCTCTGCGGCCGGAGCAGAGTGCTCTGCAGTGGCCTCGGCTCTCACGCCCTGTGCAGAGTCTCCGCGCTCCCGCAAAGCCGCGGCTCCCAGGCCTGCACTTCCGGTGACCGGGAGTCTGGGGACGCCAAGGCCTTTGTGGCCCTGGCGCTGGCCCTGCCCGGGGTCCGCCAGCGGCAGCAGGCACGGAGCCGAAGCGTGAGGACGCAGACACACAGCCCGGAGGAGGCTGCGATGTGCAAGGGCCGTGGAGCCGTGATTCGCAGCGTCTAGAAAAGCAGCCTCTCGAGGGGGCAAAGCGGGAAAATGAGAACATCCTGGGCGCCGACTTGTGTGCGTCTCCTTGGCCAGACGCGAGGCCCGCCGCTCGGTCAGACACGACTCTACATGGAGCCGTGAACGTGTTTTCTCAAAGCGATTCACAGCACCCCCAGCAAACTGTACAGAAAGCGGAGGACGCCTAAGGCGTGGGCTCCCACGGGTCCTGCTGGCGGCCTTCAGGGCCGAGACTGGCATTTGCTCGATAATAAGGGATTCTGACTCAAAATGGCAGCGTCGCACCCTGCCTGGCTTTCTGCCTGCCCTACCAATGCTGGGCTTGCCAGCCCCACAATCTTGCAAGTCAACTTCTTAAACTAAATTTCATTTCCTAGATGGATAGATAGATGATGAGAGAGAGAGAGAGAGAGAGAATAAGAGAGAGACAGATGATAGATGATAGAGATACATAGATACATAGACAGACAAGAGACAGTTGATAGATGATAGAAACATAGATACATAGATACATATAGATACATAGGTAGATACATCAGTAGCTACATAGATACATAGATACAAGTAGATACATAGATAGATACGTTGATGATAAGGATGACACTCATGTCTCAGGCTAAGGCAGGGTCTCACCCTGAGCCCCAGGGACACTTGGAGCTGGGCAGCCCACGGGTGGCTGTCCTGTGCATTGCAGGACGGAGAGCAGAATCTGTGACCTCCGCCCGTTTGATGACGGTGCTCCCCGTTCCACCTGTGACAACCCAAACCGACTCTACATAGTCTCAAATGTTCCCTGGGGGCAAAGTCACCCCTGGGTGACAATGGCTGGCTGCAGCCCCCCTGCCTAGGGGTGTCACGTGTGTCCTGTATATGGTGGGTGACGAGAGCAGCCCTGCCCTGGGCTGGACTACGTGAGGCTCAGCCAAGGGTGAAGCCGGTGGCCGGGCAGTCACACATCACAGGGCATCGTCACCCAGGGTGCTTCCTAAAACGCGCGTCCCCAGGTCCCCACCCGCCTACCAGATGAAGACATGGGGGGTGGGGTGGGGACCGAGGTGGAGCCTTCCTACCGGCTACCTCCTGCATGACGTCCATCCCTGAGCATCTGTGGCCTGCATACCTGGACAGGTCCAGCCCCACGACGGGGCAGGTGACAGACAGCAGGAGGGCTCGATGACCCGTTTGTGCTGGGACTCCCTCCCACATCCGCCGATTGCTGTCACCAGAGGATGGCTGGGGGCGGGGGGGGGAGGGAGGCATCAGATCTGAGAGCGGCTCCCCCATGGATGTGGGGCGGGGCCAGCACGTTGCCTTGGCAACTAAGGATACCACGCCCCCATGACCCCCTCCCCCGCAGCCAAACACCTATACGTAGCGTTGGACTCCCTGAAACCTTCACCCTCAAGTAGCCCGCGGCTGGCGGACGCCTTGCCCATCCCACGCACGGTCAAACACGCATTTCGGACCCTGGCGGGTCTTACGTGCCGCGTTGCTGAAATAAGGTTAGCTGGAAAAAGAAAATGCGCCTAAGGACGTCTCAGGAAGAGAAGCGACATTTAGAGCAGGCGCCGGAGGAAACCCGCGGGGGAGAGGCCCCGGGCCTCCGCGGCCTCCTGTCCTCCGCTCGGCTGCGGCGGGAAACGTCGTGAGCTGCTGTTTAAAACACTAAAGAACGTCCCTGCCGTCGTTCTGACTTTTTAAAAAAAAACTCTGTACGTGGAACGTCGGCTGCGTACGAAGCACACGGAGTTTTCGCACGTCCGTCGAGGGCAGAAACGACGACTCCGTGGACGCGTGTGCGTGTGCGTGTGTCTGTGAGTGTGGCTTATTTTCTCTCAATGAACCACGTGTCCCGAGCAGCCCTTGGAGCTTCCCTGATTTCTACTTCTCCGTTTTCTCATTTTTCCAGCTTCTAGAAGAGCCGAGTCCGAGCCTCGTTCCCTCACGCACCCGATGTCAGAGCGAATGCTACCCACGTGCAAATGGGAAGCCACCAAGTGGTGAACCCCATTTTTTGGGGGGGCGCCGTCTCATTCCAGTCAATTTCATTTTAATTTTTTAAAAATTGTAGTTGACACAATATTATCTTAGTTTCGGGTGGTGAGACATTTATATAACTCACGAAGGGACTCCCCCCCCCAATAAGTCTATGGACCATGTTCTCATTATTTTATACAAATATTTTGTAGGGTTTTAATTGATTTGTGTAAGTCATTCAATCATTCATATTAGATAAATATTTAATAATGATAAGGGTGATTTAAATTACGTTGACTGTAAAAAAATAAATAAAAACACAGTCTGCCTCTCCAGGGACCTTCCCAATAAGCATCTTGGCAGGCATGCGGGATGTTTTGGGACTTGGTGACCTCACTCAACCCCACAGCGGTGTGGGGTTGGGAGCGCGGGATGGGGGAGGGACTATCTATAATTCCAACTAACCACCGCGGCTGGACGACGCGGCCCCTGCGCAAGCGACATTTCTGCACGAAGACGCCCTCGGCCCACGCTGTGACTCCTGGAAAGCCTCGAGGGTCTACGTCTTCCCGGGGTGGGGAGGGGGCGACCTCAGGCCCAGGACCGATGCCCTGGGGGTCTCCGCGTGCTCCTGCAGCATGCGGGGGCCCAGCCTGTCACCCCCGGGGCCGTGGGGCCGCCCCTGGCAGCCGACGCCCACACGCGGAGCAGGCGGGGCGGGGCGCGCAGAGCCCTGGACTGGCGCGTCCAGATACCTCGGAGGTGGCCGGCTGCCAACTGCTCCGTTTTTGTCTCCTGTCCCGCCATCCAGTTACTGATAAGGGACGGAGCGGACCCTGAAGGCCGAGCGGGCTGCGGGCGCAGCGAGCTCCCGGTGCTGACCGCCAGGATTCGCCTCTGCCTGGGGCTTCGTGGGGGCTGGGCGGGCGGCCGCCCTGTCTCCACGTCTCTGGCAAACGGGGGGTTCTGCGCCCTGCTTCTCGCAGGACCTGCCCTCGCCCTGGAGGCAGAAGCTGCTGCAGGCATCTCAGTGAGGTCCCCCCCCCCCCGGGCAGAGGGGGGTGTCCGTGTGACCCTGATCAGTGCCGGGGTCTCGCCGAGGACCCCCGCTCTGGGCAGCAGGCTGGGTCGCCCCCTCTGCCCCGAGCAGCCCCGCACCCAACCCCTCACCCCGGCACAGCCCCGAAGCAGGATGCAGAGGAAACGCCCGATCCTGGCCTCTTCCTCACGCTGCCCGCCCTGAAATTCCTGCCTCCCCCACTCCCCTCCCCACCCGGAGCCCTCGGCGGGAGTCAGAACACTAACAAACCCAAAACAGAATGCCTGGTCCATGCGTGGATTGCCCTTTAAATCCCCCGAGCTCCAGGGGTTCCTGGCAGCAGCCGCTGGGCTGGGCGAGGTCCGCACCCTCCCCACATCGGGCAGAGAGCCTGCCACAGCCCCCTGCGCTTGGGGGCATCGGCAACTCTGACGACTGTGACCACGGGGGGCACCGTGAAGCTGGGGAAATGCTTAAACATGCTCAGAGAAAACCCCATGTCAGCAAGGCGTCCCCTCCCCGGCCGAAAACAAACACAGAAAACAAAACAAAACAAAACAAAAACAACCCGCACGGAGTTAGGAGTTAGTGCGCGGCTGTTCTTGCCGGCTGCAGTGAACCCCACAGGGCGAGTTACACACAGGGAGGTTAGAAAACACCGCGAGTCCCATCCTGCCACCCTCGCCGAGCAGGACGGGCGGCTTCTCAGAGGCGAGGGTCACACCCATGCCCACGGCAGGAGACGGAGGGGTTCCAGCCGCACCCGCGCCAGCCCAGTCCAGACCCCCACGTCGCCGCCCACCGTCCTGCGCTCCTGCGCCCGCCCCCCGCCGGCCCCCCTCCACCCGGGCCTCTCTCAAACCCCCCTCCCCCCCCCCCGCCCCCAGCAGGCACTTCCTCGCGGGCGTCCTCCAAAAGGCACCAGACGGAAACGCGGCCCCACGCAGCCGCCGCCCACCGCCAAGCCGGCCCCCCCTTACCTCGGGCGGGGAGCAGGAGACAGAGGACGGCGACCCACAGGGGCCCCCAGCGGCTGGCCGTCGCCATCGTGTGTGTGCGGAGCAGAGGATCTCAGCGTGCGTGCGCCTCGGCCGGGCGACTCGGGACAACGGCCACCCCGCCCTGGACGTGTTGACTTCTCCTTTCCCAGCTTGGACAGGAACACGGGACGGCGGCTTCCAGCGGAAACTGCGGGCCCAGCTTCAGTCTCCCTGGGCTCGACGCTCGGATGCCACAGGCCACAGCCGGGGCCTCCGGGGACCAGTGCGTGTGTGCACGCCGGAGACCGGCCCTCAGCGAGGCGTCGGGCGCCGCGGAGGCCCAGCCCGGGGACGGCGGGGCGGCAGGCGGGGCCCGAGCACCAATGGGCGCGGGAGGCGGCCACGCCCTCCTGCTGGCTCCCCGTGCAGCCCGTGGGCGTGGAGGTGTGGCCGCGGGAGATGCCAACCCCGAGCCGGGGGACGGTCCCGCCCACGGGCCTCCCCAGACACCATCCTGAGCAGCCCCACATCAGACATGCGCGCATTCCTCTGAAGGGCGATGGGGGTCACCGAGGGGCGGCTTCCCAGCGGCCACACGGAGGTGGCACGGACAGGGTGGCTCTCACACAGGTAGATGCCGGAATCACGCGGCTCATCACTGCCGCGGGGCCACTCAGCGGCCGGCGATGCGGTCGGAGGTGTGAGTCGAAATAATCCACAGCCAGGCCTGGCCGTGGGCCCCGGCGGAAACCCCGGTGCCCGTCAGGGTCCCCCCCCCCGACTTAGGGAAACGCCTCCCTCCTTGGCTGCGTTTTGAGTCGACCCGCAAAAAAGGGGCACATGGATGAGCACCCACTATGTGCGTCGGAAGCGTTTGAGGGAACCGCCCAGTGTCTACATCTCCCATGTGAAGAAATCTGGCCAAACCTTTTCCGTTTCTTGCCTTTTTTTTTTTTTTTTCCCTCCCCAGGGTCTGGGATGGGGTCTAATTTATCCAAGTCCGCACATTGATGGCCCTCGGAAGCTCCTAGTTCACAGCGCTGGGGGAGATTTAAAACCCGAACATGCAGAAAGGCATTGAACCCCACATCAGTGAAATATCTCCCCGCCAGGGGGAAAATGACTCTCGTTGAGAAAGAATTTCCACATCCTCCCAGCGGCTGGATGGACCGAGGGCAAAGCAGCCTCACAGGAGAAGGAACTCTTGCTGCTTCCTGCGTTTTCCCTGTGCGTATCAACCGATATAAATTGCGTTTCTGATCAGAGGAGAAAACGGGGATTGCTCAATCAAGCGTTTGGGAGTAACAGGGTGACGCCCTGGCGTGACTTGGGGGGGCTGTTTATACACAATAATTTTTTTTGCATTCCTTGCACAAAAGCACACTCCTAAGGAGGAGGAAACGTTGTTTTAAAAAGGAGGGAAAAATGTTAAAAGAACGTAGGAGATAAGACAAAAAGGAATGTCAGTCTGGTCAGGGGTTTTCTGAGATAGAAAGCCCGGGCACCTGTCACTTGCTTCACTGCATAACAATAATGAAGGTGGGAGTGGGGGGGGGACACAGGACTTCAACAGCCAGAGGGCTGAGGGTAAAGCGGAAACACACGTTTGCTGCCTCTCACACCGTCAAATGGCACGGTGTGTAATATGCAAAGGGCTCCCACAGATCCATAAGACCAAGGACGAGTAACGCAGAGCGCGTCGTGAGCCCAGGGCACGTGCCGACGGCGGACAAATGCAGATCTCTGCTGCACACGCGGGTCGCAGCCTCCCTCCGCGGAGTCGACCGGATGCGCCATGTTTCAGCGTCTCCAGGGCTGCGAGGAGCAGGTGTGGGACCTCCTGGGTGGTGGCAGCGGAGAGCACGTGTCCCGTGGGGACGGTGGCGAGTGTCCGTGGAAATAAAACGCGCACGGATGCTTTGGCCCGACAGAGACCACCTCCAGCATCTGCGGGACACGCAGGTGTCCATGGGTCCACAGGAGTGGACATGCAGGTGTGCACGGGACATATGCACATGCATGAGGCAGGCACGTGTGCACGGGTCCATGGTAATGGCACACACATGCATCACACAGTGCACAGGACGCACACGTGCATAGGACATGCATACGTGCATAGGACATGCATACGTGCACGGGTCCACGGGAACGTGTTCCCACAGATGTCCTTGCGAGCGTTGTCTTCATGGCAAAGCCATGGGCACAGCCACAGCCGGCCGGTTGCAGACAGATCCCCCCCTTGTCACCAGGACGTGCACCGAATCCTCACGGTACCGCCGTCTCCCGTGCCCTTAAATCAATGGGGTTTTTTTCCCAGATTTCGAAACGCAACGGGACTCTGTTTTCTCTATATTCGATGTTCGAAATGAAGCAGCAAGGCAATATTTTTGTCACGATGTTTAACGACACGGCAAGCCACCTAAATGAAACCTGACTTTCCAAAAGGAGCATTTTGGGCAAAGTCATACGTCTTTTTATGCGACGCGAAGGTAACAGGAGTCTAGAAAAGCGAACGCGCCCCCTCCACAAAAAACCAAGCCTGGCTGACGTGTTTCTTAAAATGTATAGGTTTATTTTTGAATGCGTCATAATTCCATAAACTTCTAAAAAAAAACACCCTTTCGTTCACCATCCTCTTGTTTCCATTAAACACACCAGTCTGGTTATAGGATAGTTGCTTATAAAAGTGTCAACATTATTCAGAGGGCAACCAAAGATTTTTACGCATTTTCAAGTTATCATTACAAAGCAAGCGGCGTGTCCAGGCTGCCCCCTGATGGCACTGCTCTGTGGCTGATGTGGGGGAAGGCAGGTGTGGTCTGTTACCTTTGCATATCGGGGGTCCGTCCTCTGCTCGTTGGCGATGGGACTCAGGCTCGGGGGCTACGCCCAGCCCTTGGGACCTGGCCGACCGTGTCTCCTGATGGATGACCCAGGTGTGCGCGATGTGTCTGTGACACACTCTGGAATCCGGACGGTCACGCCCACCGCACCGCTGTGCACACGTGGAGCACAGAGGCGCACAGCAGGTGTTGGCTGCGTGAAGCGATGAACGGTGAGGACACACCCCGGGGGGTCTCCATCGTTTAACCTGGTTTCTGGTCCTCAAAAGTCATTGCACTGGAGGAGAACCGGAATGCCCAGAGCCAGCCACATGTTGGTCCCCTTGCCATCCTGGGAGTGACAGGCGGACAAGCCAAGGAAGCCAGCCCAGGGAGAGGTGGGGGTGGGGTCCTCAACGGGAGGGGGCGGCCTCCGGCGCCCGCCCTGCGAACGGCCGGCGGTGCTGGCGAGCTTCAGGGTGGGTAAGAAAGACCCGGAGTCCACGGACGCCCCCACGCAGCCCTCTCTCCAAACCTGGCGGCGTGTGGCGGCTGGCCACACAGGCGTGCCGACACCCCACCTTCGCACAGGGAGAGATGGCGTGGCCTCTGCCCTCGGTGACAAGCAGCGGCTCTTCCCGACATGATCGGCGGTGGGATGAAGTCTCCCTGGGAAAGGCACCCCCAGAGGTGCTGGGAGCGTCGTGAGCGCGCCTGAGCCGGCAGAAGGACGTGCCCACAGCCTCACGTGCGTGGGGCTGCGGGGTACACCGTCCACCACGTCGACCCCCGACAGTCTTCACATGGACACAAGACTGTGAGCGAAGCCCTTCCCACGCGTGTCCACACCAGCCTCACAGGACGTGCGCTGCCCAGAGGGGACAATGCCTCCGACGGGGGGCGGCCCTGCCTGACTGCGGGACGAGGGGTCTGCTTCCAGTCCTGAGACCAGGGAGGTGCAGGGGTTCCCTGCCACTCGGCGGGTCTACCCCTCGGGGGCAGCGAGCTCTCACGCCGAGGCAGTCAGAACGCTTTGGAGAGAAGGTGCAGACCCTCGGCAAATACGTGGGCTGCACCCGCATGGAAGAACTGAGGGGACTCTCTGAATGTGGGGGACTACCTGGTGCAGGGAGTATCTGAATGCACGGAGTATCTGAATGCAGGGAGTACCTGATGCAGGGGAATATCTGGCCTAGGGGAGTATCTGATGCAGGGATTATCGCGTGCCGGGGAGTATCTGAATGCAGAGGAGTATCTGAATGCTGAGCACTTGTCTGAAACGTGACGAGTGACAGCGAAAGGGCTAAGAAAGCAGCCCCCCGGGATGCTGAGCGAGCACTTCGCTGATCCCCTGTCTTACAGCCCCAGAAAAGGCGCCTTGGGATCCGAACGTCCCGGGGCAGACAGAGCCTTCTCTAAAAGCAGGTCAGTAAAAAAAGTACATGGCTTCTAATTTTTATTATTATTGTTATTATTCTTGTGAGTCTGGTGTAAAAATATCCTAACAAACCACGTAAACGTTGAGGCCACTCGTTGAAGGCTCACCTCCCTCTGCCAAAAGGATCCACGCTAGGCAAGCTTCAGATGCGTCCCATTGGCCTGTCACTGGTAAGTGGCTCGGGCCTGGTGGCATTTGAATGACGGGGACTTTGTGATGGTTGAGTTTTCGCGTCACGGGGGAACCTCTGAGGGCCTCGGAGGCAGTGGTTGCAATTCTCCCGTGGACGCTACAAAACCCATTGTGAGTTCTCACCACGTACCCAGCAAGGGTGGGGGGACGAGCAAACCGCATCTGAAGGTTAAAGGGCAGAATCCAGCTGGAGCAAGTGCAGGGAGAGGCGGGGCCGGTCCAGGCGGGGCCAGTCCAGGCGGGGCCGGTCCAGGCGGCTGGTCCAGGGGGAGTCGGTCCAGGGGGAGTCGGTCCAGGCGGGGCGGGCTCTGCACCCCCGTTGGCATTCTTCGGAGGCGCAGCCGGCGAGCCTCATCGTCGTCCTGCTCTGAGTCCGCGGCTGAGTCGCGTGCCCCGCTCCTATTTCTCCAGCAGAGTCTGTTGAACTGCCGAGGACAGAGAGACGAGGTAACGTTCCACGAGGCGTCCCCAGGTCCCCCGCGCGCCCCGCGCACCTCCCCTCCTTCCGAGCCTCGGAAGCCCGGACTCTATATTTCTACTACGTAGGCTAAGTGGGCCCCCAACTGCTCGGGGCAGGAAAACTTAACTGGCTCAGAAAAAAAAAAAAAATCAGTAAACCTGACAGTGTCACGATGCAGGTGTCGGGAGAGAAAATAAACACTTCTGGAAACGGAGAAAGAAAGTGAAAGAAGGTGTTTTCTACGCGTGACTTCTCTGAGAGTAAAAAGTAAAAATACAAAACCCGCTGTGATCGACCCCGATTCAGAACAGATTCTTGTCTCCCGAGGGTCCTCGGGTTGCGTTAATGTCGAAGGATCCGGGGCTAAGATTTTCTGATCAGTGCCTTTCCTTTCTAGGGATCTGGGTTTTGCACTTTCGGTGGTGAAAGACAGTTGCTCATTTTAAAGATCGTTCCTCGGTTTCAAACAGCAGTGCACACTAACTTCCTCCAAGTCGCCGTTTTTCAGAATCCTAAGTGCTTTAAGATTTCATTTAAAATGTTCTCCATTCCACAGGCGTCTCCCTCAAGTAACTGTTCCCTGTTTGGGGCAAACGGGCAGCTGCTAACATATACATATGTTAAAGAAACACACACGCATGTACATGTGCACACGATTTTCTCCCCACCGTTTTCAAGAGTGGCCCTCATCGTACAACTCCTCCCTCGAGATCCGAAGCGTTTCCATCATGGAAACACGTTCCTGGGGCCCTGGCTTTGCCTCGGAGAAGGAGGACTGTGTCAAAGTGACCCCGAAACGGGACACGACACGTTTGATCTTTGCTGGAGGGCAGCCCAATGCCGGCGTCCAAGGGGCACTGGGAACACGGCCGTGACCGGCATTTTCGAGGGAGTCTTAGGCCTACGTGGGTCTCATGAGAAGCCCCCCGAAAGCCACGGGACCTGAAGGATCCCGGGCGCCCGACAGCGCACGGCCGGTGTGGACGGGGAGGCAGGATGGTGGCCGGGGGTGCTGCGGGGGGCCGGCCCTGTTCACCCACCGGGGGGCTCGGCGTTGGTGATGTGTGATGATTCTCCATGTTCATGTCGCCCTGGTCCGCTGCAAGCAAGCACAAGACAGTGGCCGGTGAGCACGCAGCACGCGCCCCCTGACATCCCTCCCTGTCGGGCCGAGCGAGGCCCTGTCCCCTCCCCCTCCCCACCCCCACGCCGCCCAAGCCGCTGCCCAGGACGGCCACACGGCCAAGTGACGCTGAAGACGGAGCACATGGGCCGTCCTGGCCGCCGGAGCCCGTCCAGCGCCCCGGGGCTTCGTGGGGTCCCCCTCGCTGGCTCCCACATGTCCTCCTTCGGTGTTCCTTGTTTCTTTCTTAAGAATGCCACATTTGTATTCCGCGTTTTGCACACACGTGTACACCAATGCACACGTGACCGCGGCCCCCAAGCGCCCTCCACGCCGGGTGAGGGCGGCGGCCCGGGGGTGACGAAGCCCAGGGTGTGCGGGAGTCACGGGCCACACGCACGTATTCCTCCCCCGCGTGGCTGCACGCGGACACACGCACACGCCGGGCATGTCCACCGTGCCGAGGCCGCCGCACGGGCGCGTCCGGCCTGGGGCCACCCGCCTCCGGGCACGGGGTCCCAGCTCTGCGGGGCGCCCGGCGTCTGCGGCCAGAACGGCTTCGCGAGCAGCCGCACGGCCCCAACTGCCCAGAGAAGGGAGGGAGCCCCGGACACTTCTGCGGACTCGAGACCGTCCCCAACACCGGGCGCCCCACACGGGGCACCGGCCTCCAGGAGGTCGGCCACCCATGCCACCTGCTTCAGCCGTACACCCACAAAAGGCCAGGCACGCGTATCGGAATAATCAAAGCCAGTCGCATCGTTTATTTGTGGGGGACGGGGAGGGTGTGTGTCTAGGAACCGTGTGTGGTTATCTGATTCAGGACAGCAGCTGTGGCGTCAGCGGGGGGGGGGGACAAGGAGACTTGTGCATATGTGCAACACGCGGTTGGGGCCACGGCCAGGCCCCGGGGTCACTGACCAGCACGGCCTGACGTTCAGCCACAGGAAGGACAGATTCTTCCGGACACAGCGTGATTGGCTGCAGATCAGCCCCGGGCTCACAGGCTTCGTTTGAGCAAAACCAAGAGGCACCTGCAGACACGTTGCTCAGCCAGCTGCAGGGCCGTCACCTGCCGCCGTCACGGCCAGGAAGCTGGCAAGTGCAGCTGACCACAGCCACCAGGAGGGACACCGTTTAGACTCAGCCACCCATGCTCCCCCCAAACCCGAAACGCAGCCTCAGAACCAGAGCCAAGCGCGCTTCACCCCAGCAGAAGCTCAGAACAAGGACACGCGTTTTTATGCCACGAAGGACAGGAACCCGATGTGACCGCGGAGAAAAAAGCCAGGTACGATTCTCGTGCTTCCGGGAGGTACGCCAGGATGCGCACATCCTCGGGGCCAGCGGGACGCCACCGCCCGCCCCTGGGCACGTGACGTGGAAATGATAAAATCATGAGAGTGTCGGTTTCCTAAACGCGTGGATTCTCTCCCTCCCTGAAGACTGAGAAGTTCACGTTTATAAAAACTAATGAGAGAGAGAGACAGAGAGAGAGAGACAGAGAGAGACAGAGAGAGAGAGACAGAGAGAGACAGAGAGAGACAGAGAGAGACAGAGAGAGAGAGACAGAGAGAGACAGAGAGACAGAGAGAGACAGAGAGAGACAGAGAGGACAGAGAGAGAGAGAGACAGAGAGAGACAGGGAGAGACAGAGAGACAGAGAGAGACAGAGAGAGACAGAGAGAGAGACAGACTTAGGAGCTGCTTCTGGGCAAACGGAACAGTAGATGCACCACACAAAGCGACAGCCAGCACAAGCCGAGGAGGGTTCAGTCCCATCAGGACGCGGCAGGGAGGATGGAGCCGGCCCCCGCCCGGCGGCCCCGTGGGAGCCACCCGCCCGCGCCTTCCCGGGGCGTTTCATTTCGCAGGGCGACGTGGGCGTGTGTCCTCATGCTCTGGGGCCACGTGCGCGTCCACGTGAGGCACCGCGTGTCGTGCGTGGGGGGGGGGAAGCCTCGAGACGTCAGGGCTGTGGCACAGACTCGGGGACCCGCACGTCCCCGAGACCGTTCACGCGCGCGAGGAGAGGAGGGTGTGCTTTCGCTCTGCGTCTGCGTGGACAGACAGACAGACAGACGGACCGCGATCCCACGGGATGATCGGACGCCCGCCCGGCGCGCTGGGCTCGTCCCTAGATCTTCGGTTCGTCTGCAAGGGCAGGTGGAGAGAGAGAGAGGAGAGACGTAAACTTGCGGCGGGCTCGTCCCCGCGGGTGCGCGCGTCCCCGGCGGCGGCCGCACGCGGCTAGGAAGACGGGCGAGCGGTTCGTTAGGGACACGGCATCCCCGCTCGAGGGGAAGCGGGGTGGGGGATGAAGGACCAGAAGGAAGAGTGAGGTGCACTCAGCGTGCAGAGCAAAGGAAGGAGAGAGAGAGGGAGCGAGGGGCGGGGGGGGAGAGGACAGGACGGGGGCGTGAAGGAGGGAGGGAGGGAGGGAATGAAGGAGGAAGGAATGACAGAGAGAGAAAGAGGAAGGAGGAAGGAGGGAGGGAGGGAGGGAAGGAGGAGGGGAGGGAGGGAAGGAGGAGGGGAGGAAGGAAGGAGGAGGGGAGGGAGGGGGGAAGGAGGAGGGAAGGAGGGAAGGAGGAGGAGGGAGGGAGGGAAGGAGGAGGGAGGGAGGGAAGGAGGAGGGGGAGGGAGGGAAGGAGGAGGGAAGGAGGGAAGGAGGAGGGGAGGGAGGGAAGGAGGAGGGAGGAGGGAAGGAGGAGGGGGAGGGAGGGAGGAGGAGGAAGGAGGAAGGCGGAGGAGGGGGGAGGGAAGGAGGAGGGAGGGAGGGAGGGAGGAGGGGGAGGGAGGGAAGGAGGAGGGGGGGAGGGAAGGAGGAGGGGAGGGAGGGAAGGAGGAGGGGGGAGGGAGGGAAGGAGGAGGAGGGAGGGAGGGAAGGAGGAGGGGGAGGAGGGAAGGAGGAGGGGGAGGGAGGGAAGGAGGAGGGGGGAGGGAGGAGGGAGGAAGGAGGGAGGGAGGGAGGGAAGGAGGAGGGGAGGAGGGAAGGAGGGGGGGGAGGAGGGAGGAGGGGGAGGGAAGGAGGAGGGGGAGGGAGGGAAGGAGGAGGGAGGAGGGAAGGAGGAGGAGGGAGGGAGGGAAGGAGGAGGGAGGGAGGAAAGAGGAGGGGAGGGAGGAGGAGGAGGGAAGGAGGGAGGAGGAGGAGGGAGGGAGGGAGGAGGAGGGAAGGAGGGAGGAGGAGGAGGAGGGAGGGAAGGAGGAGGGAGGGAGGAAGGAGGAGGGGAGGGAGGGGAAGGAGGAGGGGGGAGGAGGGAAGGAGGAGGGGGAGGGAGGGAAGGAGGAGGGGGAGGGAGGGAGGGAGGGAAGGAGGGAGGGAGGGAGGGAAGGAGGAGGGGGAGGGAGGGAAGGAGGAGGGGGGAGGAGGGAAGGAGGGAGGGAGGGAGGGAGAGGAGGGGAGGGAGGGAAGGAGGAGGGGGAGGGAGGGAAGGAGGAGGGGGGAGGGAGGAAGGAGGGAGGGAGGGAGGGAAGGAGGAGGGGGAGGGAGGAAGGAGGAGGAGGGACACGCCAGCAGCTCGAGTCAGCGAAGCCTGCAGGTGCGGCCACCAGGCAGACGCTGGGCCAAGCGCCCGGACGCGCAGCGAGAAGCGGGCGCAGAGCTCGGCGTGGCGCACGTCCAGGGACGACGGCCGAGGCCGTGCCCCGACGCGCCAGGTCCTCCTCCTCCCGGTCACCCCCGCGCGCACGCGCCCCTGAGCCGCGCTCCAAGCAGCCGCCACGCGCCCCGCGGGAGCGCGGCCGGGCTCGCAGCACGCACGCCGATCCGGAGGAAGCCAGGACGGGGCTGCCCAGCTCCCCGGCCGCGTGGGCGAATATAGTGTTTCACAGGGGAGCACGACACACGACGCTCAACAACCCTGAAATGGACGTATATCACGACCGGCGGCAAGCGACCGATGCGTCTAGCCCCGCGTCGGGAAAAACACACACACACGCTTCGCCCCGTTGCCGGAGACAAATCCCGACGCGAATCCCAGGCGTTGAGGGAGTCCATGGCATGGGGAGATGCTGGGAATCCACGCTTTCTACCCGGCCAGCCTTGTACGATGACGGTGGCCCCCACACCGGGGTTTCCTTCCGTCAGCACCGGGGTACGTGGCGGCCACGTCTCCGTGACACGACGGGCACCTCGCCGTCACGTGGCCTTACAAGACCCACCCAGGACGCCGCCCCGTCCGACCCCAAGGCTCCCGGGCACAGCACACACTAGATTCGTTCCCTGCCGCAGGGCCGCACACGCAGAACCCGCCCACGGGGTGACACGGATGCCGCCTCTTCCTGCGGGGCCTCGGGGTGCGAACGAAAAGAGCGCCTCATTTTCTCTGTCTGAAACGCTGGGCGTTTCACGGCTGGGGGCGAAAATGCCCAATGAGCCGAAGGCAGAAGGGCCGGGTCCGTCCCTCGCCTCGGCTGGCCTTCCGCGCTGCGTGGGCTTCCGTGAGCTCGGGACCACGGACCCCGTGGACGCTGGGGACAGATGAAGACGTCACGCCGTCCCGAACCCGAAGAGGGGGTCAAAGCGGTGGGACACCCCCTGTGCGAGCTGAGCCCTCCCGCCAGGCAGGTCGTCCCCGGAAAGGACCCACGACGAAAGCCAAGCTCAGGCGGCCTCTTCGCCTCACTAAGGAGAAGCCAGACGTGACCAGGAGGGCGTCTGCCTTCGCGTCCCCGAAGCCCGTCACGGGTCCACTGGGCACCGCCGTGTGCGCGCCCTTCGGCCGGCTGACCGAGCGCCTCTGGGCGCAGGGCCCCCCGGGACGAGTGAGGCGCGATGGCGCAGGCTCCGGGCCGGCCCCGCGGAGCCGCAGGAAAACGGCCGCTGATTTCAGGAGTGACCCTGGCTCAGGCGGGAGGGTCCGTCGCGGGCGCGCGGGGGGCTGCACAGGTCTGGGACCAGCAGGGCGCACACGCACGGGCGGGAGACGCCGATCTGACGCCCAGGGGGCTCCGCCGGGGAAGACGGACCCCGGGACCCTGGCCCCCCCCCGTCCCGCAAACCGCGTCACAGCCTCGGGAGCCCCGCGGAGCGAAGGCCAGACCCGCAGAGAGCGGCCCAGAGACCACGGCGATCCCACGGGCTGCGCCTGGCTCAGCGCCCGGTCCCTGTCTGTCCACGCTCCGCACACGCCGTCCAGGGCGTCACGGGAACCGCGTGCCCCCTCGACAGACGTCGGAGCCACGGCCGGAGTCCTTGGTCCCCGGCCCAGCCCTGCACAGCTGGGCCGCGGCCACGGGGGGACAGGGGGCCACGCTGCCTGCAGCCGCCTCAGGGCTCCACGAAGCAGCTGTCGGCCGCCTGCCGTGGGTTCAGCGCGACCTCAGCACTGCTCCCCTCACGTGTGGTGGTGTGTGTTGTCATTGTTTGTTTGTTTAGAGAAAGCGGAGTTGTTAAGACAGCGAAGCTCCGGGGAAAGAGAGCGACGAGGATGAGAACCTCACCGTTCTCCTTGAAGCAGAACTTCTTCTTCTGGTAGGCGATGAAGCTGGAAATCGCCCCGGCCACGGCGACCACGACGGCCCCAACGATGCCAGGGACCACGCCCGGGGATTCGCCTGTGGGAGACGCACGAGGGAGGCCGCGTGACGGGGGGCGGCCGCGGGGAGCCCCCGGCGGCCGTGGAGGGGGCCCAGTCGGAGCCCCACCCAGTCCCCAAACGCGGCCTCCGATCCTTCCGCACGACACCGAGAGGCAGCCCCACCGCTGAGCCCACCGGGGTTCCTCCTTCCTGAACCCCGAAAGTCACGGGCACCCCCTCCGTGCCCCGGGCCCCGGGCCGTCCTCGGTCCCCAGCGCAGCGTCTCACGCTGTCTGTCCTTCCCCGCCCTCCGCGGACACGCACCCTGATCCTCGCCGTCCTGCCTCGGGCTCCCGCCGCCTGCACCGCCATCGCTACGCCGCCGCCTCCCCCTGCAAGACAACGAGGCTTCCTGAGCGACCGCGGCAGCACGATCTGGGCCCCAGGACCCCGGCGTGGGACGGGACCGTCCCGGAAGACACCGTGGCACAGGCGAAGGGCGTCTGACGCCCCCGCGTCCCGTCTCACGGCCGAGCGACCGAAGGCATCGCGCGTCTCGCTCCCGTGTACCGCAGGCCGAGCTCACACGGGCCTTGCACGCCGGGCCACCGGAGGCCCACCGTCCACGGAGCGGTGAAGGTGGCCCAGGGACTCGGTCCCCTCTCACGGGGCTCAGACACAGCCCAGGACAGGGCCATGCAGCCCGCCGGAGACCCTGCACGGGGCCACGGGGAAACCGAGGCACAGGCCTGTCGGCTCCTGAGACACAGAAAACATATCACGACAACACCGCATGTCCACGGGGTTCACACGGGCAAGTGCGGGTCGTCAGCATTGCAAACGTCATCTGTATCTACTTTTCTTTATTTGTTCTGTCTCGACACCCTTTGGGACCCTGGTCTGAGCTCCGAGTTCCAAGGCAGAGGCAGGAAAACCTAGTGTCGCTGTAACGCTGGCAAGTGTCACCTCGGTCCCTTCGCAGGGCCTTGCTGCCCACAGGCATCGGCTACGACACACCACACAGACCACGGGCAGCACGAGGTTGTCCCAGACGACCTCGGCGGAAGGGTCCATCAGTGGGTGTCTGACAAGTTCCACCCGCCCCATCCCGGTGGACAGGAGGACCTGCTCCATCCGCCATCAACGGAGCGTCCAGGGACCAGCCCGCACCCGTGATGCATGTGCAAATACCACAGCTCAGGAAGAGAGAGGGACACTGGCCCTCTGGGACCTCACTGGCGGCCGGGGCTTTAGACCCCGCTGTGATTCTGAGGAGCAGGTAGGCAGCAGGTGAAGGACAAATAAAACAGAGAGACCAGCCAGCCTACCTCCGTCTGAAGTCCCGTGCGCCAGGTCGGAGTCCGAAAATCCACCTAGGAGGGAAAAACAAGTGTGTCACCTGCCACGTCAGAACCGTCAGAACTGTCAGGCCAGGCTCGATGTCTTGGATGAAAAGAAAACAGCCTTCGGCCCCGTGAGACCTTTCGAAGGAGGCACTGCAGTGGGAGTCCCTACTTGTCTTTCCCTGTCTGACTTCTCTCACCCAGCTCAACACCCGCTGGGTCCACCCGTGTGATCGCAAATGGCGAGATTTCCGCCTCTTTCATGGCCGAGTAATATTCCGTTGTGTGTAGGTACCACCTCTTCTCTCTTCGTTCCTCTACTGATGGACTTTAAAACAAAGGCTAGAACCAGACACAAAGAAGTCCCCGGGGATCCCTTTCCATGTGTTTATCTGAAGAAACCCGAGACGCTAATGTTAGAAAAGACACAGCCTCCTCCTCCAGGTTCACTGCAGCATCGTTTACAGAAACCGAGATTGTCCACGCGGCCTCTGTCGGGGTCGGCTCTCCTGCCCCGTGAGGATGCGTTCACACGGGCAGGTAGAAGGATGCACAGGACACAGGAGGAGAAGCCGGGTCACTCCGGCGGCAAGTCACCCAGGCAAGTGAACCGCACACACAGGAGAGAGCCCAGCCCAGGTCAGCCCGGCCCGGCCACGGTCAGCCCGGCCCAGCCCAGGTCAGCCCGGCCCCACGGTCAGCCCGGCCCAGCCCCGGCTCCTTACTCATCACAGCCTTTAAATGTTAAGCCTCTCGATTTGGGGATGGCTGTCTGGATTTGTTAGCTGACACACATCGAGGTTAATCCACGCATATAACGAAACTTATCATGACTAACCAGAGTTTATAATTCCAGAAACGCAAACATCCACTTTACACGTAGACGCCCTTCAACATGAACTCATGATATTCATGGGTTAAAAGGGGGCGGGGGAAGACCATCTACTTGGATGGCCTCGTGCATCTAATAAAATCTAATATATATTCCTATTTGGGAGAACTAAGCAAACTAGACTAGAATGACGTTTCCTGAAATGAATCTCTTTCTCTTGAAAAAAGAAAAAAAAAAAACACGATTTTTTTTTTATATAAAGTCAAGCGTGACTCCTCTCCTATTTTAAAGTTGTCTTGCGTTTTGTAGCCAAGGCAAAATGACACAAATACAAGTAACTCGTACAGAGAAAATATACACATTAGAAAAAGGGACCGTTAAAAAAAAAAAATCATTCCTAAATAACATGGCAGTCCTCAGAACAGCTAAGAAATAAAGAGAAACTCTTAAAATAAATAAAGGTCCATCGTTAAATGGCTCATTCAGAAATATCAACAAAAGTCAATTCTATAGAACAGAAATAAACAAAAATAATGGACACAAAAATGTACTTACAGAAACAAGAAAAAACGGGGAGAAACAATTTAGAAATACCTTAGAAAAATAATGAGAAAGACGCCCATAAAATTGAACCTCAAGGAAAAACAGCATTGTATGATTGTGTCTGCAGTCTGTAAGTCCACTTATGGTGTTGAACGATTTGACTGAAAATAAAACGGAGCTTTTATTTTCCCCAAGAGAAAAGAGGAACAATGACAAAATGATTCTGAAGTTACAAGGAAAAAATAGTCACAAAAAAAAAAGAACAGAAAAAAACACACAAGCATAAAAGACACGACGAAGAATACAGTTCGCCTTGCTTTCACAGTCAAAAAATACTGTCAAGAAACACTCAAAGGTGAAAATAAGTAGCAAAATATCTTCACAATCAATGACTGAAAATAATTAGTACCTGTAAATAAATGCAGTAAGATTATAAATCAGTCATGAGACTGGATATCATGAAATATTTTTTTTAAAAAGGACACAAACAACCAATATCAAAAGAAAAACTGTATCTGGCCACCTGACATATTGATTTTTTTTTAATTTCAGAAATAAAGACATGAAACAAGGACAGAGAAGAATGACACTTTTCACAATCTATGTGACAAATGTTTTCTGGTGAAAATGTCCTGAAGAAATGGATATTCGACACACAGTTGGAAGAAGTGTAAATGAGCAGAATTCTGAGGGAACTTAAAAAAAAAAAAAATGTCAAAAACTACAGCTGTAGCTCACATGCCTTGACCTAAACAGGTTGGCTTCTGGAATCTCTTCTAAGGAATTAACAAAAAAAAGGAAAGTACATGAAGAATGGCTTAATTCTCCAATATCAGAAGAAACGTAACGTTTTCAAAATTAGCGATTAGTTAGGAGGGCATATAATTCTCATAAAAAATTGTATGAGAAAAACTGAAATGATATGAGGCAATGTTTATGGAATATTAACAGACAAAAAATAATGCTATGAGACAGTACGAGCCAAAAAATGGCCATTTTTAGCTTAAAATTTGTTTCACCCAAATTGACATACGAAATCCTGGAGACGGTGACCATGAAATGTAAACGGTGGTAGAAGGTGGACGACACTTGGATTTTTCTGCGTTGGACCGTAAACTAATATGTGAACAAGAAAAACGCTGAAAATCTACAGTCTCGACGGGCATTCCATTCAGAAACCCGATGCCGCGCGGTGACTCTGAGTCTCCGGGGATGCGTCAGACGAGGCAACAAGGTTTCCAAAGAAGCCGAGTCTCTTCGCCACATCGATTCTAGATACTTAATAACCGCGCATTCAACCTGTGGAACCTGGGACGCACAGTCGGGGCACTGCTCGGGGACGATCACACGCAAGGCGAAACCATCGTGCGGAAAAAGGTCGTCCGTGACCAGGAAGTCGGAAGCACGTTGCACGGGGAAGCAAACGTGACACACGCTAAGGCCACAGTCTCCCTTTCTCAGCTGACATGGGCATCGCTGTTCTTTCCGGAACAAACAAACAAACAAACGCAGCGCAGAGCCGCAGGGTCTTACCGGAAGATCCAGGCGGCTCGGGTTTCGGGTTGGGTGGCGGGTACGGTTTCGGGTTGGGTTGTGGGTTTGGTCTCGGATTGGGTCTCGGCCTGGGCGTCTGCGGCTCATCTGTTTGCGAGAGGTGAGAGTTGCGATCACGGGCGCTTCGCAGTCAAGAACGCGACGCGCCCCTGAGCGCACGGGTGGCGTGCCAGGCGGTCGGACGTCGGGGCGGGGCGGGCGTCACGGACATCCCGCCCAGCACCTGCGACCCGTCTCCCGCCATCTCCCAGCTGCAGCGTGTGTTCGGGCAAAACCTAACACGTGTGCCTGACCCCAGGACACAGGGACACAGCGGGCTTCCCGGCTGGATCTGTACCGCGGATTTGCACGCGGGGGCCCTGTGGACTGAGTCGCGGCGCGGGGCGCGTGGCCATGCGGCCAGCCCTGGCAAAGCTACGTGTTTCTCCTCCCGCCCCCCGAGAGGCTGCGTTCTCAAAATAAAAGCAAGCACGTGGGGGGGAAAAAAAAGCAAAAAACTCAACAGCACGGCCATTTCTAAGCTTTTCCTGGTTAAAAAACAAACAAACAAAAAAAACCCAGCTCCCCCGATCACGCGAAAGGAGTGAGGCTCTTTGAAATGCTCATGATTGAAGCGAGCCGGCCCACGGGACTGGGGGAACGGTACTCACGGTGCCCTCCACCGCCCAGGGCGTCCTGCAAATCGAAGTCGTCATCTGACGGAGAGAAAGCGGACGTCAGTATCCGAGCGTGGGGCGCGACGCGGAGGGGCGGGGCCCTGAGCAGGTGCGGAGGGGCGGGGCCTGAGCAGGTGCAGGGGCCGCCGCCACCGCGACGCCGTAAACGCTCCTGGCGCCGGTCCAGCCAGGGTCTCGCCAGAGCAGCTGGACTGACTGCCACGCGCAGTCCCGTGACCAGGCTCTCAGACGCAGAGAAGGGTCACCTGTCTCTCAGGAAACCGAACCCGCCCCACGGCCCCCCTGGAAGTCCAGCCCGGCTGCGAAGACGCTGCCCGGCCCCTTTGCCACGCCGTCTTTCCCCACCAACGGACCCACGGCGTCTGCCGGCGACACCGCCCACAGGGAGCTCGTGCGCCGAGACTGGGGAGAAGGCACCTCGCAAGCCAGTCCTCGGCCAGGCATGTCTGCCGGAGCGACCTGAAGACTCCTGGCAGTTTCAAGGGCTGCCTCCTCGTTTTAAGAACGTTTTCAACTTCCAGCTACGTCCAGAGAAGCTCGTGAGTCCCCGTGACGCATCGAATCATGGGGCACAAGAGTGACAGCCACTAGCAGCTGATGGCGGCACGAATTCTGTGACCGGACCGTTATTTATCCGACATCCTCTCTGAGCCCGCTCAGCTCGGGGACGCGGCTCTCGGTGAGGACTTGCGAGCCCCTCTCGCAGGGACGTGACCTTCCACGGGGCAGCCCCAGAGTTAAGCGACCTAGTATTACTGGGGGGCGGGGGGAACGGTCACAGGCTCTCCTTGACTCTGGGCATCAATTTCAGTCTGAGTGAATAACCGACATCGGACGGTTCCCTTCGGCAATGTCGACGTTCCTCCCGCGTTTCTGCCTTATCTTAGCGAGGATGGGTGCCAATCAACGCCCGCCCGGTCCTGGAGGCCGAAATCGGAGCTCGCTCGTGGGTCACGGGACATCTCGGCCCCTAAAATTATTTCCCGCCCCCCACAGGAAATGAATACCCCAAAGCAGAGACGGACACTCAGAGGAAAGACCTGTCCAAACACTGTCACAATGCCCCGGAGGCAGCCCGTGCCAGGTCAACGTCCGTTCTCACGGGCATCACTGCCCGGGACAGGGCTGCCATATCACAGGGCGAGTCGCGTGTCACGCAGAGGACGTGCAGACGCCCTGGACCGCGCTGCGCCCGCTCGCCCACGCCTCCCCCGGCGCTCGGGGTGCGTGGGGCACACGCCGAGCCCCTCCGTGCTACGTGGGCTCAGGGAGAAACATTACCAGCGCTCGGTCTCTTCAGGGGCGGCGTCGTGGGATTCTTGTTGTGGTCTACGGGAAAAAGAGATGTCAGTCGTTAAAACTCGTGGCTCAGAAACGGTGACGTCGCGAGGAGGTCCCATTAAAAAAAAAAAATCGTGCAGGCGTGTTTCGAGCATTGTTTTATCCCACGCTGAGGCCACTGGCAGCCAAGGAGTACAGGGCGGATGACTCGTGAGCCCGCTGTGAGCCACTGCCCGTCAGCAGGCACGGAGGGAGGCTGACCTCAGCTGTGATTTTTGTGGGGAGCAGAAGCGTTGCCTGGGGCTGTGAGAGGGGCCAGCAGGACGGGAGGTCAGCACCCGCACAGGTGGGACCACCCAGAGGGACACGGCACCCCTGCTCAAACTGCTGGTGACGTGTCTCACGTGGGACACACTCCCAGCTCCCCAGGGCCCCCTAGCAGGCCGGCCCCCACCCAGGGAACCACGCGGAAACACACTGAGGTCCAGAGACCCTACTGCGGCCTCCAGTCCCTCCTCTTGTGACCGGCCCCAAAGCACCCCAACACCACGAGTAAGGTGATGGGGTCCGTGCTGTCCCCATGGTTTTGACTCCAGGGTGTCCAACGGTGCCCCTAAGTTCACATCCACCTCGAACCTGCAATGCGACTTTATTTAGAAACAGAGTCTTTGCAGGTAAGGCGGATTATTCTAGAGGGCACAGTGGACCCGCATGGCTCTTTATACGTCCAGGGCCCCAAGGAGAAGAACAAAGTTTGGACACAGAGGCACTGGGGAAAGACAGAGGCACAAGGCGACGCTGGTGCTGGCTGCCCCCGCGTGCCCAGCGGGACGCCTGTTTCCCGCCCCCGCCCACCGGACGGAGCGTGTGGCCGTCACAGGGCACGCGTCATCCCCCGGGGAACGGCTGCCTTAACCCCGTGAGGCCACCTCGATTTTTAAAAATGTCGTTAATGGTACTCACCGTTAAGGGCATCCGATAAATCGAAATCGTCTAGGGAGAGAAAGGTCCCGTTAGAAATCGGGAAAATTGAAGTCAACTTGAAATCAAGAAAACAATAAAAGAACGGGGGGGGTGATGCTGGGTTTCCTCATGTTTGTCGGGGAAAAGACGGCCTTAGACGCAGGCCGGGGGCCTGGGGGATTCCCAAACGCAGCTGGCGGTCTGGGTCGGATCCCAGCGGCGTCACCCCGGAGGAGACAAAGGTCACAGCTGGGGGGGGCGTCGCCAAGGAAACGGGAAGGACAGGGCCCCGGGCGCACAAGCCTGTGCGCATGCGCGCGCGCCGGTCCGTGCGCCCCGCAGCTGGGTTTCGGGGACCAGCGCCTCTGAAGCCAGGCCCCCCTTGCCCCCCCGGCTTCTTCCGTCTGCCACCCGCACCCGCCTTCGCCACTGCCACCGACGCGGATCCCGCGACAGCGAAACGCTGTCCCCCGACCCAGCCGCACCTGCCCTCGCGGGGCCCACGCGGCCCTGGCACAAAACCAGGCACAGCGGGCCCGAGGGGGTGCAGCCGCACGCTCGACACCCCCGCCCCGCCAGCTGCCCCTCGGTGGCCCTGGACACCAAGCCCCACCCGCAGTACCTGCTGCTCAGGTGACAGGCAAAGCCAGGTGACTTCCACCTGGAATGCGTCCCAAACACAGCGCCACGGACACTCGGGGAGCGCAGGCGGCCTCGGCCCCATCGCACACCGGCGCCTCAACGCTTCCGGGCCTGCTGACACCTGGGCCAGTGTTCCCAGGTGCGCACGCACCTGCGCACATGCCGGGCGCGCACGCTCTGTGGTAGGCGCAGACCGCATAGTTCCGCTGGGGCGGGTCCTGAGCCCTCCCGATCCGTCTCTAAAGAGCAAATCTCATCCTCTCGTCCACGGCCACCGGCCAACCCATGCCACGCCCACAGCGGGCAGGGGGCTCAGGGCAGAAACCCCCCTAAACCCACAGCTCCCAGCACTGCCGGCTGGGGTGGGGGGCGCGCGGAGCAGCTGGGGGACGCGCAGAGCAGCCCGGGGGACGCGCAGGGCAGTTCGGGGGACAGCATGCAGGCGTCAGCATCTCTGCAGACGTGGGGGCAGCCCGTCCCTCGGCGGAAGCCCGCACGGCCCCGCGGCTGCCAGCTGGCCGCGCGAAGCGGCAGATGTGATCGGGGACACGGAGTGACTCACACAGGCGAGGCCGCCGCCCTGCCCAGCAGGGCGTGAGTCAGCGGCCAGCTCACTCCCTTCTGATGCCAACGATCTTCTCTTTTCCACGGGGCCCAGTCACCCTGAAACACAGATGCGGCGAGCGGCATGCGGCCCCAAGAACCCCGCCCTGGATTCAGCTGCTCAGGGTGTCTGCAGCGCCGCCTGTGACAGCCTCCCACACCGGACACACCGCCTGTGATAGCCTCCACACCGGACACAGCACCACGGGCATTCTCTTAGATTCTGCCCCGAAGTCACACTGCTTAGGCACAGGAGTTAGGACAGAAATAGGCGTAGTAATGAGCTCAAAAATTACAAGGGGCCAGATGCACCCATGCAGCTTAGATAGGTAAATACAACTAATACAGAGGTGACAGAAATAAAAGCAGGCTCGAAACCTGACAGAGGCATTCGCAATGATTGTAAAATTATAAATTACGTAACTTGTATGTGCAGCTACTGTAAATAAATATAAATAAAATATAGGGTAAGAAGGAAAAGTAGGATTGAAATAAAACAAATATATATTGTATTAATTATGAATATGTATAATTTACACACGGAATGTACAAACTATACAAATAAATATATAAAATTAAAATAGCAACAAATTATAAAAATGTATTAGAATAGAAAAAATATAGTCAAAATAATAAACTATATGAATTACAAATTACATTGCTTACACATAGGGTGTATAAATTATATAAATAAACTAAAATACAAATAAAATAAAATATAAATAAGAACAATAGAAAAGAAATATGTGCATAATCTGTATAATAGCAAATTATAGAAATTACAAAATGTGTAATTTATGTATACATAGAATGTATAAATTTATATAAATAGAAATAAAATAGAAAGGTTAGAGGTGAAATATGAATATTTATAATAAATTATAGAAATTACATAATTACATGGAATTATAAATTTTATGATTTATATATAGGGTAAGTATAGAACTTGTAACCTCTATAAATAAATATATAATTCAAAAAGAAGTGAATTATAGAGATAAAATTAGAATAGAAATAACATACTATAATAATATATTACAAAAGCTACAAATTATGTAAATACATACGTGTATAAATAAAGAAAACAGAAATAAGGTCAGAAGAGAAGTAGACTCGGGGTGTCCGAGGGCCCCCCCAGACTTGCAGACTGTGCCCTTAATTACAAGAGTCACCCGATAATGATCTGTCTGAATGCTGAGAGTGGACTGTGCTTGGGTACGAACCACTTCATCAGAGCAGGTCCTGGGGAGTCCAAGACGTGTCACCGTGTGTCCCTTGAAAACGCACATTCGCCCCCAGCACCTTGTCAATGAGTGGCGAAGCCCTGGAAGTCACACAGTTTGGGTCACTCTGCCCTCTGGGGACTCTGCGTGTAACCTCTACTCGCCCATAAATGCCGATCCTGCTTCCTTCCCACACGAGCAAAACTGTCCCTCACGATTCAAAGCCCGTAGGAGACGATGCCTCCTCTTGGAAGCCTTCAGCGTTCCTCACGACTGAAGCATGGATGGATGGTGGATGGATGGATGGTGATGATAGATGGATGGTGGATGGATGCTCAGTGAGTGGGAGCGGGCTAATGCGTAAATGAGTGGGTGGATGAGCTGACTGATAGAGGGATGGTGGAAGCCATCAGGAGTGGCACAGGCCTTAGTGACAGGCCCCACGTCAGTTCGCCATAAGGATTCAGCAAGTTCTCTTCTGTGCTGAAAGTCACTAAATACGGGACCATCTCCTCCCAGGTCAGGCCTCATTCCTGGTAGAGGAGGTGTCCTGCCGGCTACGGTCCACGCCTGGCTAAGTCAGGACTACGTACGTGTGCAGGTGTCACTGCTTGGGGCCCAGAGACCCCAGCACCCAGGACTTGTCATCAAACCATATTTCCACCCGCCCATCCACCCACCCACCCATCCACACGTCCGTCCATCCATCCACCCATCCACCCATCCATCCATCCACTCACCCACCCACCCATCCATCCACCCATCTGTCCATCCATCCATCCTCCCATTCATCCATCCACCCATCCACTCTCCCACCCACCCATCTACGTATCTATCCATCCATCCATCCTCCCATCCATCCATCATCCACCCATCCATCCATCCACCCATCCATTGATCCATCCATCCATCCATCCATCCACCCACCCACGTATCTATCCATGCATCCATCCATCCACCCATCCATCCACCCACCCATCCACCCACCCATCCACACGTCCGTCCATCCATCCACTCACCCATCGACCCATCCATCCACCCATCCACCCATCCATCCATCCATCCATCCACCCATCCATCCACCCATCTACCCATCCATCCATCCATCCATCCTTCCATCCTCTCATCCATCCACCCACCCACCCATCCACCCATTCATCCATCCATCTATCCATCCTCCCATCCATCCACCCACCCACCCATCCACCCATTCATCCATCCATCTATCCATCCACCCATCCATCCATCCACCCATCCACTCACCCATCCATCCATCTATCCATCCACCCATTCATCCAACCATCCATCTATCCATCCACCCATCCATCCGTGCATTATCTTCTCAATCACACCCATCCATCGATCCACCCACCCGGCATTTTGCCACATCGAACCCCTAACGAGTCTCCTCGCTGGATCCCTGGCCGTGCCCCTGTGTGTGGTGAGGTCCATTCCGTGCTGAATTCGTGAAGTGCAGGCTACGTTGTCCCGCTGGGCACAGTGCCTGTGAGCACCTGAACGCTACGCCACAGCGTCAAACACATTTTTTTTTTCCCTCAAAAACACCGTTGCTTGGAGCAATTACTTTGCTCTTTCAAAAGGCGCCAATCCACTGCAACTTGAAGGCACGTCTCCCAAAACAGAGAGATGCTACCCAAACCGCCGGCCCGGAGAACGGGACCTCACTGAAAGGGGTTCAGATGTCCAGGGGCTTCCTGAAGGGCCGTCCGCGTGAACAAACACATTTAAATCACAGCTCAGTTTACACAGGCGGCGGGGGCGGGGGGGGGTAGAGGGACAAACGTCCCACGCAGGCCCCTGAGCGAGGCGCGTGCGCAGCACCCCGGTGGGTTTCGAACTGAAATCTCTTTCCTTTTCTCGTCTTCCACACTGCCGACCCTGCAGGTCAATTCGCAGCCGTCGCTCGGTCCCAAGCCACCATCTGAAAACCCGCTGGTTGGAGGGCTTGCCTCTTACTCTGACAGAAAGTAAAAGGAAGTCTCTGGTTTCCTGTTTAAGGGCTTTTTAAAAATAATAGGACCAGCGAGGCCCCCCGAGGGACGGCTGCTACCATGAGTCATTCCGAGGCAAAGCCGAAACACACCCAATCAGAGCTCACCCGAGATTGTCTTAAGAGGAGCTAAGTGAAAAATAAGGGCAGGAAATTCAACAGGAGAGCCCCACAGGGGGCTGACCGAGGCCCTCGGCCAGGCGGCCGCAAACGGGAACGTTGCTTAGGTAGCATCCTCCGGCCCAGAGAGCACAAGAAGCAAGAGCACCCCGTCTTGCGGGCTGCCCCCCCCAGCATTGTGTACCACAGTGAGAGGAAATTCAAAACCAATGTGCTGGCATCCGGGGAGACCAGCAGCGTGTGCCCTGCACGGCCAGGTGCTGATCCCAGGAGGACCAGGCTGTACCGAGAAAGTCCTCGGCCGTGACCGCCACTGGCAGGTGTGTGATTGTCACAGGGACCTTTTCCTCTAGTGTACGGGCGAACATGAAGTCAGAGGCGACAGCCCCTGTTCCCTCCCTCCTCCCCTGTCTTCTCTCAGACACCCTTCCAGTCTACGTAACACGTTTCACGTCAGCTCCTCTGACGCCTCTGTGCATCGTATCCGCGCAGGTGCATGCAGAGAACAGGCCGAGGTCTCCGTCGCGGGGTGCGCACGGCACACCGGGTTTGTGTGTGCACGTCAGTCCCCGGGGTTGGGAAAATCCCCCTCTGTCTGCAGAAAATACTTCCCAAAGCAGAGCATTGCCCTAAAAGGCCGAGGAGGGGGAGGGCCATCTGTGAGCAACCACTGCCGAGCAAAGGCGAGAATCGGCCAAGCCAGCGTCCGTGGCTTCCCTAGGGACAGAGACCCCGACGCTACCATCAGGCGCACGAGGACCCAGGAAGCCATCTCGTGCCCGCAAGTGTCGTGTCCTGTCCTGCCTGCCCGAGGCCGGGGCGCCCTGTCAGGGCCCCCTCACATATCTGGGTGGCTGCACAATTCGACGGGAGCCAGGGTGCTGACTGATGTCCGGCCACCTCCAATCCTGTATCTAAGTCACAGTAGCTAGTACGTCACGCCTGCCCCTACGGCAGGCCACCGTGCCGGGAAAAGCTCAGCAGGAAGGAGTCTCAGGCCGTCACGGGGCCTTTGGTCCCTGTCCTTTGGGGAACAAAACATCCGTTGGAAAAAAAAAAAAAAAAGCAACATCCAGTTGATCATCCACGAAATCCCGACATGACAGGTCAACGTGCACCCGGTGAAAGTGAGTCTAGACGCTGCCTCGCTTCCCAAGTGACAGTGAGCAAGTAGCAGGTGACCTGGAAGAAGAAACCGGTCCCCCCCCCCCGAAAAATCAAGTATTTTACTATCTATCTCGAGATCCAATGGAAAGCAATTACGGAAGCAGCGAAGGCCACGCAGGGAACTTTTCTCTTGGAGACAACCCCACGGCAGGGGGGGGGGTGCTCCTACGAGTCCCCAGGAGCAGGCGCGGCGGGGTAGAGGCCAGAGAGGGACCGAGGGGGCAGGCCGGGCCCACTCGTCTGGGGGGGTGGCAGAGGCCTCGGGCGGCCGGAAGACCTGGCTCACGTAGGAGTGAGTTTTGAAACGCACAGACCCAAGACAGAGCCGCGTTTGTGATGCGGGCGTGGGGGGCCGTGCGCCCAGCATCGCCAGGGCCCCTGTGTCACGGCCAGCCCCGCGGGGCCCCCCACGGCCAGCTCGGTCCGGGTCTGCGGGCGGCAGGGGGGTGGCACGCACCGGGCCAGCCGGCAAGGACCTTTCACGATCACTCCTGTCCTCGTTTCCACCCTCGACATGCCATGTGGGTTCCGAGAACTCCCCGTGGGTGGGGACGCCCCGAGCCCCGCCGGGAACGGAGCTGCACCCTGGTCTCCACCCGCGAGATGCCTCCTCCCACTTGTTCACGCTCCCACGGGAATCTCTGACAGAGACCTGTAAACACAGGGCCCTGGCACCAACCGGCGCTGTTAGCAGCCACCCGACTGGTCCGCTGCACCCGGAACGGAGAGGAACCCTACTCCTGAAGGGAAGGCTCTCCTGAACACCACCCCTCCCGCCCCACCCACCAAGAGGGCTCATCCTGGGACACCCATTCGTATGTTGGGAAAGGCTGTTCCTGTCCCAGCCCCTGGAGCAGCAGAGGGGAGGCCTCCAACGGTCAACCCCAGCTTCCTGCAAGCGGCAACTGTTTTGAGGTTACTAGGCACAGCGGTGCCGTGGGGGGGTTTGTTCCTCATCAAAAATTCAAATTCACTTGTCTGCCCACACCCCAAGGTGCAGCCCCGCCTGGGCCACCAACGCCCAAACCACGCGCGATTCCAAACGCAGACCAGACGGGCCTCACGGGTCTTCTTGGCACGTTACCTTTCAGAATTTTGCTGCTGTCCCCAAACGTGGGGCCCCGTGTCCCATTTGCCTGGTGAGATGTTTCTCCCCCACACCCCCCCAGCAGACGGTCAATATTGGGGTACGGGAACCACTTCCGCGGCACTTCCCTGGGGCAGGCCCAGCACACAGTAGGCGCTCTCCCAGGAATGAAGCCACGCTCCGCGGAGGGTCGACCAGAAGCCTTTGGGGACGCAGCTTCACCGGTGCGCGCGCACACACACACACACACACACACACACACGCGCGCGTACGCACACGCGCGCACACACACGCGCACACACACACGCGCACACACACACACTCATAGGAAGAAATATGTGGTTGTGCTGACGCCTCCAGGATAAAGGAGGACATTTTGGAAAGAAAGACAAAAACCGGAAATGCATCTCCAGCCCCCCCCCCCCCCCCCAGACAACTTGATCCCAGCCATGGATCAGGCTGCATTTTCGGGGCAGCCAGCCGCTTCCCCTGCCCCCTCAACTCTCCCTGCACCTCCCCCCCCCCCCCACTACCCGGCAGCCCCCCCCCCACCCCGCAGCTGCCTGCCCGCTGGCCGCCCCAGAGTGCGGCCTTGGTTAGGGACAGCACGAAACGCTCCGGGCGCCCGGGACGAGGCCGCCCCACGCCACGCCCAGCGGGATGCCGACGGTCCCTCGCTGAGAACAAAGGGAGCGCCCCGGGCGGGCCGGGCCTGCCCGGCCGAGGGCCGGCGTGGGCGGCGCGGGTCGCCGCGGCTCTGCCAGTCCCCGGCGCCCCCTCCCCGTGCGTCCCGCGTTATCTGCCGGGCGCAGGGCAGTCTGCTGAGAACGCGTTTCTGGCCCCCGCCCTCCTGGGCGCGCGGAGGCCGCTCGGCGCAGGCGCCGAGTTTTGTCAGCGTCCAAATTTGCGCCCCCCGAGGCTGTCGGGCGCCCGAGCCGCGTCCAAATTTAGGCCGGGCGCAGGGCGTGGCCCGCAGAGGCCGCCAGGCGCCCAGCCACGGAGCACGCGCGCCGGGGCCCCGCGCGGGAGGGGAGCCAACGCGACCCCGAGGACCGGCCACGGCCCCGGGTGAAGGAATGGCATGTCGCCGCTGTCCCCCGGGACCCCGCAACTTTCCGAGCTGGCGATTGGGGAGAGGGACGCTGGCGCCTCGCGCGCGGGAGAAAGTTGGAGGGGCGCGCGCGGCCGCCTCCTCGGCCGCCCGTGGGCACCGCGTCCCCAGCGCGTCCGCTCCGCGCGCGCCCCGCCCGCCCCGGGGGCCCGGCCCGGCCCGGGGTCCCCAGCGGCCGCGCCGCGCGCGCGCTCACCCTGGGCGGGCGCCCGAGCGCTCAGCAGGGCCAGCAGCAGCAGCAGCAGCGCGACGGGCGCCGGGCGCGCCATGGTGCCCCCGCGACAGCGCAGAGACGTCCCCGGAGTGGCGCGCGCGGGCGGGGCGGCGGGACGGGCGCCCAGGGGGCGGGGCGGGGCGGGGCGGGCGCCTAGGGGGCGGGACGGGGGGACGAGGGGGGGCCGGGCGGGAGGTGTCTCCCTCTCCCCCGCCTGCGCTCGCCCCGCCTGCAGCGCCGCGCAGAGGCCCGGGGTGCGGCGCGCGGGTCTGGGGCGGGACGGGCCCGGGGGCCACGCGGACGTGGGAGAAGAGTCCCCCCCACCCCACCCCACCCCGGCCCCGGGGAAGTGCGGGGCGGTCCCCTCCTCGCTCCTAGCGGCAACCTCAAGGCAAAAAAAAAAGTCCTCGCTGCTCAGAAAAGTGAGGGGGCCTCCGCCCAATGCGCCCTGCCCCCCATCCTGTCACCTAGACCCCTCCCCCGGCGTGGCCTCTCCCTCGGTGGCAGGGTGTAGATCACCCCTCACCCAGGAAAGTGTGGGGGCCACTCGTCTCCACACCCCGTACCGACCCAACGGGGCCCCCTCCCAACAAGAGCGCGTGGACGAGCAGTGAAATCGGCAGCCTGCTTGGGAAGTGGGGGCCGCTCCCCCCCACGCACCGCCCCCCCACAGGGCGCAGCCTGGACGCAGAGACCCCGGAACACGCTGGACGCATGTGGGGCGCAGCGAGGCCCGGCTACTGCGCACCCCAGCGTGCGGGGCCCTTGCAGGGGCCGGCAGCTGCCCGGCCCGGGATGCGGCTGTGAGGGGCAGGGCGTGTCTCCCGCTGCCATCCGAGGCTGCTCGGCCTAGTCGGCGTCTCTGGGGACAGTCACCGGCCACCCTGCCGTTGTGGCTGTCCTTCCGTGCCCCAGGCCGGCTTGTTTTAATTAAGGTATTAGCTTTACATTCTCTCCCTGTTCCTGCAGGGTCTGGGACAGCAGGCAGGCCAGGCCGGAGATATCCCTGAGTCACCGCCCTGCCCTGCAAGGCCCTGCAGGCGTCCCGCTCCTCCGAGCACTCCCCCTCCCCCTCCCCTCCCACCAGGCTGAGTCAGGGCACCCCCCTTCCTCCCCACAGTGGCCCCAGGCCAGACCGTGAAGCCCTGGGTCTCACACACACCTGGCCAGAGGTGGCCAGACATGCAAGGCTACGGGCCACACCCTGTGTTTGGCCAGAGAGTACCCCACCCTGCCCTGGGCACCCTCCCTGGTCCACCTCTGCCCCTCCCCCACACAACCTTCACTCTGCCATTTCACTTTGTCCCCTGTTCCTGGCCACAGTCTGGGGACCAGCGGGGGTGTGGCAACCTTGGCCAGGGCCAGGGGTGCAGGATGTGACCCCTCAGGGATGCTTCCTGGGGAGCAAGGGGGTGCTGGAGCTGTGGCAGCCATTTTTGCACCTGGAGGTAGGTCCCCACCCCCCCGAAGGGATCGTCTATGAAGGGAATGTCAGGCTTCCTGGTAACACACTGCCTGCCTATCACCCTGTCACCTGTGAGAGGCTTCCCTACCTGGCCCACCTCCAGGCTCTCTGACAAGGGCGGACCCTCCCCTCCCTTGTCTGGAAGATTCTGGGGGCAGGAAGCGTCTCATCACGAGGGGGTCACTCCCCGAGTGCCGGGCTTCCCGGCCTTTATTCATGTCCGGACGGACACAGCGCTGCCCGCCCAGCTCGGAATGAAAACGTCCACAGGATTTCCCAGGCGCTTCGGCGACAAGAAGGTTGGACTTCCGGAATAAACGTTAACGGAAGACGCCTCCTGGGTGGTGGGCAGATTGCATGGGACCGGTGTGGGGACACTGCCAGCCACATGGGTTGGGGCCGGAGCCAGTCGTCACCCAGGCTTCTTGCTTCCCGTGCAGGACACCGGTTGACCCTGAGGACATGACCGACCTCTGACCATTTCCCACAGACCCACAGGCTCATTGTGCAAGTTCATTTCAGCGTGAGCTTTGGAGCTCCTAGCCTCTGAGGCAGCTCTGCCAAGCTGCTCAATTCTTGCTGCTTAATCCCCTTGATTTGGGTCTATTTGTATCCTTTTCTGCAAGCCAGTTAAGTGCGAGTGAGTGAGCGTGTGTGTGTACACACACAGCGTGTGTTCCCTGTGACGCACACACAGTGTTAATGCACACAAACGTCTGCGTCTGCACTTGCATGCCTACCCCGTTCCATCCACCCATCCTTCGATCTGCGTATGCAGCCACCATCCGTCCATGCACTCATCCGTCTGTCTGTTTATCTGTACATCTGCTCATCCGTCTGCAGCGTATGTGAGACGATTCGTCGCCCACCGCCTCTCCTTTCTACCTTATTCCATGGGAAACGGACTTTGGGTTTATTGATGTTGGCGCTGTGCCAGCTAAAACAGGATTCCCTCAGACTCCGTTGCACTTAGCCGGGGGGGGGGGGGACAAAAAAGAAAAAAAAATGAAGTTCTGTTCGATAAACTTAATGTAAGCAAAACGGTGAGGAACTCTTTTTGAAAAGTTTCCTAAAAGGTGGATCGATGGCTGGCACTGAGCTCGCCTGTCTCATCTCGTGCCCGCCTGGCATGCTGAGCCGATTCCTGCAGGGCAGAAGTCACTCTCAAAGGGGGACACACCGTCGGAAAGGAGCGTGGTTGTTGGTGACCCTGTGGAATGTCCCAGAGTCACTAACGAATGACTCAGTGGATGGGTGGGGGGAGGCGGGGCAGGGATGGGAGGTGGGGGGGTTGGGAGGAGCACCCTAAACACCCCAGGGGTCCCGGGGTGTCCTGAAACCACGCCGTGGCAGAGCTGTCTGATGCCTGTGTACCTCAGTGTCCGAAGAGGCTGTGATTGTCCCACCTCTTCCCACACAGCAGCCGCCTGAAGGGGCACCAGGCAGGGCACGTCCTGGCTTTTTTACAGCATTTTTTAAGTTTCAGTTACGGCTGACATTCAGGATCACAAAGTTTCACACCGTGGTTAGTTAGACATTGATATGAGTTACAAAGTGACCCCTCCGTGAGTCTCCTCGGCACCTGGCTATCTCAACACGTGGTTATCGCAACATTGTTACTACATCCCTGACGCCCAACCCGGCTGTTCTGTAACTGGCGTTCTTCTTTCGCGCTCGCTCCCCGTTATCACTCATCCTGCTGTCCATCGGTGCATGAATGTGTCAGGCCCAAGATCAAGGCAGCAGCAGGTTCCGTGAGGACCCCCCCTGGTTCACGTGCAGCGTCTGCTCGCCGGATCGTCACCGGCCAGGAGGGCTGCCGGGGCTCTCTGGGGTCCCCTTTACAAGGACGCGGATGCCCTTCGTGAGGGCTCCACCCTCACGGCCCAATCCCACCTGCTCACGCCCCCATCCCCTCGGGGGTTCGGCTTCGACGTACGAATCTGGGGACACACATTGGTGCCCACATCGCCCTTGTCCATCAGGCTCGGGGTATTTGGGGGGGGGTCGGGTCACTTCTACGCCGTGAAGATGGTTTGCACCCTGCGCACGGTTTTCTGCAGGGCGACCGTGGGACTCCTTGCACTGACAGGTGGCGTCCACGCGCTCACCTCTAGATGGCTATCGTCCCTGGCTGTGGCCCGTGGAATCCATACAGCCACGCCTTTGAGCTGCTGAGCCCCCCGCCGGCGCCCCCGTGTGCACAGCCCGAGGTGACCGGCGGAAGGCCACACTGGCAGAGAGTTAGCTGAGCCATCAAAAAGCCGTTCCCCACCCGCTCGGCAGCTGGCCTCGGAGTCGTGGCTGGACCCAGCTGACAGCGGAAGCAGCCTCCAGCCGTCCGCGACCCACATGGTCCGGCCGCAGGGTCGCGAGACCTCAGAGGTCATTTTAAGATGCCAAGAGGTGGCGGTTCCTCCTGTTGGCAGAGCAGATGGTGCTGCCCGCACTGGGACCTGCTCGGCACCACCGCTGTCCCCTGAGCGAGAGCGACCTAACGGGCCGGGCTGACCGTGCGCCGAGACCCTGACTTCCTCCCGGGGCCCTCGGCTGCGCTGGGGGGTGGTTCCCAGCAAAGTCAGCCTCAAGGAGCTTCCGATTCCTTCGGCTCTCCAGGAAGGGGCGGTCGCCAGGCCTCTGAGTTCCGTCTCTCTGGCTCTTGTGGCCTCCTCCACCCATCTCCTAGAGGTCAAGGTCAAGCGTGCCCCGTGTGTGGTTTACAGGTGTTTCCCAGACGTGGGGCATATTCCTCTCGCGGCCACACGCGTGTGCAGGAAAACGCCAACAGGGCTCAGTAACACACGCTTGGAATAGAAGCCACACGGCCCTGTCGCACAGTGACCGTCCGCTGGCACATGTGCGTGTGCGTGTGCGCGTGCGTGTGCGTGTACGTATGTGTGCATGTGCCTGTGTGTGTGTGTGTGCACATCCGTGACTGTACTCTCTTGGCGGATTCTAGCGTATGGCTCAGCCTGACTTCAAATAAGCCAGGCCATTCGCCACCCGCCTCCCCGTCACAGAGAACCCCGCTGAACCCCCGGCCGAGACCCACACGCAGGGCGGTTTCTCTCTGCGGAGCGGACACACTGTTTCAACATTCCGAAGGAGATGGCGATCTGGAAAGAGACCGTGAAATGCCACTGTTTCCTAAAGGAGTTTTACAAATTGTGACTTAAAACACACAAGCACACACAACATTTCATCTTGAAATGATTATCGACTCACAGAAAGCCGCCGGGACGCCAGACCAGTGCCTCGGGGCCCGGTGATGTTTCACGCTCCTGGGGACATTGTTCTGGATCCTCGTGGCACGCGGGAGAGCCAGGACGCAGGCCTGGGAACACGCCTGATCGCGAGACCACAGGCCGCAGGAACGTGAACAAGGTCACCGAACGCCGTGCGCTGAACTCGACACGTGTCCCCCAGGCACCGCCCTAACCCTGACGCTCCGGGCACGAAGCATGGCACGGGGCGTGCGCATCACGTACGGGCCGCGCAAAACATGTGTATGGACGCTACGTCCGGACCCAGTTCTGGGAGAAACGGTCAGCAGAAGTGTCACATGTTCCTGGCACCGCATGGTCACGCCCCCTGGATGGACCGGCCCTCCTAGATTCACGCGAAAGGGGTCTGGTCTCACCACAGCGCTCAGGGCGGCGGGCCCTGGGCCGTGTTTCCGGGAATGCTCGCGTGCGGACAACGGCGTCCACGTCGGGCTGCGTTGCTTAGAACCAGCGTCGCAAAATAAGTGTGCGTGTGCAAACATCGGAGGCTCGAATCGGCCGCGTGCACACGCTGCCCAGTGTGTGTGTGCGTGCGGGAGGCCAGACCCAGCCCCCGACAAGGGGCCGGGCCAGGGACGCCGGGAGGGCGTGTGGCTCTCAGTCACCCTGCGGGGGGGACAGGGCAGCTCAGCGGACACCCCGAGGGGCAAGCGGGAGTAAGAGATGCCACCCAGGGCGGGGGACCCCGGGGTGGGGGCCACTGAGCTGGTTCCCGCAGCCGGTGAGCTGAGCTGGGGGCAGGGAGGGGGCGGCCTGAGTTCAGGTCAGGAGCTGTGGCCGAGGTGGTGACAGGGGTCGGCAGCAGCCCGCAGAGGGGAGCAGAGGTATCACAGCATTCGGCCTCACAGTGGGCCCCGCGCTCCTGGATCCGGGGGACTCTTCCCTAAGGCTGGCCTCCTGGAATCTGTGAGTCATTCTGGGTGGCGGGCTGGACACTCCGGGGGGCCTGTGAGCCGTGGTGACGATGGCCCTGAGTCACTGGCGGATGGGGTGCTGCAGGTGCCCCCGCGGGTTCCTGGTGAGAAGTGACTCATGCTCAGAGCCCGCAAGTCATTCTCACTTGGGGACACGCCCTGGCATGAGGTTCTGGGGAGCCCAGCCCAAGACACTTCCTCTGCTCAGAGCGGAGAACCCCGCTGTGCACGTGCGTGCGTGCATGTGTGTGTGCGTGTGTGTGTGGTGTGTTGGGGTGTGCACAGCTCCCCCCCGCCCCAGAGGAAGTGCTGTTCCCCACAAGCTGGCCCGAGTCACCGTGTCCTTCCCGTCCCCCCGGGCCGGAATGCACGAGCCAGCGAGCCCAGCCCTGTCCAGCTTCAAACGCCATCTCCCTCCCTCGTCCTTGCGGCCTGTCTCAAAAAGACCCAAACGCAGGCACAGTCCCTAAGGCACCAAAGGCCACTCTCAAACCCGAGCGCAGGGCTTCGGGACTGACTGGGAAACCAGCGGGCACGGCAGGGCGCCCCCTCCCGAGCCCCCTCTGCCGCCAGCTGCCAGCTCCGTTGCTAGGCTCTGCTCCTGGTTTCCCCGGGCCAGCTCCCCCTCCCCCTCCCCCGTCTGTTTTGTGTGCTGCTTCTCCATGGATACGTGCTGACCGCCTGGGCCGGCTTCTCCAACCACAGAGAATGACGCTCTGGGGAACCTCCTCAGTTGTGCTCTGCTGTAGATTAGCTTTGTTTTGTTTGGTTTGGTTTGTTTTTTTAAAAAAAAAAAAAAAAAGTGACGGAAATGAAAGGTTTCGCTCCGGGAGCGACTTGGTGTTTTCAGTGCTGTTTGCCATGGCGATGGATGTTTTGCTTTACTTAACTTTGTGAAGTAATTAGTTTTTTTTTTTTTTTTATGGTCACACTGGTTGAGGAAACCCGGTCAGTTTCAGCTACACATTTGAAGAGTGAGGCAGATGCACGTTGCCTTGTGTGTCTGTCACCACATACTCAGCCCCCTTTACCCCGTCTACCTCCCCCCTCCCTCCCCCACCTACCCTGGAGAAGCCACGAGTCTATGCAACGTGGTTAAAATGACCTCGTTGCCGAAAGCGTTGTACACATTTAATGCCATCGCCACCACCATCCCATCAGTGTTTTTCTCAAGAAAGAGGAGAAAAAATCAGCAGATTCCTACAGAAGCACAGAAGACCCCGAACTGCGGAAGCCGTCGTGAGGAAAAAGAACGAGGCTGGGGGCATCACTGTGCCCGACGTCGAAGTACCCTACAGAGCGACAGTCAGCCAGACGGCATGGTATCGGCAGCGGCCCAGACAGACACACGGACCAGTGGAGCAGAATCGAGGGGCCAGACGTAAACCCGTGGCTATCTGGGCAAATCAGTTTCTACCGAAAAGCCGAAAAGGTACCGGGGAGAAAGGAAAGCCTCTTCGACACGCGGTGCTGGGGACACTGGAAGGCCACCTGCGAAAGAAGGCAGAGGATGTTCTCAAACACAGGACACGGAGCCGCAGGTAAGAACACCTGCGGAAAGCAGAGCAGGGCGTGTGGCCCGCGATGGCTGAGACGTCCGTGCCGCCCGTCAGCCTGTGGTCCTCAGACGCACGCGACGCCCTTCGGATCCGACGACGGAGCCTTCACGCACCTCCCAAACCGGCGCGAGTCGGAGACGGTCCCGGCCCGCGTGGCCGCGACCTCGCCCGGGCGCCCCCTTCACGAGGACAGCCGCGTCCCCTTCGCCTGGAGGAGAAGGCGTCTGTGAGGCTTCCCCGGATGCGGGACGTGCGTGATGCCTCGCGCCCCCCGTTCCCGACCCTCTGCGCGATTCTGGACTCAGGGGGCCAGCGTGGTGGCCCAGGTCACACGTGGGGTCCCCAGGGAACACCTCCCACAAGGCCGTTGCCCTGCAGAGCGCCCACTGCAGGGCGTCCTCATGAGAGCCAGGGCCGTCGGCAGCCCGCTTCCTGTCCGAAGGGGAGGCTTCCGTCCCCGCCTCCCGGTCTCTGCCCTGCTTCTGCCTCCTTCCGGCCTTCACCCTCTCTGACTGTCCCTGCCCTCCCTTCCCTCGCACTGCATCTGGTTAGCGTCCCTGTCCCCTATGGTCACACACTCAGAGACGCACATGCATGCACACGCAATGCATGTACCCTCACACATATGCATGTGTATCCACGTGCACACATGTGCACACACAATGCAAGCACACTCACACATATGCATGTGTACCCACATGCACACGTGTGCACACACAAAACATGCACACTCACATATGCATGTGTATCCACGTGCACACATCTGCACACACAATGCAAGCACACTCACACATATGCATGTGTACCCACATGCACACGTGTGCACAAACAATGCACGCACACCCACACACATGCACACACATGCACACACGTGCACATGCATGCATACACAACACATGCACTCACACATATGCATCTGTACCCACATGCACACGTGTGCACACACAATGCATGCACACTCACGCATATGCACTGCATGCATGCCCACACGGTACACACACGCATGCACAACACATGCATCCTCACACACATACACACGTGCATCGATGCCCACACATGTACACATGCATGCACGCACATGCATGCACACAATGCATGTACTCTCACACACATGCAGTGCATGTGCATCCACACACGTGCACACACACATAACACATGCATTCTCACACACATGGACACGTGCATCGATGCCTACACATGTACGCATCCATGCACACACAACACATGCACACTCACACATATGCAGCACGTGCATGCCCACGCACGTGCACACATTTGCACACATAACAATGCATAACCATGCAATATACACGCATCCGCATGTACACGTGTGCATATACAACACACGCATAGTCACACGCATACACACGTGCACCCATGGCCACACACATGCACACACACGCACACACAATGCATGCACACTCACACATAGGCAGCACGTGCATGCCCGCACACATGCACACATATGCACATGCATCCTCACACACATGTGCATTCATGCCCACACGCACATGCATGCACACCCTAGCAGAGGCACGCATGCGTACTACACTCGTGCATGCTGGCTGCGTGCTGCCCTTGCAGACATCTGCCAGGTGTTCACACCCCCCACCTCCTTCCAAAGCTCAGCATCTGCGTGAGATCCGGAGCCTTCACAGCCGCTTGTCCACGGACCTCCGAACACATCTCGAAAGAGCCCTCACGCCGGCTCCAGTTTCCAGCAGCCGTTGGTGCGTTTCGTTGTGACTCCCAGGACACACCGTGGCGAGCACGAGAGAGGAAATTCAGACCGCCTCACCGTGCGCAATAGGATGGTGGACCGGAAGCGGAGCGCACGTGCCATCGTCTGCTTTCACGAGACGCGTCCTCGCCGCCTGATGGAGCAAAGACCCCCGGATACGACACAGCAGACACGCACAGCCACACCTGTCACCGTGCACGCCACCCAGTGTGTCTGCGGACGCTGGGCCCGCTGCCCAAGCGTTGCCGCTCCGTCTAAGCGCGTGTGCCGACCCGGCTCTTTTCCTGGGTTTGGACACAGAGCACCGCACGGGGTCAAAGCCCCCCGTTTCTGAGGTCTGGCCGCGTATCGTGGGTGTCGGGGAACCCCCGGGTGTCACGCACCGACATGTCCATGAACCCGAAGGGTCCAGCCGCAGGTGTCACGGCCGGGGTCAGGTCTCAGTGACGAGGACGATCGTCACGAATATTTGGGGTGAAAATCCCCACAGGGGACACCGCTGTGGCTTGTCACCTGTGTCCCTACGGGTACGCCTCGTCTCAGGTACAGGTGAGCGAACGCACGGATGCGCATTTCGCCCGCCCACGGGGGACGGAACCCCTGGCTTGTGTTCGCGGACCCCCTGGCGTCTCCGCACGGGGCAAGGGTGCTGGGCACTGGGCATGGCGTGTGCAGACCCCGAGTTCACAGCGGGTGGCGGATGCCCCTCCTGTCCCGGCCTCCTGTCCGGAGGAAGCCCTGAGTCTGGGCACGGAGCCTCTCGCTCGTGTTTGGGGCCCCGCGTCACACGGGACCCCGCGGCTGGCTGCACCGCCCTGCTGACAGCGGGAGTCGCTCAGTGCGCACCCCGGCGAAGGACAAAGGACGCCTCTGTGGCTCCCCGCACGGCCGACGGCGCCCCGGACGGACGCGCCTCCGTCCTGACTCGCCCAGGACCCGGGTTCTCTCAGAATCCAGCGCGCGCTCCTGCAGGAAGATGGCGAGCTCACGCTCCCGGCCCTGCGCCGTCCACCCTGCCGAACCTGCCCTGTGCCTCTCCCGTGACAGTTCCCCCTTCTGCAGGGCGAAGGGGAGATTTGAAATCAGCGGGCGGGGGCGGCAGAGTCACACACAACCCGGGGGGAGTGGGGGAGGCGTGCGGAAGAGGCCCCTGTGGGTGGACCATCCATCCCACGCAGAAGCCGATCACGATGACATCAGGAAACGGTTCGTTACCTGCGTAACGACCTTGTCATGGGTCACGCGGGCAGCAGACGGGGCTGTGGATGAGAGGAAACGGAAGCCGAGATGTGAGGAGCCCCCAGCCCCGCACGCTGAGCCCGAAGACAGGCTCTTTCCCACGCGGCGCGTCCGGCACGGCTGGGAAGTGCACACGCCCCGCAGGACCTCTGTGGGGAGCACACATCCACCATCCACCCCGAAGCCGTCACTGTGCGGGCTTCGGCTACGGGCACCTTGCAGCAGAGAGCTGCGGCCCGGCCCCAGGAAACGGCGGGTGTCGGGGCTTTGTGCTCTGCCTTCTGGTACCTGGCGGGGTGATGCCCCAGGGACTGGTCCACCTCATCACGTAGCACAGGTGGGACCCTGCAGGAGACCCAGGACACGACACCGCAGTGCTCTGGGCCGGGAACATGCCCCCCCCCCCACCGCCCGCCCCAGCCCCTCAGCTCCCCCGAAGCCTCGTTTCATTGCTGGCCAGCCAGCTGCCACCACTCCAAACCCCAGCCAGCCAGGGCTACGGGGCTACAACAAAGACTGGGATCCGCCTTCGAAGGGGGGCATGTCCCCGCCCGCCCCGTGGGAAGCGCAGACGGCCCCCAGGACAGCGGGGAAAGGGCGAGTCGGTGTGCGCCCCGAGCGAGCCTGGATCCTCCGGGTGGGACCGTCACACGAGCTCCCGGCCACCAACGCCCGCTCGCCCACCCAGGGCGGCGACTCCACCCCAGACTCCGCTGCGGACACAGGGGCCCTTGTTCTCGGCTTCCCCAGGGAGCAGACGCCGGACCCCCGCACTCCCCTCCCGCCCTGGGGCACAGCTGACTGCAGGACATTTTTTGAAGAGTCATTCGAATTCTTGATCTTCCACGGCCCGTCCGTCTGCAGACACGTCCCCTCCTTCCCGCTGGCCACAGACCAGCTGTCGCTCTTGGCCGCTCGCTGCCCACGCCCTGGTCACGTCTGCTCAAGCTGGCGACGCTGAATCCTCCTCCATGCTTCCTGCTCCTAACGCGGATGCCAGGGGGGCTGCCAGGGCCCGGGCAGGGGGCAGGGGGCTCCCCAGCAGCGGCAGGGGCGGCGGAGTGGCCGGCTACTGCTCCCCAAACCTGCCTGCTAACGCCGCGCACGGACCCCTCACGTCTGCGAACCTGATCCCCGCGGGAGACACCATCGTCCAGGAGCACCTGAGCCAGCAGCTTGGCCCTGAGGCCCCAACGCCTCCTCCCCGCGCTCTGGGTCCCCTCGGCTAAGCGTGCAGCCCCCACGTGCTGGCCTGACCCCTGCTCCCCGAAGGTGCCCACAGCGCCCTGCCCGGGGGAGGCTACGGGGCTCACCTCCCACCCCGAGGCGCGGTGCTCAGCAGAGGGAGTGAGCAGGAGCCGGTGCGTCTGCACCATGTCGTGCGCTTGCGAAGGCCCAACGACGGTCCTTGTGCGAGGGGCGTCTGGCCGCAGAGGAGACAGACGTCCGTGTGGCTGACGGACCCTCAGGCCGCAAAGATGTGTTTTGAAATTGGAGGAAGGGACCGCACGTCAAGGGGCACGGGTGGCTTTTAGGAGCCGGAAAAGTCACGGCTGGTTCCTCCATCGCAGCTGTGGGGGGCGGGGGGGCGGGGCGGGCACCTTGATGGTCACCCCCGTCTCACAGTGCTGACTTCCGGGGAGGTGAGGTGACCACGAGCGTCTTGTGCCAGCCGGCGGCAGTGGCGGGACAGGAATGCGCCCCGGTCCCCGTCCGGCCGCCTGCCCCTGTGCCCTCCTTCCCCGTCACGGCTCGTCGTCCGCGGACGCTGCGGGCACCAGCGCCCAGGCGTGTGGGCCCCGTGGCGAAAGGCCCGTCCGGGTCCCGGTCGAGAGGCATGTGGCCGCGGCGGTTGTGCACGGCTGTGCAGCCCAGACGCCACTGGGTCAGGCCGCTGCACGTCATGGGAGTCTCCATCCCAGACGCATACCGTTCTCCCCCGCCCGGGGATGACAAGCTGCCCCAGGCGTGTGAGGCCCTCGGGGCCAGGGCAGGAGGCCAGGGGTCGGCCTTGGTGATGCTCAGACTACCAGGGCGAGTGCGTCCAGCGGGCAGGGCCAGGAGGGACCAGGCCCAGGTGAGGTCAGCATGCAGAGCCCCTGAGACGTGCGAGGAGATTCGAGCAGCAGCAGCAGAACCCGGGCGTGGCCTGGCGGCCACAGGACACCAAACCCCGTGGTCACCCTGGCCGCGTCCCCTGCAAGGGCCGAGCTCCAGGGCGCCCGGGGCGGCCCGGCATCGCGGGGACTCACCTGTCACTTCGCAGGAGTGTCCCCGTGCCCTCGGGAGCCAGGCAGCGTCTCCAGACGCAGCCGGGACCTCGGTTTCTGCACGGCGGGGCGTCCGGCTCGGGGTCACGGGACGTGACAACGAGATCCACGTCCACGTTTCTGTCTCTCCCTTATCCCAAGACGACACGTAGATTCTTCAAAAAGTGGAAAGAAAAAAAACAGGCGTAAATACCCGAAAAAGGGGAGGCGAAGAGGAACTGGCGTGGGACGGGCAGGCAGAGCTGAGCGTCCTCGGCCCCTGTCCCAGAACCGTACACCCGCCCCGCAGGTGCGTGACGCACACAGGGGTAGGGTTTGCAGCAGCCGGAGCACAGGCGGCTCCATCCTGCCACCCCGGGGCCCACGTCATGTCCCCTGTCGTCACTCCCTCCTTCTCAGGAGCCGAGAGCCTCCACCCGCCTCCCCCCCAGAACGTGACGCTTGTTTAATTCTCTAATGACAGAAACGAGCGTTCTGTGTCAGTGTGATGCGTCAGGCTGTTCATCCGCCCGGGAGGAGATGAGCCCCATCGCCCGTGCAGCCTTCGAAAGCCCGACGTGCACCCGACGACGTCTCTGACTCATTCTCCACGGACCACAGGGGAAAACGCTCAGTCGCTTTCTCTGCGCGTCTACGCGTTCCTAAGACCTGTGCACGCCGTGCCCGCGGTCCCGGATCCAGGGCGGTGTGGCCGGCTGCCGGCCGCTCGCCGTGGGTGTGTTTGCCGGCCCGACGAGTCTGCACGGCTCTGCTGAACTTCCCAGGACCCTTGCCAACACGGGACGCGGGGAGGGGCCGTGGCCACGTCACGGGGGCGCGTGGGGTTCCGCGGAGTCGTGGGAAACCCCGGCTCTGAGCTGTTCCCGCGAGGGGAAGACACCAGGCTTCCGGGAGGTGCTGCTTAGTGGAGCCCTGCCCGGCCAAGGAGCTGGTCCAGCTCTTGGGTCCCAGCCGGCCACCTCTGGGGTCTGGGGTCGTCCGTGCTGAAATCCGCCGCTCGTTCGGCCGGAGTGTCCCGACATCGGGCCGTTCGGCCGAGGTCCGTCACGTCCTTCTCTCCGGACCATCGAGCCACCATCCTCACGGCTTCCCGGAGGAACGTCACAGACCGTCCCCGAGTTCCGAAGATGCCCCGTCATGTCGCGGCGCTGGCGTGGGCCATGGGCAGGGTGACCCCCCAACGCCTTCTGCGTCTCCGCCGCTGGAGGCAGCTGCCCGGTTCTCTGAAGTTTTAAACCTGTTCGACAAAAAAAAAAAACATCTTCTCAAGGCTTGCCGTTTAATTCCCCTGGGACTGGCCATCCACAGGGTGTCTTAACTTTAACCATGTTTATCAACATACCTGCCCATCATCCGTCTGTACGTCTGTCTGTCTGTCTATCATCATCATCTATCTATCTCATTTGTCATCTTGTGTCCATCCACTTATCCATCCATCCATCCATCCATCCGTCATCTATCTACATATCCTTCTTCCTTCCTTCCTCCATCTATCATTATCTATCTGTCTATCTATCTATCTATCTATCTATCTATCCATGCATCTATTGTCTATATATCTTTTCTCCCTCCTTATGCCTGCTTTCTTTCCCTTCCTCCTTCCTTCCTTCCTTCCTTCCTTCCTTCCTTCCTTCCTTCCTTCCTTCCTTCCTTCCTGTATCTATCTATCTATCTATCTATCTATCTATCTATCTATCTACCTACCTATCATCTATCTGTCATCTATCATTTAACATTATCCATCTATCTATCCATTCATCTATTATCTATTTATATATCTTTCCTCCCTCATTCCTTGCTTCCTTCCGCTATCAATCAATCTATCATCTAATCTATCTATATCTAGCTATCATCGCACTCATCAACCATCCATCCACTCACCCATACAACCAACAATCTCTATATTTATCTTTCTATCATCTACCTATATACTTACCTATTATCCATTCATCCATCCATCCCCCATGTCTCTCTACGTAAGTGTCTATCTGACCATCTTTCTGTATTTGTTAATATGTTGCCCACCAACCACAGAGTTGACATTAACTCACAAAGTTCCTGGGAGCGAATCTCGGGCTGTTCCCAGCAGGTGGGCATCGGAAGAGGAAAGGGGGTCGATCGCCCCGGAAGGAGGGCCCCGTCCGCTCTGAGGAGGGACCGCAGGGCCGGCCCTGCAGGGCAGCGAGCCGAGACCGAGGGCCGGAGGGGCAGGATGTCGCCATGGCCCACACGGAGGCGGCCGAGCGTTAGGGCAGAAGGAGGTTCTTACATCACCAACGGGAGCAGGTGGCCGTTCCCCCATGTTCTCCACACCCCTTTTATCCTCGAAGGGCCACAGCCAAAGGCTAAGTCTAGGCTGACAGAAAGCGGGGGCCCCAGGAGGCCCCTTTGCGACCCCCCACCCCCTCCACCCCACACAGGTGCCCTGCCAATGCGTCCTTCACGGGGGCAAACACCGAGCCAGGAACACGCGACTGACTGCCCTGAGCTTAACACTGCACGTGAATGCCACCATTCAGTTCCCAGTTTAGCCGACTGCAGTCAAAAGCCATCCGTCCTGGCCAGAGGCGCGCTGAGCCCCTCCCTGTCCCCTCCCTGCTCGGTCACCGCTGCGTCGTGAAAGGCGGCATTTTTTTATTTTTTAATAGAATGGAAATCAGCACGATATGGTCAGGGGCGCGTGAGAAGTCAGCAGCTGCTTCATGTTCTTTAATCTGGGAGAGAAGGTCCCTCGTCCCTGGGAAACACGCGTGAGCAGCACCGCCTGCCTCGTCGTGCTCCCTGTGAGGAGCACGTGATCCTCCTCTCCTCTGGGGACCACTTAAACGCTTGAACCCGTCCTCACGCAGGGGCGTGCCTTCCGCACACGTCGCCGTCGGCCGGAGGGAGCGGAGGGCGGGCTGCTGTCCCCTCCGTGCGGGGCGTCGGGGCGCCCACCGGCACTGGAGCCGCTGGCGAGGTCCCCGGCTATGCGGCGATGGGGACATCGGTGAGAGAATGAGACACTGGGAAGGTGTGTTTCCCAGCTCCACCTTTCTGCTGGATTCTGTTAATGTTTGAAAAAAAAAATTAAAATATGAACAGTAACAAACAGAGCCTCTTGGAAATGCAGCCAGAGCCGCCTGTGCGTCTCATCCTCAAACCTTGCGGATGTTAAAACGGGTCAGAGTCACATGCGCACGGGGACTGGGCGACCTGGTGTCCCAAAGACGTGTTTGCACACACACACACACACACACATACAGAGACACACGCACACACGTGCACTGACTCCCGGCCTCAGGGTCTGCTTCTGGGAGACACCACCCTGGGACAGCCGTTCCGGAAAGGGCCGCAGGACCGTCCCCTTTGAAAGGCACAGAGGGTGTAAACACACGTCCTGGCCACACGCTCCGGCCCCAGCTGTGCCCTCCGCCGCCGGCAGCTCCGAGGCGTGACTCAGGCCTTTGAGGAAACAGTGTGTTTCTTCCTCTCCGCCGTCCGCCCACCTGCCCACCCGGGCAGCACACGGGAGGTCACCTCCGTGTCGTGACGCCAGGCTCCCGGGGGTCCCGGCAGACTGGCCGATGGCGTCCCTGCCGGACACCGTGCCCAGCTGCAGAAGGAGGGGGTCGCCTCTGTGCAATCCACGCTCGGCACCTGCACACAAAGTCTCAGAGCTCAGCTGCACACGAGGTTTGCGGAAGCCCTGCATCGGGCACCTTGAAGGTCACGGTCACGGCAGAGTGCACGGTGCTCGCTCCGGACCTCACCGCCTCCCTCTCCCCTTCTCGAATCGGCCACTCACCTTCTCCCTAGTCAGTTTCTCTTCCCTAAGTGACAGTCGTGCGGGACACAGAACAGAGAGAACAGGAAGGGACCGTTTTGCATTTTTACTTTGGAGACGTTGGGCGAGAGCCCAGATGATGCCGTCAGCATAGCCAGGGGTGGCAGACGGTGTGTCCCGTGTCCTTCACACACTCGTCCCTGCCAAAGGGCCCTCAAGGACCCCAGCGGCATTGGCACGACCTCGGTGCTTAGCACACAGACTTAGTGACGGGTCTCCAGCCATGGTCTTGCATGCGCGTCCTTCCAAAGATACGCCGAATACGCTTCCCTCAGGCACCTGCTCTGAAGAACCTGCTAACGAGAGAGTGACTGTCACTCCTCTTAATTCCTTTCAGGAAGAGGGAAGAAAGCCCCAGTGAGAGACACACAGTAAAGCCAGGACGTGTCAAGACAGCGGGGATTAGATGAGACGATGTGGCCAGGACAGTGCTTCCTCAACGCCCCTCCTGTGAGGGTTGCCGGTGACAAGGAACAGCGTGCCCACCTGGCCACATCCTTGCTTCGCGAGGCTACCCACCGCCTCAGGAGACAGGCAGCCTCTGAAGGCATGCGTGCACATGGGAAGACTCTGAGATGTGTTTTCTATTAAAAAAAATAAAAGAGTGGGGAAGAAACAGAGAGAGAGAGAGAGAGAGAGAGAGAGAGAGAGAAAGAGAGAAACAAAGAAACAAAGAAGCAAAGAAACAAAGAAGCAAAGACAGAAACAAAGAAAGAAAAACAAAGAAACAAAGAAGCAAAGAAACAAAGTGAGTCATCCCAAGTAGGACCTTTGGCCCAGGATGACAAACCGAGACTCGATTTTGGTGAATACGCGTCCCAGGAATGTGACCTTAAACCATGGGTCTGGAATGTGCTGAACCGCAGGCGTGAGACAGATGACCGTCTGCCTGACGACACCCCCCTCACCCCACCCCTGAGGTTGCTGGTGCCCGAAGCGTTCTGTCCGAAGAATTTTTTTTCGTCCCCGCCCACCCATTTCTGCCTAGGAAAACCTTCCGTTTTGTGCAGCTTGTCCGAGCACCGCGTCTGGTCGGCAGCCACCTGATTCCTGAGCCCGTCCATCGAGAGCGTCCGGCCCTGAGCCCCCTCGGCTGGGCTCCTGCTCTTTGGTGAGCTGCATCACCTGGACACCTGGCCAGGGCAGGGGGCAGCGTCCCGAGAATGTGTGGTGGTGACAGACAGCTCCGGAGGACACAAGAACGTTCGCCCTGCGGACAGTCTTCAGGGCGTCTGAGTTCATTGGAGCCAAATCGGAGACACACCGGGAAGCAAGGTCCCACACGCTCCGGAGGGAGGCAGCTGGGACGTTCCTCCGACACGTTGGCTGAGCAAGACTGAGGGCTGCCTCACTCCGTGATGAAGGCTGATGTCTGCGTCTCCCCTGACTCCGCCCACGGAAGCCCTCATCCCAAACGTGAGACGCAGGGTGGAGCCTCCATCAAGGGGGTGAGCAGCCCTGTGAGAAGAGACCCCAGGCAGCTCCTGCAGCCTCCGCTGTGTGAGGACCCACAGGAGAAGATGCCAACTATGAACTTCAGGAGAAGATGCCCGGTCTCCCGATGCCCCCATGTCGGACCTGCAGCCTCTGCAACTGTGAGCAATAAATTCGACGGTCTATTATAAGGCCCCCAGTGTGCGCCATTGTTATACGGCAGCCTCAAGGGACTGAGACGCACCATCTTGCACGGAGGGACATGGGGTTGGGACCTGCCCAGGGCCACCCGGCCTGGGCATCCAATTTGGGTCCTGCCTGCAGAGCACGGGACATAACTGCCCTGCTCCCCGGACTCAGCTGTGCATGCACGGAGCCCTGGGGTGGCCCAGCTCTCCACGCCCGTGGTGATGGTGACTTCGGGGTCGTAATGTCCCTTCCTCGTTAACTTCAGCCGTCACCGCGGCCAGAGCCTAAAACGCCGCTGCGCTGTCCTCGTACGAAGCCTCGCCCGGTTCGTGACCGTTGGAAGAGGTCCACCCTGTCTGTCCCCTGTGAGAGCACATCTTCCAAACTAAATGATCAGCAAGGACCAGAGAACTCCCCAGAGAGCCACAGCCACGCCCGAGCACGAGGTGACGCTGACACGCATCCGCTTTTCTGATCGAGTGCCTTACGTGCACGCCGAAGGTGAACGTGAAGGATAAACAGCTCCTTCCACAGCTCGGGTGCAGCCTTAGCTGCCTGCCCCGCCTGCCTGTCCCCCAGCCGGGGACATGACGTGTCCTCTGCCCTGCGTGCGTCCTTGACGCCCTGTACATCAGCTGTAGGGCGAGGGAGGCTTGGTGACCATGAACGCGGCCGGCAACGAGGCACAGCGCCCGCCCCTGGGCACCTGGTGTTCCTTGCCCACCTGCAACGCCGGCTGAGCCGTCATCTCTCACACAGAGACCTGGACGTGCGGCCTCGTGAAGACGGAGGAAAACCAGGATTCACCGTAGAAAAGACCCTGAAACCCCAACTGTTTGGAAAAACCAGCAGGGCAGCCCACGGATACGTGGATAAAAGAAGCACGGTCTAGACACACGATGGCACCTGGCTCGGCCTGAAGGCGGGAGACAGCCCTGCCATTGGCGACAGTGGGGAGGGACCTGCAGGAACCCCGTGCTAAGCGAGACGGGCCCCACAGAGGGAGGTAAACACTGCTCGACCTCCGTGGGCCACGGAGGACCTGCGAGAGTCAGGCTCGTGGAGACGGAGGGCCGCCTGCCGGGGACCAGCCCCTGGGCGCAGGCAGGTCACGGGAGGCGGCCTTTCCCCGATACCCGAGAAGCAAGCTCCGGACGGACGTCCACTCACTCCGCCGCCGTGTGGCCGCAGCTGAGCGCCCGCTCTCACACACCTGGCATTTGCCAGCAGCAGCAGAGGATGGAAAACCACACGTGGTCACGGAGATGTTCGTTGGCTCGTGACGAGTCCAGCTTCGACATCGGCACATCTCCTCGTGCACCTTGAATGCATGTAGCGCCTGTTCGTCGCTGATACCTCAGTACCGCGGAGCGGAAAAACGGGAAACGAAACCTCAGAGGAAGGAGTTCCTTCCCTTTGCGGGTAGACGCTGAGCCTTCATGAGTCCCGGATGCCGCTGGGCCCCCACGCCCCCTGACTCATCACCTGCTGCACTTCCTGTTGGGAGTGGGGAACGAGGCTGGTGGGGGGGGTGTACAGAAAGGGTCACAGATGTGACTCGTTTGCAGACGGCTTTTCTGAGACGGGGCGAACACCGTGAGGATCCCCATTAGAAGCCGCAGCTCGACCGATTTTACCGCAGGCTCAGAGTTGCGTCTCCGGCGTCACAATCTAGAAAGGACCGCTGTCCGCGTGAGGCCATTCCTCCCCGCCCCCTTCCACGCCCCGGCCCCCGCCGGCCACGGACCCGCCTTCTGCCGCCCGGTGTGCTCAGGACGTCACCTGTGAATGTGGGACCTCGCGCTGTGTGACCGTCCGTGTGAGGCGTCTGCCACCCGGCATCGCGTGGAGCATGTCAGCGCTCCCTGCTCCTCACGGCCGGGGACTCCTCCCCTGCGGGGCTGCACCCCACTCGTTCACCCGTCCCCCCGTCTGCGGACGCCTGGTCGTGGGCATTCCGCGTGCACGCATGCGCGGGTTGCAGGGGCCGGAGTTTTCTGTGCTCCTGGGCACACTCCGGGGAGCGGAGGTGCCGGGTCCCAGGTGGAGTCGCAGCTCGCCCTGCGGAGAACCCGCACCGCGCGCAGGCGTCTGCATCAGGTGACGTCCACGTGGAGACGGAGACCTGACTCCCGCGCGCGACCCGCCCGGAGAATGCCCGCTCAGCTCCCACCTTGCCCGGCTCCCGCGTCCCCAGGGTCCCACGGACACGTGGGTCACGCTGCACTTCCGGGGGACTCGGACACTGGCCCATCGCAGCCTGTACGCAGAGCTGCGCTCCGCCCCAGCCCCGGCCCCGGCTGCCAGCACCTGCCACTCCCCGGGGCCGCGGAACGCACGCCGAGGCCGGGACCAAGTCGTCAGCTCCGGGCGCCGCCCCCGGCCCGTCCCTCTGCCAGCCCCTCCGTGCCCTCCGTCCCATTGAAAACCCACACGTTATGGAAAAGCTTCGCTTATTCCGGGAGCTAAGCCGGGAGCCCCCGGAGGCCTGGCCACGTCTGGTAACCTCACCCGCCGAAACAAGGTGGCATCGTGCCCCTGACGCTCTTCCCACACCTGAAGGACCAGGGCGCATGGCCTCAGCGCCCGGCAGCCCACGTGCGGCACGCAGCTGTGCACACTGCCCCTCCCGGAAGGGGGGCGCCGGGGGGGGGGGGAGCGGGCAGCAGCTGCCCAGGCCAAGCAGCCGCGGCGGGCGACCTGCAGCCGCGCGGCCACTAGTGGCGCCCTCGGACAAGCGAATCAGCCCGGTCAGGGCTGGGCCGCCGCCGGTGCACTGGCCGCTGCCCACCGGTCCAGGGGCCCTGGGGAGAGCCCGGCCTTGGGGGCTCCGCAAGTCCTCACGCCGTGAAAATACCACGACGACTAGAGAATTAAGATTTGACGACGCACTCATGGACGCTGTAAAGAAGCACTCTGCAAAATCGAGCTTTCCGATGCCCCAAATCCGCCTTTATGTTTGGGAACAGAGGGTCTGTGATAAGGCCGCAGGCGGCTTCGATAATCACCCTTCTGTTCGGCCTGCATCTTATACCTTCTGAGGAAGAGAACAAGTCTCTGTTAACACTGAATCACCTCGACGTTTGTCCACCAGGCTTTTTCGGGGTTCGAGCCTCACTCTGTCTGTCCGCCCGCCCTCAGCTTCTCGTTGGTAAAAGGAACCCCTGATACCTCAGTCAAAGGCACCCGCTTTACGGAAAGTATATGCTAACGCAGGAAACCGCCTGGAAGCCTGACGCATTAATCCACGTCCTCGTCTGTGCTCCCAAAGTCCCCAGGTCCCGCACCGCCCCATACTGGGACATTCACATTCAGCCGAGGGGTGCATTCCGACATCACGGGTACCATGCCTACATCCTGGACTGCTGTCGGCAACCCGTAGTGCCTGGATCACACTAGAAGAAACACGTGCCCACGACTGAACTCAGAAATTGTTTGCTAAGCACGCAGCTCACAAAGCCAGGGTTCCTCTCTGCTCATCCGCATTTCCCGTCTCTTTGGAGGGTCAGCAGGTGGCGAGCTCATCACGAAAGTGGGCACCGTTCACCTGTCTTCTCCAACTCACCGTCCACAAGCCGTCTCGGGGCCGGTATGTCGCAATTTCGCAAGATTTCCTGAGTTTCAGGATGCTGCAAAACCACTTTCCTCATCTTCGTAGACAGCAACGCGATTTCTCCCAGACTGAGCTGTCTCCTCTCCTTTCTCCCAGAAACCGATCATGGGTTTTTACGAAGCGCCCACTGTGTGGGAAGCAAAGACTCACATCTACACCACAGACGGCCAGCGGGTCCTTCCCCGAGGACCGTTTCGAACGTGGATGTAACAACGAGAGATCTGTGTGCAGATTGTGACAGAGTCCACGTTACGGGAAGAGTTATCCTCACGAAAGAAAGGGGATGGATGGGTGATTGCACCGACCTTGATAACGGCTCCTTAGAAAGCGCGACTTCTCAGCCTCAGCCGCTCCTCCGATGAATAACCCAAACGGCAACGGCCTGCCTTACGGTGGTGATCACATCGCCCGTGTTTTTTGACTCCAAATGTGGCATTGGTGATGCTCATCCATCCTTTGCAACACGGAAAACCTTTCTAGGTCCATGACGCAGAGGCAGGGAGAAACAGGAACTCCCCTGAGGTGCCATTTCAAGAAGCTCAGACTTGCAAAACACATCCCCCAGCCCTTAAGCAACACCGGAAACGGGGCGCTGAAGCGACTTGCAAACTGAAACATTTTGCCTGCAATGCGTGGTCCACTCGGTCCGCTTGGCCCAGCATCCTCGATGCCCGGATTTTATCTCCCCCAGGAACTAAGTGAAAATGAAAAATAAGCTGAACATAAAGACATAGTCGTGTAGACCATCTAGAATATGCAACAGTGGTCCTGGGGTCACCGTCCCTGAAGAAACGCCGTGAAGTTGGCCCACACCCATCTGGGTACGTCCGTCATCCGGGGCGATGGTGACGGACTCCCCCCCGCCCCCAGGGTCATGGCAGCACCCATAGCTGCCGGAATAAAGAAGAGAAATGTGCTAAGGGCTAAACACGCCACGCGGTCTGCTGACTCACGTGTCCTTGCCCAGCGCACGGAGCCTAAGGCATCTATCTGTCTCCCGGAACAACACGATTATCTCAAGGGCTCGAGGGAGGTTTCCTTGTGAGACGAGCCTGTTTCAAAAGGCGCGGGTGGGTTGCTTCTGCTTCCCTTGACGTGAAACTCGATCTAGCCTTAATGTTTCACAGACAAGAACGTGACAAACCCAAGATATGAGCTTACGTGTGTTAAGAGCATCTCCTAACACCTCACGGCAACTGTCTGCCCACGTCAACTTTGAAATGATGTTGACACACAGCAAAACGGCACAGGCGAGAGATGACGAAGCCGAGAGACGAAGACAAAGCAGGAACCATGAACGGAGGGGTCAAAATGGTGCCTCGACCTCCAGGTGCCATCGAGCCACTATGAAGACATGCAGTTTTAGTTCGCTGGCTTTTTGGTGGTTTTATCATTTGCCAAAAATATGCCTAAGTTAGCAAGTCTGCTTCTACCTAAGTCAACATGTTGACTTACGCTAACCAGTCATCACCATCACTATCACCATCACCATCATCACTGTCACCATCACCATCACTATCACTATCACTGTCACCATCATCGTCACTATCATCACCACCATCATCACTATCATCACTATCAGCATCACCATCATCACCGTCACCATCACCATCAGCACCATCACCATCACTACCATCATCATCACCATCACCATCATCACCGTCACCATCACTATCATCACCATCACCATCACCATCATCACCTCATCATCATCACCGTCACCATCACCATCACCACCATCATCATCACTGTCACCATCACCATCACCATCACTATAATCTCTATCATCATCACCATCACCACAACCATCACCATCATCATCACCATCACCATCATCACCATCACCATCACCATCACCATCATCACCATCATCATTACCACCATCATCATCACTGTCACCATCACCATCACCATCACTATAATCACTATTGTCATCACCATTACCACAACCATCACCATCATCATCACGATCACCATCATCACCGTCACCATCACCATCACCATCACTATAATCACTATCATCATCACCATTACCACAACCATCACCATCATCATCACCATCACCATCATCACCATCACCAGCACCATCATCATCATCATCACAAAAACACACCAAGAAGGAAAGATCACCATAATTCCAATACTCTGATGCACAAGCGCACTTTACCACACGCCGGTGACCCACAGATTCGGAGAGCAGAGCCACGGTTTACTCGTAAAGTGACTTTCAGGATCCCAGCACCAGGATCCCTGGTCAAGGCTCAACGAGCTTAACATCTGCTGACACATCTTGGAAATCCAAGACTGAGACAAGGCTCCAGGATAGTGGCCTGCAGGACCATGGTCTGCAGGAGATTGACACTGTGGAGCATTTGGGCAAGTGTCCTATGAAACAAACAATCAAACAAACAAACAAATAATATATATATAATATATATATATATATATATATATATAATATTATATATATATATATATATATGGTGTTTGAAGCAAAGCAGAAGCAGAAGCCATTATTGGATGACTTTCGGCAATCGAGTCAAGCCAGAGAGAGACGCCGTCCAAAATCTCTCTGGAAAGAGGTTCAATCTTCTATATAAAACGCTGGAGCTAGCCCAACTTCCTCTAACGACGCGCAGCACATTCAGGAAAAACACACGTGTTTCTTCCATCGACCGACTTCGCGACCACGATTGCCCTGGGGTCCACGCCAGTCTCTGACCATGGCCGGTGGAAACGAGGGGATTTTGCTTTCCTGCTTCTCTGAGTCACGGAGACCCTGAGGTCATTGGGGAGCCGCCCCCTCTCTCCTCCACCAGACCCGAGCATGTGCATCTTCTCGTCTGTGAACGTCTAAACACTCCTGGGAACTGAGATGCAAACCCGTCTGCTGAGCTCACCCAGCACCTTCTCTCATGGAAAGAACGTCCTTCAAGCATTCTGCTCACTCAAATACATGAATTCTTGCCCCCTGGCCAACCACAGCGAGCATGGTGGCTGTCTCGGTCCCTTCACCCCTCCCCTTCCACGCCTGAGCTTCACGGTGTGGTTTCTTCTGACACTTTGGACGTAAGGTGAGGCATCCCCGGCGAGCACACGCCCGTGCGCGACAGACTCACGCGCCTCTGTGGTCTCTGCGTGGCGTGGAGCACCGTTCGGGAGACGGTGCAGATCCGGTGGTCGGCACGACCATTTCTGCCAGCCGGCTCTCCAACTTCAAAACGCCCCTGGGGTTCAGCGGCTTTCCATACCTGAGAAGGAGTATAAGGCTTTGGTGAAAGGTGTGCACGGAGGCCTGCAGCTCACACACGCACTGCTACACCCAAACGCGAAAGGGGCCTTTGAGAAGCACCTCGCGAGTTTTTGACTCAGGAACGGGCCCTTCCCCTGATTCCGAGGGAGTTCCTCCAGGAAGAGCCCGTTCACCGGGCGTCCCAGTCCTGCAGGCCCTGGTCCAGGACTCAGTGAGAAGAACATGAAGCGTGTGTTTCCCGCCCACTGCCGGTGTGATGGACAGGTGACAATCACGTGGTTCTGGGGAGAGGGCTTCCAATGAAGCCGGGGTGCTAGGAGGGGGGGAGGGGGGGTGTTTAAGGGGGCGTGGCTTGAGGCGGATTGAGGGCAATGCTACCTGCTGTCCCTCTTACCCCCTGCACCTAAGGGCCCTCCTCCTCCGCACACCTGCTCCTGCTTCCGGCGACTCTGGAGTTCGATCGCGTCAAACGCCCACGCGGCACATGACAGACACACGGTGGCCGTCGGGAAGGCAGCCGCGCTTACGGCGGTGGTCCGGACAGTGATCCGCCAACTGACCGCTCGTGTGTACGTGAGACAGTGACTCCGCGCCGCGAGGGGGCAACGAGCTGCCTCTGGGGTGACGCCCGCTCGGACCTTCTCCCCTGCTGCGCCTCCCAGCTCGGAGCCGCAGGATGGCGTCCGGGGAGATTGCACGGGGCAAAATCAAGTGTAACGAGCGATGTCAGCGAGACTCTGGCTGCCTTGACAAACGGAAACTGTGTGTGTGTGTGTGTGTGTGTGTGTGTGTGTGTGTGTGTGTGTGTGTCTGTGTCTGTGAGAGAGAGAGAGAGAGAAGGAATGAAGGAAGGAAGGAAGCGTTTCGCCGCGGACGCCGCCGCCCTGGAGAAATTCACAGCGTCCACGCCGATCAGACGCTGCGTGCCAGACGCCACCGCCGGACTGTGCCCATGTGCTCACAGCATAAACCTGTCGTCCTCCCCGCGCCCAGAGCGGCACCGAGAAGCACCCCCCACCCCACCGCAAGTCCCTATGACTGGGCTGGGCCGTATCCCTGCAAGGACTGCTGGAGCCCCGGTCCCGGCCCCGGCCCCGGCCCTTCCACAGACAACAGACTCAGTGCTCAGCCGGCGGGTCTGCTTCTGGCTGCTGCGAGCATGCGCTGTGGGGTCCCTTGCTGCCGCCGGCGGGAAGGGGCGCCCGGTCTCTAGCCCACAGCACAGGAGGAGGGGCGGAGTGGTGCAAGGCCCTGAGAAGCCCCTGCACCCTTGCTCCCCTGCAGTCTGAGGGGACACTGTTCCCACCTGGCTCAGCTGGTGTGTGCTCTGTGCTACCGTCTGAAGGTCAAGGACGCCCCGTCCAGCGGGGATCGGGGACCCCCCAGCGCTGCCTCCTCCTGCCTGCCCAGACCCCGGGAACCAGTGTTGGGCCTCGGTGGCATCTACGCCGTGTCCCACTGCGCCCACAGGAGCCCGGACTCGCGTCAGGCCTGGCGCACACCCGGGTCACCGCCGTCAGGCCCGCGCATGCTGCCGACGAGAACCAGAGTGTAGGCCCGGTCATGTGCGCCGCGTGGGGTGGGGGGTGTCTGGTCCCTGCAACACAGGGGCTCCTGGACCTAACCTCCCCTCCTCAGGACACAGTGCACTCAGGACACGCCGCTGGGCGACACCCCCTCCCCTCCCAGCCTGGACGAGGCTTCGGGGGCTCCCCGTGCCTTCTGCTTCCTCCCCACCTTGCTGGGGCGCCCACCAGCCATGCGCCCTGAATACTGCCCAGCCCACGGGAGAGGTGCCTGTGGCAGGACTCGGGGTGCAAGCTCCGTGTCCTCCTCCACACGGCCCAGCCAGGGGGGTGGGAGACACGTGCGTGTTGGGGGGAGGCTTCCTGTCTCGGGGCCAGAGCCTGGATCCCCAGTTCTGGAGCTGGGCACCCCAGTGATCTCCGCCCGTGCACCACAGAACCGTGGCCCCCGCCCGTATGTAAGTCTGACTCTGGGCACCCCAGATCTGAAGCTCCCCCTGCCTCGCCCCACTGACCCACACCCCCTTCCAGCCGGAGGGGCGCGCTGCGCGGCCCCCTCCCGGCTGCCACTGCGCGCGGGAGAGCGGAGGGAAGGCCGAGCGTCCGTCACCGCCCCCCACCCCTCCGCTCCTCTGTAATTAAATCGCAGCGGTCCAGGGCGGGCCAAGGGGTGGGGGCTCCGCGAAGAGGGAAGACGGGGGACTCCTGAGACGCGGGGGCCTGCGGGAGACGCGTGCGTGGGGGGAGGGACAGCCACGGCGGCGACGAGAAAGGGGCCAGCACAGCGGAGAGGCGGAAGGGTCACGCGGGGGCGCAGGGGGTGGCGCCACGCGCCCGCCCTGCCCCCGCCGGGTCTGCGGAGGGAGCCCCCCTGCTCTGCCGCGCCGCCCGCGCTCGCCCCCGCGGCTCCCTCCCGCGCCCGGCGCCCCCCGCCGCCCGCCGCCCGCGGACGGCTGCGCGCTGCGCCCCGCGGCGCCGGCCTTCCACCTGTCACCGCGCGCCCGCCGTCTCGCCGCCGCGCAAGTTTGCGGAGACTTGCCGGGCGCGCCGCCTCCTCGCTGCCCGCCCGCGCCCGCGTCCTCGCCCATGGCCGCCGCCCCCCGCCCGCTGGCCGCCCGCGCCCCCGGCCGCGCGCCCAGCCCCGCGGCCGCCGGGCGCGGTGAGCGCAGGCCGAGCGCGGGCGCCCGTCCCCGGCACGGAGCACTGCGGTGCGGCGCGGGGCCGGCGCGGGGCTCCGGGCGCGCTCGGGGGTCGTGAGCGCCGCGCCCCGCGCCCCGCGCGCCCCCCGCCAGCCCGCGCGCCCCGCCGGGCCATGCAGTCGCTCATCTCGCCGGTGACCAAGGCGATCCTGGTGGCCCTGTTCATCTTCGCCATCCTGCTCATCCTGTACGTGATCCTCTGGTACATCTGCCGCGATGTGGACTGCGACCACGGCATCTGAGCGCCCAGGGCCCCGGGGGCCGCCGCGCTGAGCGCGCCCCGGCGCCGGGCATGGGGGCTGCGCGGCGCGCCGGCGCCCCCGCCCTGGGCCCCGCCGCGCGCCCGCCGCCGCCGCCGCCACCTGGCCTTGACCTTCAGGGACGGACCGGAGAGTGGGTGAGTGCGCTCCTGCGGCCGTGCTGCGCGGCGGGGTGAGGAGGCACAACTTCGCGCAGGGCGCGGGACCCAAGCGCGGGACCGTCCCCGGGGTGGGCGCTGCGCCCTGGGCTCCCCGCCCGGACGCAGGCGCTGGCGGGCGGCTGCAGGTGGGTGTGCAGGGCGCTGGAGCTGGCCTGCTCGGCTGCCTCCCGGCCAGTCCCGCCAGGCGCTTTGGGGACCAGGACACGAGCCGTTCCCGCCTTCGGCCGCCACCTGCGCAGCGGCCCGAGGTCGAGTGGGAACAGGAGCCGGGTGCTCGGTGCGTGCCGCGCCCTGCCCAGTCCCCAGCCCCTTGCCTGCGGGCCCGGGGACCCCTCGCGGCGGTGCCGGCTCCCCAGGAACCCCGAACGATTGTGACAGGCGAGCTCGCCGCGGAGGGGGGTGGGCGGAGACCGCCATCCGCCGCAAAGGGACACCTCCGGCGAGCAGTGGAAATCAGGTCTAAGAGCTGGTGTGCAGCCTCACACTCCGAAAGGTTGAGGTGGGGGCGGGAGGGGGTTTCCTCCAAGGTCCCCTGCCTCCCCCTCCTCCCCAGAGGAGAGGCACAGATGGAGCAAGACTCAAGCGTTGCTGTCTTCCAACTGTGCCGAGCAAGTTTGTGACTGAAATCAAACCGTGCGAGCAGGAAAATGCCCGCTCCGAACGTTTCTGCGCAGAGAACCCGTGCGGAGAAGCATCCGCCTTCCGGAGGCTGGCGTCGGCAGGACCTTCTGTCTGCCCGCAGCCGGGCTGCCGCCGTCGCTGACCAGGGCAGGGCGGCGCGGCGCCGGGGTCTGCGCCGGCCGGCGGGGGGACCCGCCTGCGCTCAGGTTCAGCTCCCCTTTGCGTTACCCACGTCCCTTCACTCCTTGCCCTTGACTGTTTCCAGCCACTCGAGGGTTAAGGAGCCTGGAGATGAGGCAGGGACTCCTGGTCTCCAGGAATCCTGAGAAACTCAGGGGGGCCTACGCTCTGTGATTTGGGGGTGGTGAGGGCTGGCGAGTCTGTGTTGTTGTTTTCCTGTGGTTAAAAATCGGGGACGGGACAGTGAGTAATCCTGCAGCGTGTAAGGTGTGTGTGCTGGACGCAGTGTGTGAGGGAGGGAAGGGGACCCTTATTCTTAAAATCACAAGCATTGTTGGAGAGAATGCAGGGACATTTCCCCCAATATTCCCCGTGGAAATGCATTCGGAAGGCATTCTGTGGGCCTCGCTAGGAAACACCCCCCCCATATGGAGAGAGCCTGCCCCAGCCCACAGTCTCCCCAGACACCCCTTGCCCCAGAGCCTGCCATTTGCCCAACTCAGTCCAAAAATAAAATACACCCTGGCGACAGGAAGGGATTAGTGCTCATGATCAGTTTCCAGAGCCGGGTGCCCCAGGTAGCGGGAGAAATTGGCTTGGCAGGCGCCGGGCAGGAGCTGGATGCTCAGGCTTCGAATTGTTCTGCCTCAAACAGTATTTTCCACAGGGGGGGGGGGCGGGGAGGCCGCGAAGGTTCTCAGGCCCGCATCCCACGCCTGGCGCATGAATCAGGACCCAGAATTCTCCCGCGTACATTTCCCGCGGGCTATTCGCTGGGGGAGAGGAAGGCGGCCGGGCGCGGTGCCTGGTCCTCGGGGGATCGCTGGGCGGAACACGCAGATGTGCGCCCGGTTTTCCCCCGCGGGCATATCTGGGGTGGACAGGAAACCACTAACAGGCCGTGACAGAACTGACAATCCAGGACGTGCTCGCATGGCCACAGGGTCCGTGCACACGGCTCACGATGCTGGCCGCCCCCGGCCTGCTCACTCTCCGGTGATGTCTTGCATTGGTGCCTTCTCAGCCTCTCTCCTGGGTGTTTGTCACACACGCAGTTTCAGTTCCAAGAGAGCGGTGTTGATTTGCTTCCCCAGAGAATGCTTTGCTAACCCTCAGAGGTCAGCCACGTGCCTGTGGGTGCTGGGGACAATGCCATTAACTGTCCCTCGTTCACAGTCATTCCCACGTCTGCCATCACCAAACTGGAACAACACCCAGAATTCAAACGGCACCCGTGAAGTCGGCAGAGAGAATTCACGCGCTCTCTGGGACTCCGTAAACGCCACGCTAGACAGACACCCCAACACGCCAGGGCACAGCCAGGGCCCCTGAGAGGTGGCTTCCTAGCCAAGGTCACAGAGCTGGCTAGTGCAGAGTTGTCACGGGCGAATGACAGTCACACTTGAGCTCCGGGGCACATTTCTGTTACACGTGAGACCTGCGTCTGCTTCTCTGAAGTCACTGCCGGCTTTCCCTTGTCGCCCGTGGAAGCATGTGGGGACCGCCGGCCGGCGCAGGCCGCCGTTAGGCCGTGCTGACTCTGCGGGCATTTCATAGCTCTAGAAAAGGGACAGCTGAGTGGCCTCAAAACAGTGCCACCCACTAAGACCCAGTGTCAGCGGTCCGGTGGCTGAGCCCTGGATCAAGGTTCATGGAAAATCTCAAAAGGCTGGAAAGTGTGACAAGGCAGAAATGTCCATCCTGTGACTTTCCTATTTTTCTACACAGGACCCAGACTGGGTGAGATGACTGTCAAAAGAAGCCTGGTCCCCTAGAAATCACAATTGTATCTGGTATTTGTTGAATGTGTTACTAAGTGCCAGACACAGAGTGAAAGTGAGTTATTTACCTCGCATGCTATGCTGCTGTTGGCAAGAATATGATTATTACCCCAATTACACAGAACGGAGGAAAGAGGCTGGCACGGGAAGGTTACGTAACTTTCCCCAGAGCACAAGGAAAGAAGAATCTGTCACCCCCAGACCTGCACGCACACGCGTGTGCGTGGTGTGCATGCGTGTGCATCCGAGCTCATATCCCTTGCATTTTCACTCCAAAAAAAAAAAAAAAAGTTCAAATCGTATTTCTGACATCGACTCTTCCTTGGGGTTGAGGAACACTATTTTCCTTAGATATGAGATATTAAGCAACTTTTTAAAATGCAGTTTTGTATGTTAAATGTTGAATACTTTTTTTAGGGATTACAAAATAACTGCTTAACATATATATTATATATATATTTACATATATATATATACTTTTTTAGGGATTACAAAATAACTGCTTTATATATTATATATATATAATATATATGGTATATATAATATGCCATATATTATATATATAATATATAATACTATATATATATATATATTATATATATGTAATATATATATGTGTATATATATATTTTTTGACCGTGTCCACGCAAGTGTCAATTGTAAAAGAAAGGCTTTGGACGTCTTTATTCCTGTTGACTGTCACCTGTGCATTTTGAGAACTGAAGTCCATGCAGCAGTTTTGGGGTCTTCAGGGTTGTCCCATGTCCCTCGTGTGTGGCAAACACTTAGTTCATGACATTTTCCTGACTTAGTCGCTGTCTTTGAAAGGGAGAGTATGTTTCTGAGCCCAGAATGGACTGTGTGTTGGCTCCCGATCTGTCTGAAGACCTGGGACATCGGGTACCAGTGAGTGCGTGGGGTGGGCAGAGAAGCCCCCGAGGAAGGAGAAGGGACGCCCAGGACCCGCGGGCAGGCTGCTGGGGACCGGGCGCTGGTGCCCGTCTGCTTGCTGGGCACTGCGGTTTGGCTCACGAGAGACGTGTGGGCTGGGCAACCGGGACACGGGATGAAAGCAAGGGTCGCGGGCCTTTGTTCTCCATGACCACCCGGTCCACGCACCTGCCCAGTGCCGCAGGCGCTGAAAAATGACGTTTCTCCGCAGAAGGAAAGATTTTAGAGTTCAGGGTAAGTAACCCTGGGGCGGGGGCGAGGCAGGAAGAACAGGGTGGGATCTTATTCTTGCTTGTAAAGCTAACTGCAGCTTTTCAGGAAGAGGAAGGAGGCAGGCAGTGTGCCCCCACCCCCGGCCTTGCCCTCTGATTCCTGTGACGCGCGCGCTGCAGCCTCCCGAGCGCCATGCCCCTTGCAGAGGGACATGGGACGCGGCGTGGCACTGGCCGGGACACGTGAGGCGGCGCTGCGGGCTTGAGCGTGCCCGCGTGCCCAGGTCCGCACGGCTGCACAGCGGGCTGCGGGACCGCGCCGTCGCAGCCAAGCAGCTCCGTGCACCGAGTTAAGCACCTTCCGCGCAGCGTGACTCGTTCCGTGTGTGAAAACATCGTTTCCCATAAGTTACTGTAGCAACTCGCGACGTGCACGCGCGGGACGCGGGAATGGAACGCTCGGGACCTTCGTGCGCCTGCGCAGTCTTCCCGTGCTCCTGGGGGGCGACCCCCCCCCAGGGAACTTTGGGGCGGGGTTGGTGTCCCCCCGACGGCAGTCTCGGCCACGTCCCTTGTCTGGCAGCCGTGTGGCTCCCTGGGAGCCCGTCATGCCCCCCCCACCCTTGGGGACTCCTGGGGACGCGCCGGGGGCCTTGCGGGCAGAAGCCGGGGCTTCCGGAAGTCGCGAAGCCTCCGAGGGCGGCAAGTCGGGGAGCGCGTGTGGACGCCCATCTCATAAACGCGCTCGTGGCTCGAAATAGCGCGCGCATCAGGTGAGGGCTTGTGGGGTGCGGGGAGGCAGCTCCAGAAACAGCGAGACGCGACCGGGTCCTTTGCGTCCGTCCGGGGACCTCGGAGCTGACCGGCCCCTGCCCTCGGGCGTGGGAGGCTGGCACGGCTGCTTCTGTCCCTCCTCCATCCACGCGTCCCTCGCGAGCGGGACATTTGGGACTCACGAGGAAGGAGCCCGCATTGACCGAGCCCCTGCCGTGGGGCTGACGTGGTGCCCCTGACTCCCACGCACCCCTGGGAGGCGCTGCTGGGTTTTCTGCGCGAAGCCGGCTCCAGACACGTGGCTGAGACGTCGGACAGCGGGGACCTGAAGGCCAGGCCACCAGGGCAGCGGTCACTCACCATCGCACCAGACTAAACCTCCGTGTCACCCGCGGCCTCCTCTCTGTGTGGGCAGACGACCACGCACACCTCGCAGCGGCGGCGTAAATGCGGCGATGGAAGCCCGAGCCTGTCACCCGGGAGGTCCCAGGAGGGACGTCAGGAGCCACGGAGTGACAAGGGGGACGCGTCCTTGGAGTCCGCCCCCTCGGGGCGCCCACAACCGACGGGACGCGTCACCGCTCCGTGGGCGCCGGGTTTTGTGCGGCGTGAATCCGGTGACGCAGAACACAAGGCTGTTTGTTGTCACCCGCGAGGATCTCAGCTCAGCGAGGGAGGCGCTGCCGCGCGCACGGCTCCGCAGCAGGTGCGAGCTGAGCGATCCGTGTTGTCAGCAAAAGATTTTAAAACACAGGAAAACAGAAAGGCAGGCCAAGTGCCGAAGACGGCCCAGACGGCGCGACAGGGAGGCGGGAGCGCACGCCGCCCGCAGCAGATGGTCCCCGCGGCGCGCGGGGAACGTTGCAACAAGCGCACGCAGCAGCGGCGTTTGCAGACCTCGTGGAGGAAGTGAACCCGGCGACACGTTGCGCCAAGCAAGGGTCCTGGGACAGTCCGCTCTGCGGGCGCGCTGGCTGGCTTTGGGGACACGCGTTCATTCCCACGCTGTGAGTGGGAGGGGAACAGGGCCCCGTTTGGCTTTCGTCTGGGAGAAAAGCTGCGTGAACCCAGGCAAGGTCACCCCGAGGCCCTGAGCCCGGCGCCAAACGCAGGCGTGCACCCCCCTCAGGCACCCGCACTGCCCACGTCCCGGGAACGAGGCATGCGCACATCGCTTCCGGTCTCCTTAAAAAAAAAATTATTCTTCAATGATAGTTGGCATTCTACATTCTTCTATATCAGTGTCAGGCGTGCAGCAGAGTGGTTGGATGTTTACATAATTCACGAAGTGACAGCCCCCCCCCCCGTGAGACTCGTCCCCACCTGGCACAGCACAGATTTGTTACAATGTAACCGACTGAATTCCCTGTGCGGCACTTCGCCTCCCTCCAATGATTCTGTGACTGCCAGTTTGTCCTTCCTCCTGTCCCCTTGTTCACCCCGCCCCCAACCCCCTTCCGTCAGGCCACGCTGAGTCTGTCCTCTGTATCTAGCAGTCTGTCTGTTTTGTTGGTTCATATTATGCTTTAGATTCCACGTATGAGGGGCATCCCCGATATTCGTCCTTCTGTCTGACTTCTTTCACGTAGCGTAGTACCCTCCAGGGGCACCACGTTGTGGCCGATGGTGAGATGTCGTTCCTTTTCAGGGCCGAGGAGTATTCCACCGTGTGTAGGTACCACCTCTGCTTTATCCAGTCCGCCCTTGCTGGGCACTGGGGCCATGGCCACACCTCGGCTGCCGTGAGCAAAGACTTGCGCCCATCCGCTGTTAGAGCTGTCCATTCAGGTCCAGACACCCCTCCGTCCCTCCACAGATATGCACGCGCGAACACGCTTCCGGTCCCCGGCCGCACGGACGCACTTCTGCAGCTAAACTCGCATTCACCACAGTACTTGTGTATACCTTCTCCTTTGACTCCTCGTAAGCCTGTGCTGCCACCGTGGACTCTTGTCTCTTTCTTTCTTTTTCTTTATTCTTTCTTTCTTTTTTTATTCCTTTCCTTCCTTCCTTCCTTCCTTCCTTCCTTCCTTCCTTCCTTCCTTCCTTCCTTCCTCTTTCTTTCCTTCTTTCTTCTTCCTTCCTTCCTTCTTCCTTCCTTCCTTCCTTCCTTCCTTCTTCCTTCTTCCTTCTCTCTCTCTCTCTCTTCTTCTCTCTCTCTCTTCTCTCTCTCTCTCTTTCTTTCTTTCTTTCTTTCTTTCTTTCTGTGTCAGAGACCACATTCTCCAGTGCTGAGACCCTCATCCCTGTAAACTCTTTGGTTTTCCCTCTGGATCGCCACAGCACAATGATGTGGAAATACCTCTGCCGATCCCAGAACTGACTGTCATTAAACACTTTCTTTGTCTTTACTTACTTATTTTGAATCGTCTGCGTTTTCCTCGGGCCAGTTGGAGAGGAGCGAGGATACCCGTGCTGGTCGGAAAACTATAAAGCTCATTGTGAGAAAAAGGAGCGATGAGCCAGAGATGCTACGCGGTTGGGGTGTTTCTTATTTTTTTTCCTTTCTTTCCTGTCTTTTTTTCTTCTCTCTTTCTCTTCAACTGTTTCCAGGCCATTGGGAGGGGCTGTCTTTTCCCAAAAGAATTCTATTTAGGAAATAATTATTCTTCTCCTAGAATTAAAAAGAAAAAAAAAAAAAACACCAGGCTGCTCGTCGGCACTGCAGGCATGACTTAGTCCCGTGGACTATTAAGGTCACAGTCAGGTGACCTGTTTTGGGGCCTGTCTTTCCCCCCGGTGCTTCGACTTCCTTGTTATTTTTTTCCAGCTACCCACATGTCTCTTTGGGAAGAAGAGCAAAGCAAGGGAGACCCAGAGGTCACCCTGGAAATCGTCTGGAACGTCACCTTCCGGGGTGAGCTAGCTCCCGAACGACTTCCTCGTACCCCACTGAGCATTTCCTGCGTTATCCGCCTCCAGTCGGTATTTTACAGGCTCAAGGAGTAAATCGTAGGGTGCCAGTTTGTGACAAAGGTATCGTACTCCGGACTGAGCATTTGCACCCCTCCTGCCTCGGGAATTCTGTGGCTTGCAGCGTTGAAGACCAATTCACTGCACATGGAGAGCAATGTGGAAAACACGATTCGTGTGTGAGTGGAAGGCGTGGGCAGGATTTTCAACGCTCCCATCCGATCTTGTCGGACGGCTGTGCAGGGCGTAGCTGTGTGTGAACATGCGTTGGGGGTTTCATCAGAGAATAAGCCGTGTTTGGGGAGGAGACGGCGGGCTGGGGCATGAGGAAGGAGGGCGGCCAGCTCTGGTGTGTGCAGCAGGGCAGAACCATAGTGTGTCACCCCTGTGGTCCAGGGGCCCCAGACAGGGCGCACACGGCTGCGCAGGGCCCGTTTCTCGGCTGCACGGTGGGTCTTGTCGGCAGGCAGATCTCACCCCGTGTGGAAAGGCCGCTCCGATTCTGACATGGCTCAGAGATGACACCGTCTTGAAGCTGATGAACGCAGGTCTGGCCGTCGCCGCCGCCCACCGAGGGGCCGGGGCCCGACCTGGCTCCGGGGTTATGTAATCAGCATCTGTTCCCTGTGGCTGACGGGGATGTCCGGCCCCAGGAGTGCTGGCCTGAAACATCATGGCCGGATTCCCTTACGGTCCTGGAGTTTACACCACAGGTTCAAAGTGAGTCGCAGGGGAGTCAAGTCCACGTGTTGTCAGCGTTGTAAGGATGGGTGTCCAGGAGAGAACCTTCCTCGCCAATTCCAGCTTCTGGGGGCGGCCAGTCCCCTGGGGGCACGGCCGCACGTCACTCTGATGCCTGCTCGTGTGACCACACTGTGCCCTCCTGCCTCCCCATTGCAAAGCTCCTTGTGATGACATTGGGTCCAACCAGGACCCTTAACCTCCTCACATCTGCAAGGTCCCTTCTGCCATGTGAGGTCAGACTCACGGGTTCCACACACCACAGGCTTATCGGGGGCCAGTGTCCCGCCAACCTCGATGTCCTGTTTTCATACGGGAGAACCGACCCTCAAGGGACGCCTTCCACAGAGCGTAAGCGCAGGCCTCGATGGGGTTCCAGCCCGGCTCAGCCAGACCCTGCAACGCTCCGTCCCTGCCCCCACCATCCGGGCCGTACCAATCATTAGGGACGCTGCGTTTCGGGGAGTCCTCACGGCTCATCCTGCCACGATGAGGCATTTGACGAAGCGGGTCCCAGGGAGCAGGCTCAGCCCTTGCCAAGAAAACATTCAGGGGAACCAGACAGTCCCGGGAAAGGGGAGGAAATGAGAGAAAGCAAAGTGGCATCTAGAAAAATAAAGCGTCGAGTAGAGAAGGGGTCTTACCCTGCAGGTGTCCGGGGGACAGACAGTCGCTGTGCCAAACAAAGCAGGGACGTGCTGGGCCCCGAGGGGTGGCCGGCGACGGCTGGGACTCCCACAGGCACCTCTTTCTCCCGCCCCTGGGGCACAGCCAGGGGGCCGGGCGCGAGGACCCACTGACGTGGGCTCCGTGGGACGAGACAGGCAGCAGACGAATGTCAGCGGGACGTGCTGGGCGGTGATGCACCGGACACGCTCTGTCCACCGGCTGTTCTGCAGCTTTGACTTTTAATTGCTTTTGACTCAAAGTTGCCACCTGTCTGGTGCCTGCCACGTTGGGCAGCCTGGCTCGAATTTTGACTTAAATGCCGCTATGTTCATTTATTGCATTCGTGTGCTAGGGTGGTCATAACGAGGGCCCCACACTGGGCGATGTAAACAGCAGACCCTATTAGGTCACCCGCTGCAGGCTGACGCCCCAGACTGGGCGTGGGCAGGGCTGGTTCCCCTGAGGCCTCTCTCCTTGCTGTTCCCCCGTGCTTGTCCCTCTGTGTGTCTGTGTCCTCATCCCCCCTTGTTCTACAGACAGAGCCCTATGGGGTCAGGGCCACCCTGGTGACCCTCACTGTCCCTTCATCTTGTCCACAAAGCCCCATCTCCGTCTCCTGCCTCAGGCTGAGGCCCTGGGGTTAGAACACAAACATACGAATTTTGCAGGGGACACAATTCAGCCCGTGACGCCCCTGGAGCCCCGCGTTCCTGAGCTCTGCGCACGCCCCGGGAGCTGTAGCAGCCACCAGACACGCCTGGTAAATTCTCAGGTGGGACGCCTGCCAGGTCATTTGATAACAGTGACACATTTTGAGTCACGCTGTAACGGAAGTTTGCTCAGGCCGGCACGGGACAGCTGGTGGACAGACGGCCTGGTCTCTACGTCGCACGGATGCACGTGGGATAGGGGTGACGGGAAACAGGGGGCTCGACTGAGCTCTGAGATGGGGAGACAGCGCGTTCGAGGCAGAGATGCATGCACGCCCACGTGAGCACGCCCACTTCTGCACCCCCGGGCGCCCTGTGGGTCACCTGCACATGTGACCCGAGACGTCACCTGCGTCTCGATGCGTGCCCCCGAATCCCACCGCGGTTTCTGCTTCCAGGGACCCCACCTCGAGGGGGACCTGGTCCACTCGTCGGCCTTCTGCATGGGCACTGTCACCCCCACTGCGCTGAGAGGCTGAGGTCACCCAACTGAGGTCCACAGCCACTGTGGGTGCCTCGTGAGCCCCCGCGTCCGCCTCCTGCCTCAAGGGTTCATGAGGGGGAAGGGAAGGACGGGCCAGACCAAGGTCCTGGGGCGACCTTGAAACCCACGCCTGGCACACGATCAGCCTGGCCGACAGCCTGGGGTGCCAGAGAGCATGACCACCAGGTACCTTGTGACGATCATGCTGGGGGCGGATCTCTAACCACCTGCGGTGATGTGGGGGTGGTGTGCGGACTGTGCAGACAGGAATTTGAGAAAGCAAAGGCAGGAAAAGCCCCTGTCCGCAAACAGGTACTAGGAAAGATGAGGGCTCTGCCCCCCTCAAGCTCCCTCCTGGGGTTCAGAGCCACCGGCCAACCCCTTCCGAGCCACCCCGCCAGGAACAAGGAGGGGCCCTGGTGCTGGGTGTGCCTCGGTCCCACGACATTGTAACTGGGGAACACATTGTGTCACTTGGTGCCAAAGACAGAGGGTCCGGCGGCCCAGGAGGCGGGGGCAGCGTCCTCCACGAGGACGTGCTGTCTGGTGACTTGTCACTCTGGCTGTTGGCCTTCGGTCCCCTGGCTGAGGTGAGACTGGTCACAGGTCTCCATTGTCAACCTAGTTTCCCCCTTTGCTCCACACTCTGCCGCAGGATGTCACTTCCTGCCGCCCACACGAACGAAGTGGGACGCTAAGTTGCCCCTTCTCGGGGCGGATGATCTCGTTACATATGGGGGAGTCATCCTGCACGGCTGATGCCTTTGCCCCTCCTCCCGCACTTATCGACCTGATCATGTATTTCCCTCCGTGTGGACTCATGGACGTTCAGCTCGAATCTGCGGTCGCCGTCCGTTAGGATTTATGTCCTTGTCCACACCGTTCGGCCGCGGGGCCGCTCCGAGTTCGGGGGCCGCCTCCGCACCGCGCGTTCTCCGCGGTCCGTGTTTTGACGGTTTCCTGCGTTGCCAGCACCTCCCGGTGCCCCGGGCCCGGGGGCGGCTCCCGAGGCCTCGTCCCAGCACTAGGGGGGTCTTCCGGGGGGGCCCGTGTTCGTTTCACAGGCGCAAGGAGTTGGGGTCGGAGCCCCGGGTGCCGGGTGAAGGGACGTCTCCGCGGCGCTTTAGAGGGTTTATTGTTCGTCACGTCACCATCGATTCGTCCACGCCTTACGCTTCTGTTTTCTTTTGTCTGTCTACCAATTCAGGGCCCTCGAATGGACACAGTGCTCTGGGGGCCGTGCAGACCTTTGTCCACCCGTCGTCCAGACGCACGCCACGAAGTCGTGAGAACATCCCCACCGTGGGCCACCGCGGGCCAGGACCCCGACGCGGACGCGCGGACAGCACTGGCCAGCCGTGGTCTGCAGACTGCTGACCAGCATGCCACCCCAGCGGCACTGTGGGGTGCTGGGGGCGTGGCCACCCATGAGGATTAAGGCCACGCCCCTCACTCATCTTGCCAAGCCATCGCCAGGCGTTCGGGACTCCTGGGCAGCAGCGTCACCCCCGGGGCTATGCTGGCATCGGTAACGCCCATCATCCCTCGTGGCCCTGTCCGCCGTCCCTGCCCGCCCGCCTGGCTGTCTGTTGTGAACTTGTCGTGAGCTGTCCCCGTGAGCCTCGTGGCGAACCACTGGGGTTCCAGCACCTGCAGGGCGGCCGTGGGAAATGCTCACTCTCGCTCTGGGCGGGAGGAGCCAAGGGCGGCCACCTTCAGATCGCACCATCGTTGAGGGAGATGCACCTGGGCCTGGCCACTCCATCTCAGTAGCAGCCCACGCCGTGACCTCCCCCCCCACACACCCACTGCTTTACGGTGCCCTTCTGCCCCTGGGAGAGGGACGCGAGGACCCCCATCCATGCTGTGGCCAACTTACCCCAAACATTGTTATCGGTCTGTGGCCAGAAGGAGACACGTGTTGTGGAAGAAAGGAATGACCGTGTAACGCACACATGAGAGACTTTGTCCCTGGATGAAGAGTGTCCCGGAACATTCTAGAAACAAACCTAGCGTTAGTTACACCTGGACTCCGAGCAACGCATCGGGCACGTTCTCAGCCGCGTCATGTGTGAGAGTCGCGTTCCCTGCCCAGTCCGGCAGCCACGAAGGACCTATGAGCTGTTTGTGTGGCTCTCTGCTTTGCCTAAAATCTGAGGGGGACAGGAGGGAAATTCAGGGGTGCCCGCTGTAGTGTGGGGTGTGCATGTCTGGATGAATGTACTGAGCAGGGCTTGAACGCCACGCCCACCCATCCACCCTGTATGGACACGCCCCACGCAGGTGTAGCCACGCCCACCCTACAGGCCTCGCCCACCACCTGTCTAGTCAGGTCCACCCGTGTCCAGCTGGGCCCAATCCTGTCTGGCCTCGCCCACCCGCCTGCCCTGACACGCCTACCCAGGTCTGGCCACGCGCCCGACTCGTCCTGTTACTTCCATCCACCTGGCCACGCCCACCTGTCGAGCCGCGCCCACTCATCCTGTCTGGTCACACCCATCCACCTGTCCTGCACTATTACCTAGGTCTGGCCACGCCTACCTGTCTAGTCACGCCCACCCCGTCCAGCCACGCCCACCCTGTCAAGCTACGTCCGCCCACTGTCTGGTCACGTGCAGCCGTCCTGTCCAGCCACGCCCACCCATCTGTTCAGCCACGCCCACACCGTCAGGCCACGCCCACCCACCCTGTCTGTCAGCCAGGTGCGCCTCTCACACGCGCTCATAAACGCTGCCGTCGTCCCGTCCCACAGGTGTGCTGTATGGCGCCTCCGTGTTGTCCTGTCATGGCTTCAGCCCCTCCACCTGGAGAGAGGCAACAAAGACAGAGCTGAGACATTATGGCTATTTCAGAAAATAAAATATTTTTGAAACCGCATAGCTCGGATGTAGCTCATTGCGTCGCGGGGGGAACGCACCCTCCCCTCCCTCCTCCCCACCCCCCAGCGAAGGCGCTGCGACCCGAGCAGAGCAGTCGGAGAGGGACGCAGGGGATCAGGGACTCGCAAACGGGCGGGGCGGAAAGGCGTCTGTCTGTCTGTGCTGCTGCAGAGGGAGGCGCCGGTCCCCTGCGCCGCCGCGCGCGACACCAAAAAGCATCTGCGAGGCTTGACGGCGGTTTCCACAGCACGGCTGCTCGGAGGTCAGCTTCCCACGCGGGGTCTGGTGTCCCTGCAAAGCGGGAGGCCCCAGCCCTGCCCGCTGCAGGCTCACTGGTCTCAGCGGGCACCTGGCTGGGGCCCCATTCCCAAGCTGTCTCTCTGGGCAGACGCACGGCCACCGTGAGACAGAGACGACTCTGTCCGCCCGGCCCAGAATGCACTTGGAGGAGGAAGGCACAGAGTCGGAGAAGGCATATTTAATAAGCACAATTTCAGTTAGATAAAAGGGAAAACAATTAGTCTTGTGTTTACAATGCGCTTATTTTAATATGAAATCAAAGAAGGAAAATAAAGGAGTCACAGAGCTAGCTGGGCCAAGGGATCCTTTCAGCATCAACACCCCCCCAAAAAAAGACTGGGTGCTTGAAGGGCTGGATGGGGAGCAGATCCCCCTCAGGGGTTATCTCAGGGCCTCCGGGGGATGGTCGGTGGTGGTGACATAGGGATTTGTCAGGGACTGAGGGCCCAGGAATCCGTGGAGGACCCCAGAGGCAGCCAATCCCCTCCCCTCTTACAGGGTGCATGGCACCCAGACCCCTTGTGGCACCAAGGGCCTGAGTGTGTGCCCTCACATCAGAGCCAGCGAACCGAGCAGATGCCCCACTTCCCGGTCTGAGACAGGGTGGGCGGCCCCCTCACTGGAGGGGGTCAAGACCTCTTCCGCGGAGAACCAGGTCTAGAGTCACGCCGCCTTGGCTAAAGCCCATTTGGGGCGCCTCCTCACTGAGACAACCTTGGGTGTCCGATCTGAAAAGAGAGGATAATAATAACGTGCTGCCTCCTGTACGAGGCCGTGGTGATAAACACAGTACTATGTATAGAACGGGCTTGACAGTTACGCACAGAGCAAGCCCTCAACACATGCCAGACGCAGGTGCTCTGAATACGGTACGTTCACCCAGGAGCAAAGCTGGAAAAAAAATCGGATGTACGTGACCACAAGTGACAACCCCGTTGAATGAGGAGGGCAGGGTTGTCTAATTCGCTCACAGGCTGTGAATGTTTCCTGCGATGCTGGCTCACGAGATAAGACTGGAGGCTCTTCTTTGCAACCTCATGTTCAAAAAAAAAAAAAAAGGAAAAGACCTTGAATGTTGTCTCAGGCTCAGAATGGCAGAGGGGTGTTTGTTTGTCTTTTTGAATCGGAATGACTCAGCCAGAGGCTGGTGTCGTGTGCGCTTCGCCAGCTGTGATAAGATGGGACAATGGCTGTCTGTGAGATTTACATGAAAACACACAGAAAATGCACAGCTTTGCACCTACGGCAAGTCCTCCACAGGTGATCGGGAGGTTCTGGAGTCCCCACGCCCATCTACAGGCAGCTCCAGTGAATAACGCTCTGTGTTGGGGACCCCCGCCTCCCCTAGGCTACAGCACACTCAGCATTCCTGTCAAAAAAATTCCAGAAATGACCAAAGCGGGGGAAATGTTAAGTCGATGACTGTTTAGCGTTTGGTGCCCATATTGTTAGCTTGCCGGAAAAAAAAAAAGTTTCAGATCACAAATACTAGTACCTTTTGAAAAAGCTTCACGTGGTGGGAAACCCTAAGAGGGACAGGCTAATAAGATCATCGCTTCCTTTAGAAATAACAAGTGGGGAAACTTCGCTTCCTGGACTCCCCTCTGCGAGAGGAAAGCGAGACGGGAATCTGGCACCCAGACGTCCACCCAGCTCAGGGGCTGTCGTCACTCGGAGCCAAATAAAAGCATCCGATGGACATGACCTCACTGAATGCTTCCCACCCCCGTGTGTTCCTGATGTCTCACCTGGCCCAGGTCGGCACGAGTCAGGAGCAGGCGTCATGGCCGCTCGTGGGGGTCCGACCGCCGGACCCGCGCGTCCCCCCTCCCCCACCGACGTTGACACTCGCTTTGTTCATCAGTCTGAGCAGAGAAGGCTCATTCTCCTCGTGTTCTGAACACAGCTCCCCGTTGTCTCTCACAGATAACTCATGGTTCGGTTGACGTGTCTATGTTCCTGTGACGTGGCTCATTCCAGTGATGGAGGACCCCAGGTTCTTATCTTGGAAGAGATGTAAGTTTTCAATCAGGGTCGTTTTGTTTAAAGCTTGACGCTAATTTACCGAGTTTTCAGTTGAAAAATGGCATACATTGCTTTTCGGCCACTCGAGTCACGTCCTCGAGTACTTCTGAGGGGACGTGTTTAAGGGTCACTCTTGATTGTAGTGTCAGGTACTGAGCCCTCAGTATGCCACCAGGACCCAATTTTCTCACAAAATCCTCGTGACGATCGTGTGAGGCAGGCACAATGGACATCTCTGCTTTAAAGACCTGACAGTGAAGGACTAAGAGGTCGAGTGGCCCGCTGAGGAAAACGGTCCTGGGGCTGCTGACCACGGAATGCCTGCTCTTTCTCTCTACATGGGACCACCCATTCCGCCTCCCCGAGACAGCAAACGGCCTGAAGGACGGTGACAGGAACCCGAGAATCTTCCATCCATCATTGTATCCATCTCTCCATCCATTCGTCCACCCGCCTATCCATCCATCCATCTGTCATCCTTCTAGTCATCCATCCATCCATCCATCCATCCGTCCGTCCGTCCATCCGTCTATCCATCAATCCAATTATGTACTCAACGACCTATCTATCACTCCATCTACCTACCAACCTAGCCATCCAGCCAGCCAGCCATCCACCCACCTGCCCACCAATCCATTCACCATCCATCCAGCTAACCACCCAACTACCCATCCATATGCCCACCTATTCATTCATCCATCTATCCACTCACCCACTCATCCACCTACCCATCCATCCATCCATTGATCCATCTACCCATCGATCCAATTATGTACCCAACTATTTATCTATCCTTCCATCTACCTTCCTACCTATCCATCCATCTATCCACCCATTCACCCACCCGCCCACCAAACCAGTCATCCATCCATCCATCCATCCATCATCCATCTAGTCATCCATCCATCATCCATCCATCATCCATCTAGTCATCCATCCATCCATCCATCCATCTAGTCATCCATCCATCCATCCATTCATCCATCCATCCATCCATCCATCCATTCATCCATCCATCCACCATTCATCCATCCATCCATGCATCTACCCATCAATCCAACTATTTACCAATTATCTATCAATCCCCACATCTAAGTACCTATCCATCCATCCACTCACCCAGGTAGACATCTATCCATCTAGTTATCTACCCATCTGAGATCAGGTGCTTCTATCCATGTCTGGACAGGCCTATCTCATTGCCTGCACAGCCTAGGCAATCAGCATTCATTCAAGGAATGAATGCACTCATGAATGAATGAATTGGCTTAGTCAGGATTATTGGGCAGACGCTTCAGGTGGCTCGTCTTAGTTTTCCCAAGGACTGCATTGAAGAAAGAGAAACAACCAGACTGCAAGGTTTCCACGACTTTATATAGAAGACATTACATGCTGGCCACGTTTAATTGTCACGTTGAGCCACCAGTTATGAGGGCATTTACATTCTCCTGCTGGTTCGGGAAATTGGAAGCCGCGGCTGCCATGCTGAACACCACGCACTGTTCCATCTCCGTTCGGCTTCCAGCAATGACAGTGCATCCCACCCTCGAACTCCGGAACAACGCGGGCGCGTCCCGTCGACGGACATTTGAGCGAGGCCGACAGACTTTATAAGCCTCGGTTTTTCCATAATGCCTAGAAGATCCGTGTCTTGTCTTTTTCCTTTTCCTTTTTTTTTTTTTTTTTTTAATGAAAGACATCTTTGTATCATCATGTCTTTGTTGTTGGAAGGTCCCCTTGGGTGCCTCTCTGACCAAGACGAGCTATGTGAGTTTAAGGAGCCAATTATCCTGAATTAAATCAATCATTCCGCGGAGGCAGACGGATGCCCGCTAGAAAGACGGCGAGAGCCGGCCTTTTCACATCTAGACGCTGCGGGGGTATCAGCATCGCCCGCGAGTGTCCACAGGGAACACCCCACGCTAGTCTGCCTCCTTCAACAATGAGCTCTGAGACCATCCACTTAGCGAGGCTCGCTCCTAAAATAATAATCATAAAAAAAAAAATCCCTTCGTATCTTTATTTGCTCTTGTTCATATGACGAAGTTATTCAAAACAAATTTTTTTTTTTGGACTTTAGAAGAGTTCCTCTTCCCTCCGTTATTTAGTAAACCCCGTTTGTAACTTTTCCTCCCCTGGATTGAGCGAATCTACCCTGGGTCACGTGAGCCGTTTCTGCCTCGGGGACAAGCCACACAGCAAGCCCAGAGGAAGGTGAGGCAGCCGCACCGTGTCCTGTCCAGAGGCCATGCCATTGCTTGTTTCTTGTCGTGGGGGTGCGTGGGAGCTGACGCGGCGGGGGCGTTCGCCCCGTCTTCCTCGGGGGTCACTTGCCTGGACGTGTGCAGTTAGTTGCTGCTCAGGTGCGCAGGCTCAGGGAGTTCGACCTTTCTGCTCTCCACGCTTTCCAGCCCGGGTAGCTTTTCTCTTTTACAAAGCGCTCCCCTCCCCACCCCGCTGTACCCCGGGGTCTCTGAGGGCCGGCACGTCCAGGGACCTCCACAGTGGCCTCTGGTCTTCATGCTCCAGGACAGGGAGACAGCGAGGAGTATCATGTGCCTGGGAAATGCTCGTCCTTGCCCAAAATTGCTTGGACGGTCCATGCGTGATAGAAATGTATACGCAGCTACAATGTAGATATCCACGTATCTACCGACGTGTACATGGAATGTAACGCTTATCCGTGCATATGTGTAATACATAAATGTATACACGTATGCGATGTGAATTTACGTATCTCTGTAAGTGTATACCAGTGCGTGCAAATGCAAGTCTTATATACATAGATACAAATGTCTACGTAGAGATGTGCAGATGTGCATGCCACGTGAACCTTACACGCGTACACGTACATGAGCATATAGAAACACATCTGCATTTGTGTCTGCATAATGCGAATCTCACATCTTAACTCAGGCACCTGCCGTGTTTGTGGAAGACGCCGCTGTGGGGTCCCCACCGCTGAACCGCCCTTTGGCAAACAAAGGACTGAAATATCTCACCGATGTGGACAGCCTTCGCAGTCCCTGGTTCCCCACGGGTCCCTGACCCTGCAGCTCCCCACCCCCTGCCCGGCCCCGCCCCGGCTCCCTGCGGGCACGAAGGTCAGCGTCCTGAGTCACTTCCGTTGGAGAGGATCCCTCGGCAGAGTTTGCAGAGCACCGAGCTTGGAGCTGGGGTCGGGTGAGGCAGGCAGTCAGCGCCCCACGTGCTGTCACTCGGGGTGATGGCGCTGCCCCAGCCCCCACCGTGGACCCCGCAGCGCACCCCGACCTCGGCCTCCCGGGGCCAGCGGGGCCCGTGGGCCTGTGGTCTGTCACTTTCCATTTGCAGTTACCAGATCGCATGTGACAACTGTCAGATCAGTCTCTGTCCACCCATGGGATGGATAAACACCCTCTTTTTTTAAAAAAACGTGACCCTCAGCCAGCCCTTATCGACACGCCTTCAGCGCACATGCCCCGCGTCTCCCGGAATCCTGGAAACGCAGTTGATGTTCCGAATTTATTTTTCCGCAACTTGGAGAGTTTCTGCATCTCCCAATAGAAATATATGCCGTTAAAAAATAATAATAATAAAAATCTCGGTTGCAGCCTTCCTGGGACCCTACAACGGCGAGCAGCCTGTCTTCCCAGGCCTGCCTCGTGCAATGACCCGACTCACCTGGTCGACCAGGTGCCGCTGTTAGAGACCAAGGGCGTTGCACGTGCGCCTCGCAGGGAGCAGAGGACGCGTGCGCGGGGACGCAGCTGGACGTGTCTTCCTTCCACGCAGACGCGCTCGGCGGACCCTGCACCTGCGCAGGGCGCCCGCCGCCTCCGCCTGGCGGAAGTTACCGCTACGCACGCCCCCCCAGTATCTCCGCCGTATTCTGTGGACACAGGTGGCTGCAGCCCAGCTGTGCCCTCTGCACCTGGCCGTCGTGACCATGGCTGGCATCTCCGCCCAGCCCGGGGGTGGGGAGCCCCTCGCAGCCCAGGGAGCCCCGTTGCCCACCTCGCGCTCACGTCCATTACGACGACCATGACCCTCTGCGGCTTTCCCTCGGCCCCAGGGGCAAGCGAGGGGGTCTTTCGCGCCGACGGTCGCGCGTGGGCGGGGCGGCGACAGCTGCGTCCGCTGGGTGACTCTGGGGCGAGTGTGCCCTGCGTGTACGAGACAGGACGCCTCGATCCGCACCCTGCGTGTCTACGGAGACAAAGGGGCTTCGCACACGCGCGGCTCCACGCGACTCTGGCTGTCGCAAAGCGCGAGGCGGCCAGCCTACTGTCCCCTCGTCGTGCTAGTCTGTGCGAAGAAGCTTTCGAAGCCGGCACATCTTTGCGTCGGGGAGAAGGCACCCCACCACCCGGTAGCCCCCAAAACGCACTACAATGGGAGGGGTGCAGAGGAGAGGGCTTGAGGTCACAGGATGACGCCTGCCAGCCGAATGTCCCAACAGAGGGTCAGACTTCTTGTCACCAACTTTCACCCTTCCACAGGTCAACCTTGTGAACTCTGTGGGTTCAGACCACCGCAAGCAAGAAACACTGCAATAAAGAGACGCCCACAATGTTTTTTTTTTTTTTTTGGTTTCCCAGTGCACGTAGAAGCTACGTTGTCACTATGCCGTAGCTACTGTGTGTCCAATAATATTAAAAAAAAATCTACATGCCTTAATGAAAAATGCTTATTGCTGGAAAACGCTAGCGCTCATCTGATCCTGAGCTACCCCATCATCTTCTTGCGGGTGGAGGGTGTCCGTGTTGACAGCTGCTGGTAGATTGGGGACCCGGTCAGTGAAGATTGGGGCGTCCCTGGCGATGTCTTCAAATAAGACGACGGGGAATTTTGCCGCGTCCACCGACGCTGCCCTTCACACATCATTGCTCAAAGGTCGCTGGCCACACGCCAGCATCACAACTAGAAGAAAAATGTGGAAGTTTGAACTAGCGAGGGGATCCCTGGAACGTGGCGCAGTGCTGTCCGGGAATAAAGTACAAGCGATGCAGGCGGTGGCGTTGCCCAGGGCAGAGCGGCCACAAACTTTGATGCGTGAAACATGCATGATGCGGGCCATGCAGTGAGGCCAAGGACGCTGTCCCTGCACCACTCCGGCCCGCCCCACAGGAAGGAGCCGTGAGCAGGGTCCGGGGTCTGCAGATGGAGCTCTCAGCAGCAGGGAGACCCATGCAGGCCGGGCGGCCTTATCTCGTGAGTCTGTGGAAGACCCTCGGTCCCCAGCCGCCTTGGCCCCCACCCACACCCCCACCTTCACCCATGGGTGGAGTTGAGGGTGGTGGGCTGAACCCACAGGGCTTCCTGCACATGTGCCCCAAATCCGCGTTCCATGACGTCGCCTCGTGGCTTGAAGTCCACCACAGCAGGAGCGTGGACACCACAGAAACCGGCTTGAGGGGTGAGCCCTGCGTCTACCTTTCCGGAAAGTCACGTGGGAAGCCTTTCCCTTCACACAGCTGTGCTAACTGACACCCCCGCCCCAAACAGGGACGGGGACACGGGGTTGAGCATGCATCCGAAAGGAAAAACCAAAAAAAAGGGACATACGGACACGGTGAACACCTGTACGGACACGGTGAACACCTGTTCTCAGGTGGACCCACATACAGGGCCGGCCGCGCACGGGGAGCATCTCAAGCTGGAGGCACCGTCCACGTGGCCGTCAGCACAGAAACGTTCCGTGTGCAAACATGTCGCACTGGGACAGTCACCAGCGTCCCCATCGCTGGCACAGTGGAAATGTTTAGCAAACACCTGGACGCCTTAGCAAGCAAAACCGAGTTCCTGCAGCCCGTGGTTAGCATCAGTCTGGGTCCAATTCCTTTCTTTTTCGGCCTACCAAAAAAATAACAAAAACAATCTCTCAGCTAAAAGTGAATGCATCTGGGCAAACATTTGAAGTCAAAATACAATTTTTATTCCAGAATATGTTTTTTTTTCCCCCCAGAAAGTAGGAGAATAGATACGGCCTGGCTACTGTATTTCAGTGCCATGAAATGTATCGCGTGTTAGAAACTGTTTTTCAAAGCTTGGCTTGGGCGAGAAGGCAGGCCATGCGCCGGGAACACGGCCCGGAGACGCTTTTTGAGTGTCTGTGGTGCAAACGACGCTGCGTGTGTGCGTAGGCTCAGGGAGCACCGTGGCTGGTGGGCGTTTACTGATCCCTGTGTCTGACGGAGCCCGGGGAGGCCGTGCCATCCACGCATGCTGATCCTTGTCGGTGCGCAGGGCCGATGAGAGAAAACTCCGCTGTTGGCAGAAGGTGCTGTGCCAGCGAAATGGGAACCCCACAAACCCAGAACCGTGAGAAAGATACTGGAAGGGAGGAGTTTGGAAAGGGGACAGTAGACAGACACAGACAGGATGAGACCAGAGAACCTGGCTAGACCCGGCCCCTCAGGGTGTGGCCGGAGTGTGGGCGGCTACGCAGGCGCCTCGGGCACAGAAGCGGCCGTGGGGGGCCGGGGGCGTCCGGGCTCACACCAGCCCGCGGCGGAAGAAGTTGGCGGGCACTGCGCTGGGCGCACTTGGTGTCCGGCCTGCGGCCCCTTCCCACGGGCCAGATGCCGTGAGTGTCCAGTGCTGGCGTCCGGCCTGCAGCCCCTTGTCGCAGAACCAGACGCCGTGAGTGTCCAGTGCTGGCGTCCGGCCCACGGCTGTGGACATGGAGCGTCTGTGCCACAGACCAGCTCGACAGGGCGTTTCCCCACCGCCTGCCCCTCGTGACCCCAGGCTGAGCCGGACGCCTGCAGACACTGCCCAGCCCTAGGAGCTGTCCCTGTCCCTCCCTCCCTCTCCCTCCCTCTCCCTCTCCCCCTCTGCATATCTATCTACCTAGCAGCTATGTATCCACTCATCTGACCGAGCATTCAGACCTCTACGCATGCATCCCTCTTTCCGGCTATCCGTCACCGATTATCCCCACATATCTATCATCCGGCTGTCATCTGAATATCCATCCATCCATGTATCTATGCATCATCCGTCATCTCTTTCTCTCTCTTTCTCGCTCCCTCCCTCCCACCCTCAGCTGCTCCCCGCACCTCCCATGTCTAGGAAGTCACCGGGAGCCCCCTCCAGCCCCCCTGATCCGGGGTCACCGCAGAGACATCGCGGCTCGAGGGCTATTGGTTCCTGTACCTGGGGCTGTTTGCGCCTGGGCCACAGACAGCCCGGCTGGTGCCCGGTTCCCAGCTTGGAGCTGCCGCCTGTGGGGGTGGCGTTCGGTGGCCCCCGACCTGCAGCGTGGGGTGCTCTGGAGGCAGAGGGACCGAGCCGTGCGTGTGCACTGACCAGTCATGAAACCCCCTGACACCTCGGCTTGCAGCTCCGAGCTGTGTGTGTCCGTGTGTGTGTGTCCGTGTGTGTGTGTGTGTCCGTGTGTGTGTGTGTCCGTGCGTGTGTGTGTCCGTCGCGTGTGTGTCCGTGCGTGTGTCCGTGTGAGTGAGTGTGTCCGTGTGAGTGTCCGTGTGTGTGTCCGTGTGTGTCCGTGTGTGTGTCCGTGTGAGTGAGTGTGTCCGTGTGTGTGTCCGTGTGTGTGTGTGTGTCCGTGTGTGTGTCCGTGTCCGTGTGTGTGTCCGTGCGTGTGTGTCCGTGCGTGTGTCCGTGCGTGTGTGTGTTCGTGTGTGTCTGTGCGTGTGTCCGTGTGAGTGCGTGTGTCCGTGTGAGTGTGTGTGTCCGTGTGAGTGTGTGTGTGTCCGTGCGAGTGAGTGTGTCTGTGTGTGTGTCCGTGCGTGTGTGTCCGTGCGTGTGTCCGTGTGTGTGTCCGTGCGTGTGTCCGTGCGTGTGTGTGTCCGTGCGTGTGTGTGTCCGTGCGTGTGTGTGTCCGTGTGTGTGTCCGTGCGTGTGTGTGTCCGTGTGTGTCCGTGTCCGTGCGTGTTTGTGAGTGTGTGTGTCCATGTGTGTGTGTCCGTGTGTGTGTCCGTGTGTGTGTCCGTGTGTGTCCGTGTGTGTGTCCGTGTGTGTCCGTGTGTGTGTCCGTGTGTGTGTGTGTTCGTGTGTGTCCGTGTGTGTGTGTGTCCGTGTGTGTCCGTGTGTGTGTGTGTGTCCGTGTGTGTCCGTGTGTGTGTCCGTGTGTGTCCGTGTGTGTCCGTGTGTGTGTGTCCGTGTGTGAGTGTGTTCGTGTGTCCGTGCGTGTGTGTCCGTGTGTGTGTGTGTTCGTGTGTGTCCGTGTGTGTGTCCGTGTGTGTCCGTGTGTGTCCGTGTGTGTGTGTCCGTGTGTGAGTGTGTTCGTGTGAGTGTGTGTCCGTGTGTGTGTGTCCGTGTGTGTGTGTGTGTCAGTGTCCATCCGTGTGTGTGTGTCCGTGTGTGTGTGTGTCCGTGTGTGTGTCCGTGTGTGTGTGTCCGTGCGTGTCTGTGCGCGTGTGTGTGTGTCCATGTGTGAGGGTGTTCGTGTGAGTGTGTGTCTGTGTGTGTGTGTGTCCGTGCGTGTGTGTCCGTGCGTGTTTGTGAGTGTGTGTGTCCATGTGTGTGTGTGTCTCTGTGTGTGTGTCCGTGTGTGTGTGTCAGTGTGTGTCCGTGTGTGTGTGTGTCCGTGTGTGTGTGTCTGTGTGTGTTCGTGTGTGTGTGTCCGTGTGTGTGTCTGTGTGTGTCCGTGTGTGGTGTCCCGTGGTGTGTGTCCGTGTGTGTGTGTGTGTGTCCGTGTGTGTGTGTGTGTGTGTCCGTGTGTGTGTCCGTGTGTGTGTGTGTCCGTTGTGTGTGTCCGTGCGTGTGTGTGTCCGTGTGTGTGTGTGTGTGTCCGTGTGAGTGTGAGTGTGAGTGTGAGTGTGTGTGTCTGCAGTGGTTCTCCACTTGCGAAACATCCCGCCTCTTCTCATAACCTTTTTTTCCACCAACCACCGAGAAAAAAAAAAAAAGGAAAGACAAACCCACCCCGTGAGTGTTAATGAGATGCCCAGTTCAATTTCCCTGCTGTAGCGAGAAATCTCTGTCTTGCCGGGTGTGGGGTGAGGGGGGCCGACACAGCCACACGGGGAGGCGCATGCCTGTCCATCGGTGCAGGGACGGGGGAGGGGCCGGCCACCTCCCTCTCCCTTCCCCCCTCCCCCCCCCTGCCAGTCCCCGGGGCCGCGTCCTGCAGAACCGAGGCCCGGAATCCAGAAAGAGGCTCGACCTCATGAGACTCACATGGGCCAAACGGGAACGCACTTGGCCTAAGGCTCCGCCTCGGCCTTCGGTGGCCGACTTTCAGCAGAAAGTGTCCGGACGCAGGAGGGCAGCCCGCGGGGCGGGCCAGCGTTGCACTCGGCCCACCCCGCTCAAACGTTTTGGGGTCTTTTTTTGGGGGGGAGGGGTTTGGGGGGAGACTTAATGCAGCAGAGAAGAGGACACGGAACTCTCCACGGCCACACAAAGCGATCTGGGGCGCCCAACACCCCAGATCCGGACCATGTGCCCCGGCGTGCTTCCGTGACAGACGTCGGAAAAGAACCAGGTGATTTTCAAACACCTGTGTCTGCGCTCCGAGCACCTGTGCTGTTGTGCTGGGTGACGTGTGGCTGCGTGACAAATGACACCCATCGGCGACGCCTCGAATCCAGGCCCGGCTCCGCCCAGTCCGCGGCTTCAGACGCCAAACGCGGCGGCCAGGGCCGGGGTCCCCCCACGAGACGTTGGCAAGGTCGCGTTTTACACATGCTGCTGGCCTCGGTGGCTTCCCGGTGGCTTCCGGACGGCATCGTGACCGGACGCGGCGTGACCGTGAAAGGCAGGGCCTGTCGCCTTCGCCGCGTTCCGTGAGCCCCGAGGAGGACATGGCCGGCCCCCCGTGCACGGGCTGGGGGTGGCGCCGGGCTGTGCCTGCTGAGACGCGGGTCCTGCACAAGCGGGAGGCCCTGACGCTGCCGCCCTCTGCAGAGCCCTCTCTGCGGCTCCGATGGCCGTGTTGGGGACCGTCCCAGCTGTGCCCGCTCGCACGCCCCTCAGAGCACGTGACGGAAACCTGGTGAGCGTGTCCATGCCGGAGCGCGCCCAATGGCCAGGTCGGAAGGGGCCCCACCGCTGCTGCTGAGCGCCCGATGTACCTGGAGGCAGAATTTTATTCATGGCCGCAACCGAGCCCAGCAGCGTCACCGAGCTCCATGGGGGACAGGACTTGGAGAAGCAGAAACCGACATGACAGCCCTCGGCCCGCGTTCTGTGCGATTCCCTGCTTTGCCAGCTCACACAGCCGTCCGTAGGGAGAAGAAGAAGAAGAAGAAATAAAAAAAAGAATTCCCCGAGTGTAAAAATAAATTAGAAACACTCCCTCCCCGCCCCGCCCCGCCAGCACCCCTTCTACCTTGTGCCGATTCAGGTCAAATATTTATACCGCGGCGAGGCCAGCCGCGTTCCCAATTCTGTGTTCTCTGCAGCTTCTTCTGTTAAAAAGAGAGGAAAAAAAGGGGGAAGAAAAGACCGAGGTGATGGCAGAGCCCCACACAGGAAACAAAAGGCGTGATGGAGATTTGCAGCAGGAACAGAGAAGGCGCCAACCTGAGACAGAGCCAGACGCAGAGAGCCAGCCGCAGGGGCGGTGGCACCAGGCTGGGGGCGGGCACCCCTCGACCCCGTCCCCAGGGCTGCCGATGCAGCTGCACCTCGGCAGCTGTGCGTGTGAGGAATCAGATTCTCTGCGGGGAGGGGGCGGGGGGCTCCGAAGGGATACACCCTAGGAAAACAGAATCCCCTGAGCCGCGCAGCAAGTCAAACACGAGAAGATCACCGTCGACAGGTGAGGCGCGGACAAGAAGAAGAAGAAGAAGAAGAAGAAGAAGAAGGATCGCTGGACGGGACGGAGACCGGCGTGCCCAGCATCCGGAGCGGTTCCCCCTCGAAAAGGCAGGAGGGAGGCACGTCGCAACGTCCCGTCTGGTTGAAGAAAAAGACACGAATATATCCCTGGGGTCACTCGCACGTCACTTAGTTTCCGCCGGGCTCTGCGCCGTGAGGGCAGCGAAGCTCGGGTGCCCGGCGCGCACCGGGGAGACGCGGGCACCGGGGGCGGGGACGGGGCGGCTGAGCGAAAGGAGTTATAATGAGCTTCGCCCGCACTGTGTCCTCCTCGTCAGGCCCTCTGGACTGTTTCCTTTTTAAAGAAAGCACAGAGTCACGTCACATTGCCCCTGTCCCGTGCTTGTAAACCCCGTAAAGACGCCGCCGTCTGCAACCCGGTCTGGGGACGGTCATGAAACGTCTTGCCACAGCAGGAACCGTGTCGAAAAGGATAATACACGTGCAGGCCCCGCAGGGGCCACGCGGCCAGCTTCCCAGGGCAAGGCCGCCTGCGGACATCCTCAGCAGGCAATCGAGTTTCTGATCCTAACGCTGGGGAACGCGGCTTCCCGAATCGGCCTCCCGTCCCCGGCTGGCCTCGGCACATGTGACATCGTCGGGGGGAGACGTAAAATTCACGGCGTCACCGCCGCACACAGCACGGCCCCCGCCTGTCAATGACGGCGAACAGGGGCATCGCCTCCAACTCCTGTGCACTGCGTAGAAGAGACGCCGCTTTGGGGGGCTTCGTCCCCGGGGTGGCGAGGCCCCGCTGAGTCACGGAGAAGGACGGTTCGCTGGCGGCGAGGAGGCGGGCACGTCGGCCTGGGTCGGGGTCGCCACCGAAACCGTCGACTGCGGTTTTTCTTGACGAAGTGTGTGTGTGTGTGGGGGGGGGGGGTCCCCGTGTAAACAAACAGCGGGTTTGCTCGTCACGCCCTCGATGGAGACAGGAGGCAGGGGGGGGGCCCGTGGGACTCAAAGGAGGGCACTCCATGCCACGCGAATACACTTTTAAAAATGAGAAGCGACAGGAAACGGGGAAAGAAGTGCCTGCACGTGCGGGCTCCTCTTCCGCGGGTGAGGCTGGCTTCGCGGCAGGGCGTGGCGTGCGACCTCGGGGCGTCTTCTCAGGGTGGGCTATGGATGTGTCTATTGTCACACTGAAGCACACCCTGGTGGCCCTAGGCGGTGGCCGTACGCGGGTGGCCGTACGCTTTGCCGAACAGGAGCCCAGAGGAACGCACGGAGGCTCTTCCCGCCCTGTGTCCTGCTTCCTCACGTGCTGGTGGCCACATCGTCGTCACCTGGCTCTCTCGCCGCACCTGCACCCCCAGCACTGTTTTCAATGCCGTTGCTGCCCAAGATGGAGGCTCCTCGGGGCAGGCGCCCGGGCCCCCTCAAAGAACATGTGCCGAACCCCAGCTGCACAGGTGTGAAGGAGGCGCCGTGGCCTGTGTCTCCTTCCCGCTCAGCGGCCGCCAAACGCACAGAGCCGACCGGCCTGTTCCTCGCTCCCGCTCTGCGTGCAGGAGAGCCCGAGGTCCCGAGGTCCCCAGGTCCCCCTCCCACACACGCCCGCACGCTTCGTCCCGTCTGCAACCCGGACCCAGCTGTCCGGAGCCCCCAGGGAAGACCCATGGGACTGCAGGCGTCACCTCTACAGGGAGCACCTTCCGTCCGGTCCTTTGCCAGGAGTGAGAGTCTCGCCCCGACCTGACGCATCGGCAGCTTCGTCTGAGACCTGCCCGCCGAGGGCACGTGCCGCTGTTTCTAAATCGAGACCGGGTCTGAAGCCTGACTCACCTTTTGTTTTTTGGCCTTTTTCTTGAACCGAAGGAGATGAACCCCACAGGAAGCAGCCTGTGCCCATGAGCAACGGAACCTCTTTTTTACAAAATGTTTCTCTTCGGGGCCACGCCGCGTTGGATGGTAACATGTCACAGTGTGTGGTCGGCGGAAGGGGGCCGGCTGCGTCTTTGCCGTGCGGGGGTGGGGGAGGGCGGGGGCGTCTCTGTGCCCCACATCCTTTAAGAAGAGAAGAGGTGGGCCAACATCCGCCGTAGCGAGAGTCTCGGATCAGAGAGACACACACTTGCCATGCTGCTTCTTTTTTCAAAGACACAGTGTTTCGACGCAGCGGCCGGGAACTCCGTGCACAGGGAGGCACACGCCAAGCTCGCGCTCGCTGCTCTGACCAGACGCGGGGCCCTGGGAAGACGGCCCCGTGTGGCAGCCGGATCCGCGGGATAAATTAGCTTTCATCTGTCTCCATAAAAACAGGCAGGACAGGAAATAAGCTCAGATGAATAATTTATTCATTCAATTAAAAAAGAGAAAGGAAAAAAATGAGAAGGGCCAGTGAGGACCGGGCGGCGAGAACCCCTCTCCGAGCGAGGACCCCCTCTCCGTGGGAGGCCCCCTCTCCGAGCGAGAACCCCCTCTCCGAGCGAGAACCCCCTCTCCTAGTGAGGACCCCCTCTCCGTGGGAGGCCCCCTCTCCGAGCGAGAACCCCTCTTCGAGCAGGACCCCCTCTCCGTGGGAGGCCCCCTCTCCGAGCAAGAACCCCTGTCCATGGGAGGACCCCCTCCGCCAGCTTCCCGGTTTTCCAAGGACCGTGTTCTGTTTGCGGTTAGAGACTGAGTGACGTGTCTCTTCAACCTTCTGTTTTTCGTTTTGTTGTTCATTCTCACGAATGCCGCCTCTTCCGGACTCTGCTCCCGTCCCGACGGTGAGAAAGGTCCAGCAATTCCGACATCGGAGCCGAGTCCGGCCACACGGACCCATCGGAAAGGACGGTCCCCGAGGCCTCGTGCGAGACGCAAAGGTCCCCCGTTTCTGCCATCCGGTCGGTGGTCTTGCTGTGGTGGCCTCAGGCGGCCTGGACCCCGGGCAGAGGGGCAGGGGCGACGGGCCCCAGGTGCCAGAACCTCCTGACCCTCAGCCTCGGGCCTGGCCTAGCCATGTGACAAGCTCAACGTCGTGCCCACCGGTCCACGAAGGCGGCCACGCAGGCCCGCGCTGCTGGGCCGGCCAGGTCCACGCACCTTCGTCCCTCCTCAGAGGCGGGAAGCACGCCCTCCCATCACTTACTGGGGCTCGTGGCCTGTCCCGTCACCGGGAGCCGTCCGTGTGCCCATGGCAAGATCAACAAAAGTGTCGGTGAACGACGCTGACTTCGGGGTTGGCGGGGGCGGAGTGGGGACCTCGCCGCTGGGTCGCTTGTGGGGTTCACCCTTTTCCCTCCACGAGCCTCTCCTGCCCTGACAGAGAGGCACTGCCGTCACATGTCCTGGCTGTGTTCGCGTGGGAATGACGATGGCCCAGGCTGAGCTCTGTTCCCAGAGTCGCCTGTGGTTTTGACAGACGTGACGGCGTGTCCCGTGGCCACTGGACGCTCCTCTCCCGAGACACTGGGCTTCTCCGGCTGCGGCGGGAGTGAGCTGGCCCTCCTTGCCCAGCGAGGAAACCTCGAAAGGGGACTATGTGGCATGCGGACCCAGCTCCACGAGCCAGGAAACGTCCCAGGGGGCGGAGGTGAGACCACAGCAACACACGCCAGAGCACCCCGGAAGGGATCGGTCACGACCCCGTCGACCCCCGGAGTTTTGCAAGAGGCTCACGCGTGGCGCACCCCAGTCCTCTCTGCCAACCGGGGTGGCTCGGCACAGGGCGGGCCACCTTCGAAACAGCAGCCCTGTCATTCGGTTGGAGTCGCGTGACACCGGCTTGGTCCGCAGTGGACAACGAGGCCTGGACACCGGCCCAGCACCCACGAGGGCAATCGAGCGATCACGCAGTCATGACCACATAAGAAAACCCCTACAGAGACGGTCTGGGCACTAGAGCCTCGGTGACGTCCCTGGTTGGCAAGACTCTGTGCATCGTCACATAGTGCCGGGACAGTGGTGGACCGTGGCTGCCCTGAGCCTGTGCCAGCCCCGCGTAGGGTCCCCGCCCACACCTTGCCCTATGCGTCCCTCGCTTTGGTCCTAATCGGGATCCACAATGGTTCTCGTACGTGAGGGTCTCTCCTGAGCTCTGTGAGTCATCGTGGCAAGTTAGCAAAACCGAGGGAGGTGTCAAGGACCCGCCCCCCCCAAACTTGAACTTGATGTCCGAAGTGAGGGTGGCCCTGTGGGGACTCTAACCGTGCATATGTGGCCTCCTTCTCTATCCAACCCATGTCAACCGCTCCCAACCCCGTCTGACGGGGTGACCTTCGTCACATGGAGGTTCACCTCGCTCAGGTCAGGGGAGACTAGTAGCCTACATCGTCCGGGGACCCTCGGCACGCCCGTCCACGGGCTTGCTGCTCCTTGGGGTCCGGACGCCCTGAGAACTCAGAAAGGAATTTTTAAAAATGGTGCAGACATGGTGTTCAGCTACGAATGCCGTGGCCATTTGCGAACAAAGTGGGACACAGGCTATATATAAACACGTCAACAAAAGAGGCCGCGTGTGTGACTGAGCCTCCTTGGGACGCACGCCGGGGCTTCTAGCTCGATGTCCGGGGTTTCTTTCTCTTGTTGGTTCATGCCTCTCCGATGGCGCCACACTTTCAGAAAAGGTGACAGCAAATTTAATTTGCGTGACGCTGAGTCCCCACCTGCGAGGAAAAGCAAGCACATATCCAGACACTATGCGTGGGATCGCTCCGTCTGTGCGTGTGCGTGTGCGTGTGCGTGTGCACGTGTGTGTGTGTGCGTGTGTGTGTGCACGCGCGCGTGTGTGTGCGTGCGTCTGCATGACGTCGCTTGGCTCTTCGGGGCGGGCTGGGAACACAGAAACGCCATGTGTTAGTAAACATTTTGTCGGGATCACACGCGCACATTATGAGTGGCCACGGCACGAACAGCCATGAGGAAACACAGCATTCCAGCCGTGTTTCGCGTGTGCAATTCCGTGGCGGTCACCACTTTTTTTTGCCACAGCTGGCAAGTATTTCTATCGCGGGAATCCAAGCCGAGAGATGCTGGCTCTTCCCAAAACGTACTTGGACACACGCTCGGGGGACCGATGCCCACTGGTCTCTCTGAGAACGATGCAGCGCCCTGAGTGAGGTGGAATCTGGCAGCGCGGCGGGGCCCCGCGTGGCCGCCGGAGCGTGTGGCACGCAGACGCCCTCGCTCGGCGAGCGGCTGACTGCACGGGAGCGGGAGTGAATGAGGGAGCGAGTGCGGCGGTGGAAGCCTGAGACGCGCCGTACCTACGAGCACCGTCTGCAGCAGCAGCGTCTGAAAACACCTGATCCCACCTCACCTCATCGTGCTGCACTGCTGCTCTGAGCAGCTTTGAGTGGTCCCCGTTCTGGGGAGCAGAGGAGGAGGGACTCTATCTGCCCTCCTGTGCGCCACCGCCCCGCCCCACCCCACGCCCCACGGGGCCCCTTGCCCCACTCCCCTGCGGCCCAGAGGAGTCTGGGAAGCGAAACTCACCTCGGGGGCTGAGTCATTTGCTCCATGTCGTAAGAGCGGTTCCGCCTGTTTGAAGACAGAACGCCGTTTCCCATCACGAAGGACGGGGCTGCCCGAGCAGGGCGTCGGGGCGGCGGCCCACGGTGCCCAGAACCCAGGGGCGACATGGAGGCTCGGGGTCGCCTGCCACCCAGCCCAGCCTGCAGGGTGAGCTGCAGGGCTCGTGTGGGGCGCGCTGCTGAAACCCCCCATCAGAACTCCCCCAGAACCCCCTAGAACCCTCCAGAACCTCCCCAGAACCCTCCAGAACCTCCCCCAGAACTCCCCCAGAACCCCCTAGAACCCCCAGAACCCACCCAGGAACCCTCCAGAATCACCCAAGAATCCCCCAGAACCCTCCAGAACCCCCCCCCAGAACAGAACCCCACCCTCTGTAGCCGGACACGGTCCCTGTCATGGCTCAGGTGACCGTCGCGGAGGACAGACAGACAGCAAAGTGAAGCGTGGTCTGCGGGTGACAAAGCGGTTCTGTCGTGGCTGGTGGTGGGTGCCGAGCCCTGGGCTTCCGTGGCATTTAACAAGAAATAGGAGCTGGGGGACGCCACGCTTTGCTGAAGTCTGTGCCCCCGCCCCATCCCTCCCTCCCCTCCCTGTCCCTTCCTTCCCTCCTTTCTTACGGGCAGGACCGGACCAATGTGTTTCCGTCTTTCCATTCTGAACGGTAAATGACCAAGACCAGGACAAATCTCTCCTGGCCGGGGAGCCGTCACGGTTGATGTGTGTGCCTCCCGCCTTCCCGCCCTGCCTCCCGCCTTCCCGCCGGGACCCCTCGTCCGTCCCTCTCAGTGTGCTGAGCTGCCGGGCCGGGCTGGGGCTGTCCACCTGCCCTGCAGCAATGGGGCGTCCTGTGCCCTGCCCGCCCCGGGGTCCTGGCGATGGGAGACAGGGGGCCAGCAGAATAGGGGTTCGTCTTCCTGGCGGACACAGAGGGTCATCGCATGGGGCCTCCCTCCTCCCACCCCATAGTGGGCCTTGCCAACTGCATTCCCCTTCGAGGGCCGGGGGGCTGGCTCTGGGGTGTCTCCAAGGCTGGCCTGGCCTCCTCTCTGAGGACGATCGGGCCCCAGGACCTTTGTCACACCACACATCCCTCATGTGGAAATCACTCAGAAGATGTCAGGAAAATGGGGGGGGCGTGACGTTTCCCTGTGGGCACAGCGTGAGAGCCCGACAAGGCTGTGGCTGGCGGTTCTGGTCCATTACGGCGGGAGAATTCGGGGTGGAAGCCGTGCAGCGCCCAGGGCCAGGGCAGGGCGAGGGGCACCCAGGCGTCCCCTCCCGGTGGGGTGCTCCCAGCGCGCCTGCCCTGGCGGCGGTGTGACCACCGCTCACAGGTACCGCCGGCCGCGGTCTGTCCTGCAGTCATGGGCGTCCTCTCTCCGCACAAGTGCAGTGAGACGGAGTGTGCCGAGGTCCCGTGGTAGCGGGGGCTGTCCGGCGTGGCCCGCAGCCCCCCGTAAACGGAGTCCCTCGTGTCCAGCAGGACACTGCATGGCGCCCAGGACCCGAGAGCCAGCGCCAGACCTGTCTTCGGGCCAAGGGAGTTTTTACTGCGCATCTGGGCGTTCAGGGTCCTTGGGACGAAACACGTGAACGGTTTCCTGGTGGTGACGGCCAAGGGTAAACCAAGCCCAGGGCCCTTCTGAGAGGGGACCCCAGGGGCTGGACGGGCCCCACGCCCAGAGGCCAGCCGGAAACACACGTCACTGTCCTCACAGGCAGCCCTCTACTGTGGGCCCCCCGCTGGGAGCCGGGACACCCGGAAGGCAATGCCGCCATCCACCTGCCCTTCGCCCCCGAGGACGCTGGGGCCTTTGCTGTGGTCTATGGATGGTGATCCCCCCCCCCCACACACACCCTTAGCTTGCTTTTTAAAAATTATTTTTCTTTCTTCACTGACTTTTGCAGTCCTTCTAAAATCGAGGTAAACTTCACGTGGACCGTGGTAGCGTGAACGTGTCCAGTGGCCCGGTCGGCGTCTCTGCAAAGCGCCGTGAGCGTCGGCTCTGTCTGGTTCCAAAACATGTGCTTCGCCCTGCAAAGGAGACCCCGTCCCCCCGGCAGGCCCTCCCCCTCCCCTGCCCCAGCCCCGACCCTCCGTGGACTTCACGTCCACGGGACCAGACACTGGTGACCGTCTGTGTTGGGCGTCTCTCGCATATCATCGTGCGTCTCAGGCCCGTCCAATCGTAGCCACGTAAGATTCCCTTGCGTGGAGGCAGAAGACTTGTTTTTTTTTTAGCACCTATAATGGCTTCCTAGGCCTTTCTTAGTAAACTACCCCAAAGCGTGTGTCTTAAAACAAAGAAATGTGTTCTCTCATAGGTCAGGGAGTTGGACGTGGAAACCAAGCCAGCAACAGAAGAATGTGCTCCACGCCTCTCCTCCGGCCTCTGGGGGCTGTCGGGAATCGTGACTGTCCTCGGCGTGTCACCCATCACCCCAATATCCGTCTCCATAACCACACGGCCTCTTCCCTCTGTGCCCCCAAATCTCTAGGTCCCTGTAAGGACACCTGTCCCTGGAGCAGAGGCCACCGTAACCCAGTAGGGCACTCACCTCACTTCGTCAGAGAAGCGAGAACTGTGTTTGGAAACGAGGCCAGATTTGCAGACACGTGGGGTTCGCACGCGGCTGTAAGGCGTGGGTGTGGGGGTCACGCTTCGATCGGGAACAGCATCCGGGACTGAGAATCGACGGGGGTAACAGACACAGTGAGCCACGGGAGTGGGGCAAGGTCCTGGGGCGACCTGCCGGTGTCTCAGACCAGCTCTCCTCTGGGCCCTGCACCTCCGCCCTCCCGCTGCCCACTGCTTGGAGGGTAAAGGGCACAGACCACGGGGGAGGGGGCGTCTACCCCAGAGGCCCCATGCTTGCAGGCGCCTGGCCTTTGTCCGAACCCGCCCTGTTGCCGCTGCTGCAGACAGCACCTCCATCTGCATAGCTGTGGGGGCCAGTGGGCGCCGAGACAGAACACACGCCCCCCAGACGCGACCTAGGGCAGCGGCCCGCGGAACGAGAACTGCGCATGCGCGGTGCGTGTCCGCAGACGCCACGGTGCCCCTCGGGGCGTCTGCTCTGGGCCCGGCGACTGTCTCAGCACCGGGAGCCGCAGGGACGTAGACTCGAGACCCAGCGGGCCAGGAAGCGGCCGGGCCACAGCGACGCCTCGGGACCGGCGCCTCGGGGCCTCCGTGTGGGCCCCGCTGCCTCTTCTATTAAAAACATATTAAACGCAGTGTTTTCCAGGCTGCATGCATTATTTACACTCATCATCATTATAGTCTTTTTTTTTTTTCTTTTTTCACTCCTGGTTTTAAGCGAAATGAAAGTGAAAACATCTTCCTTGGCCAGGAGCTGCAGAAGACAGCTGGGCTGAGTCAGCCAGGTGGTGCCGTCAGGCCCTGCTTGCTGGGCCTTCACTTCACCCTTGACCTCCAGCATGTCCTGCCCCGCCTTGGGTGGTCCCCATGTCTCCCACCCGAACCCCATCAACTCCTCGATAAAACAGGAATTCGCCCACCCCGGTGGCGATAACCGCTGATGGCCACCCGAAGATGTCCACGGGTTCCGATCCCTCCCCCCCCCCCCCCCCCCGCCGGAGGGACTTTGCAGGTGGGATTAAGGCAGGGGCCTTGAAATAGGGAGGTGGCCCTGGACGCAGCTGCGGCTTCCGCTCTAATCCCATGAGCCCTCGAAAGCAGAGAACCTTGTCTGGCTACAGCTGGATTCTGCAGAAAAGGAAGGTGGACAGAGTCCCCGTGGGACATGCAGGACACACCAGCACGGACCAGAGAGAGGCCACCCCACAGCCAGCAAGGAAAGGGGGCCTCAGCCCTCCAAGCAGAAGGAAGCAGGTTCCGTCCACAGCCCGAACAACCCTAGGCTCAGGCTCCACCAGGTCGTCCTGACCCAGGGGGCGCACATCTCGGTTCTGACCTTGCAGGACCCCCCTGGGCAGCAGACCCAGGGGAGTCTGAGGTCGTCCGGGCTGCTCGCCCACAGGACAGTGCGATCACACATTTGGGCTGCTCTGAGGTGTTCCAACTGGCGTGATTTTATTCGCAGCGTGAGAAAAAGCAAACGCATACGGTGTTGCAGGCGGCCAGGTTTCCTTCTTTGTGCGGCTGAGTAATATTGCCCTGGACAGAGGTACCGTCTCTCCTTTACACGCTCTCTGACTGCTGGGCCCACGCGTCCCTTGCAAGGGGTGTTTTGAGATTCTTCGGGTAAAGACCCGGGATCTAGACCGTATTGCACCGAATCAAGTCAGACAGAGAAAGACAAATGCCATGTGATTTCACTTACACGTGGAATGCAAAGACCGAATTCACCAAACACACACAACACAAAGGGACTCGACTCGTACACACTGGGGACAATCTGACGGCCGCCAGATGGGAGGGGGGGTTGGAGGCGGGGTGAAACCGGAAGGGATGGAGACGCACAGAGCGGTACTTACGAAATAGTCACGGGGTGTTTGTACAGCACAGGGAATATCGTCAAGAAGATCAGGTGGACCCAGCCTTGCGGGGGGCGGGGGCGGGTCCCTCTGTTAGTTGAACCAACATCTAATCAGTGCGCTGCCCATCTGACATTCCTATAACGTCGTATGTCAGCAGTGAAGGAAAACGCAAACATTAAAAACGTAAAAGTAAAGTGTTAACACGCACAAATGTCCAGGGAGAGACGCACCTAATTCTAGACCCAAAAAAGTGTGTCGGGGACGGGTCTGGACCTCCGAGCCTGGCTGGCAGCCGCCGCCGAAGCCCTCAGCGTCTGGGCCCCCAGCTTCTGGGTCCAGAAACAACGGTGTAGTCCGACTGGGGAGATGGGGCAGGTGGCGGACAGGGGCGTCCAGGTCATCGGCATCTCTGGGCGTCCGCGGAAACCCGCCTGTCCATACGCATTTCCTCAGGGACAAACCAGACATCCCACTTCTGCCGTGGGAAGTGGCATGGCGCCCCACAAGTGCCTGCCCCCACTGAGCCCTGAGTGGATAGCTTCACAGCCCACGTGGCACCTGGGACCAGCCAGAACACCTGAGCCCACCTGGGCACACCTGGGAGTATGTGGACACGCCCAGCAGCCCGGAGTCCTGGCCCTGGCCGGGGTCATCCACAGGCTCCCAGGCCTCCAGGCCTCTGGCCCAGCTCTAGGACCCAGGGCTGCAAAGGCCAGCCAGGTGGCTCCAAGCGGGTCTGTATCTTCTAGATCCCCACCGGATCCCACCCAGGCGGCCTCCGCAGAGTGCGGCCTGCTCCTGCTCGCTGCGGGGCGCCCCCTAGTGCTGGGCTGCAGTTCCCTTGCAGGGAGGCTCAATGGGTCACTTGGGGGGGTTAGGGTGTTGCCGGCTGTAAACGAGTGTGGGGTCCTGGGTCCTAGCAGCGGGGGGGGGGTGGTGGTGGCCTAGCGACTCCCATTCTGCACTTGTCAGGGGTTGGGGGTCTCTGCCAGTGTGAGTGTGTGAGGGGTGCCTGTCTGCAGGGCAGTGGGAGTTGGAACTGGAGGATGTGGCTGGAGGCCCTTGTGGGGTGTGCACTTGCTGGGGTTGGGGACCACGTGGGGGTCTGTGTGAGGTCAGACTGGGAGTCTGGATGGAGGTCGGTGGTCCCAGGACGGGTCTGGGCGGGGTGTGCAGGCCCAGGGGCTTGTAGGGGAGCCCCGGGATGTGTGGGCAGGGGTCCCCTGAGGGTCCCAGTGAGGTTCCCTGGTCCAGCTGAGGATCTGGGTGGGGGTCCATGATCCGTGGTACCCGAAGGATCCTTGCGGCCCAGGCGGGTTCCTGTGGTGGTTGTTGGGGGACCTCGTGGGAGTCCATGGCGGAGGGGGCAGGGGAAGAGGGGAGAGTAGGAGGTGCTGGCGGGGTTGTGGGGGCAAAGGGTGCTGGGGGTAGGGGGTCTGGTGGTGGGGGGCGGGTCAGGGCAGGGGCATCTGGGGTTGGGGGGCCCCATAGGAGCGTCCCGCGGCCGGGGCGGGTCCGGGTCCGGGTGGGGTGTCGCGTGTTCGGGGTCCCGCGGCCGGGCGGGGCCAGCGGAGGCGCGGGCGGCGCGGGGCGTGGCGGGCCGGGCGCGGCGCGCTGCGCCGTCCCTCCCCCGTGCGGCGCGGCCGAGGCCCCGGCGGGCGGCGCGAGCGGCGGCGGGCAGCCATGTCGCCTTTGTCTGCGGCGTGGGCGGCCCTGCGCGTCTACGCGGCGGGCGTGGTGGTGGTCGTGGCACAGCTGCTCCGGCGCTGCCGCGGGGGCTTCGTGGAGCCAGGTCAGCGGCGGGGGCGCGGGGCGGGAGCGGCGACAGCGGCGACAGCGAGCCGGGGCGCGCGGCCGGCCCTGCGGGCCCCCCGGGCTGGGGCGCGCGGCGGGTTTCGGGGCGCGCGGGGCCGCGCGTGACCTTGACGGCTCGGCGCGCCGGGGAGGAGGAGCCGGGCCGCGCCGGGGGGGAGGGGCTCGCGCGCCGCGCCCTCCCCTCCCCCGCTTCCCGCCCGCGTGGGCCGCGGTGTCGCCCCGGGGCCTCCCCAGCCCCGGTTGCGGCCTGGACCATCCCCCGTCCGAGACCCGAGGCGGCCCCCGCGCCGAAGCGGGGAGCGGGCCGCGCGGCGCGCGCGCGCGCCTCTGGGCCGCCCCGCGGGGCGCGCGCTCCCGGCCGGTGGCAACTTTGTTTCTCTGCAGTTCCAGACCCCGCGCGGCTCGAACTTGGGGTCTGGACGCGCCGCCGACGTGGCCCAGGGCCCGCTGTGCGACTCGGATCCCAGCCACCCCTCCGTGCCATTCCGGGGCGGGGGTGCCCGGGGCTGGCGGAGCGCACGGGGCATTTCCCTTTTACGGGGCAAAAATAAAATAGTCACTGTGCCCGGAAACCACGCGTTGGCCGGGAGCCGGGCCGCGCGGGTCCCATGTAGCGGATGCGTGTCCACTTCTGCTTTCGGGCCGGTCCTGCGTGGTCTGGTGGCCTCCGGGGAGCACGCGGAGGGACTGGGGTGAAGCAACGCCACCGGCATCTGCTGTTGTGAAAACACTTTCGAATCCCCCCCTGTCCGCCGCCCTGGGCCGCACTGCGCTCGGAGCAGAAGGAACTATTTTTAAGTGGGGCCAGGGAAGTAAACGTTCGCCTGAGACCCGGCCTAGGCCTGAAGTTTCGCGATGCCCTGGGTTTTCGTCTTTTTAAACACATTGAGAGTGATTAGATGCGAATGAGGCACCAGCCTGTGCCTGGGGGTTGTGGGCAGGAGGTGAGCATGTGCCTTTTATTTACTTTTTTTTTTTTTTTAAAGAAAATCATCGAGGTGACCATTGGTCGATTACATTTGATGACATTGCGAGGGTCACGAGGTAATTCCATCTCTGGGCACGCTGTTGAGTGCTCTCACCCCTCGAACAGGCCTCCCCAGCTACCGCTGCAGATTTAAGCCCCTTCACCCAGTTTTTCCTCCCTCCACCCCACTGCGCCTGGGGTCCCCACCATTGCAGCGGTCTGTCACCACCAGTTGACTGTGCGCCTTAAAACCCGAATGTGTCGGTCAGCGGCCGGGGGGCCATGGAACGCCACCTCATACTGTGCCGCACTGTATATATATAAAAAAAGTTGTCAGCAGAGAAGGCGTGGGGTCTGCAGGGGACTTTGTGGGACAGTAAAGGGGACGGTCACCCGCTCGCCCCGTGTCGGCCAGGGCCCGTGTGTCGGGGTGGACGTAGTGGTACATACTGAATGAGGGACACCGTGAATGTCTGTCTGCTGCGGGCCAGCGTCCCACGCGGCCTTGTCCTGTGCTTTTTACCCACTTGTGAGGTGCTCCCGCTGTTAGCATTGGGGGAGGAGCCTCTGGACGCCGTCCCCGCGGGAGCCTGGCCAACCTGACCGCCGGCCCAGGTCCCGTTGCCCGGGTGTTTTCTCGGAAGGGAGGAAGCGCGTGGGCTGCAGACTCTTGGCGGTGCGGACGCGTGCGGCTGGCATGACGTGTGATGGGACTCGGATTCCACCGGGGGAAGGGAGGACGTGCCAAGGTGCTCGGCTGCCGAGTGTCGGCGTGTGGTGAAATGCGTCGGGAAACACGGAGGTCACCGCAAACGCGCTGGCTGGCGTCGGCTGGCCGGCCTTCGCAGAGGCGGTGTGTGAGCAAACTAAGAATTCCCATCAGGCGCACATTGCCGAAACCTTTTCCGTTCTTAAGACTGTCTCCAGGTGGCCCGCTCAGGGAGGTGGTTGGTCTTTTCTGTCACTTTTTAAAATCCACGGTTTGATCCTTGCGTCGAGTACCCTAACCTGATGTCAGAACTCAAGCGTTGGCCTACGAAAACCTGTTGGGAATTTTCAATGTGTCTGGAAGGCCTAGCACTTAAATTTCTCTGATGCAGGACTCAGTTGTTGTTGTTTTTTAAGTACTCTCCACAGTGATTTTATTAAATCAGTTGCTTTACGATGCATGACTGAGTTTTGAAAAGGCGAAAAAATTGATGAGACGTGTTTTAAAGTCGAGGTCGTATATTGTCCAGAATGGTCTTTAAGATTTCTGTTGTTAACGAGGAAAACAGACTATAAGGATTGTCTGGGGAGTGAATGCTCACCCCCAAATGTGTCAGCCACCCAGTTGCAAAGCTATTTTAGGGGGACCCTAGTTTTCAAATTATGGGTGTTTAAAAGCTTGTGACGAGACAGGTAATTGTTGTCAGCTTTGCACCTGTGAGCAGGTGTGACCTGTGGGCCACAGTCCAGATGGGAAAACGAAATAGTTTTCAGATTCTGTAATGTCAGGGTTCTTTTGTTTCCAAAACAAGGCCCTCTAGTGTGGTTTTTTTTCTGTGGCGTTTATGTATGAATATTCCTACTTCCCAATTAGAGATTGACACAGGCACCTAAGACCGTTTTGGGAATACTTAAGAATGTATCTAAAATAACAATAACAAGCCTGCTACATGGCATTGCAAGTCACCTAAGTTCTTCAGATGCAGAGTAACGATAGTCTCCGACATGGAAGAACACTTTCAAAGCGTTGGGGACAGTGGTGGCCCTGTGTTCGGGTCTGGCCTCTCCCGCATTCTGCAAGTGCTTCCCCCCACCCCAACACACACTCTTCATCCCGTGTCTGGTGTCTTGCTCTTTGGGTCCAAATGAATAGAGAAGTCTGGGTGCTGAGCCGTGAGAACAGGTGTGACCTTCCCAGACCCGCAGGGATGCTGGGACCACCTTGTACGGAGCAGCCCGGGAGAGACTGCTTGGAGAGACCTTTTTCACGTCCCTGGTGGCGGGAATGATGGCGTGTGGGCCTCGTCCGGGTGTTCTGGGGCGGCCGTAACAAATGACCACAGGGCAGACCTCCATTCCGCCCCGGTCCTGGGGGCCGGCAATGTGACATTAATGTGACCCAGTACCATGCTCTTGGGGACAGTCCTTCCTGCCGCTCCCGGCATCTGGGGGCTCCAGGCGTCCCTGGGCTGGTGGCCACGTCCCTCCTACCTCTGCCTCTGTCTCCACGTGGCTTCTCTTCTGTGCCTGTCTCTCTTCCTTCCTGTCTCTTCTAAGGACACGGTCACTGGGTTTAGGGCCAGGTGCCCAGGGGGACTCGTATCTTTCACTAAGTCATATCTGCAAAGATCCTGTTTCCGGCTAAGGCCACAGCCCAGGTTCAGGGAGGACGGGGTGATGCTATTCACTGTAACCCTTACCTAGATTTGGCTGTGAACGTAGCCCGCACACTCATACAAGGCCGGGTGGGTGCAGTTTGTTGCCAGCCTGCACGTGTCACAGACAACTGTTAAGAAAACCCACCTACCCGAGTGACGGAAAGTGAGCAGTCGCACAGGCAGCAGACGGCGGGGGGCTGGCTCCTTGCTCGTGACCCACCCTGGCCTCGAGGCTGTGACGCCTGCAGCCACACAGCAGAGGTGCATTTGCACACGGGGGGGGGGGGGCGTCCCTGCACGTCCACCTTGGGCATCTGGACCCACTGCAGGAACGAGAAGTCCATCTCTGCACGTGGGTCACAGAGGCGCCAGTGTTCAGAGCAGAGCACGCTGAGCCTGGCGTGATTTTCAGACGTGAGATTTGAAAAGCCGTTTCGGCGTCGCTTAAGGCAACCTGGAGCCGGCTGCTTTGCTGCGTTGGAGCCATGGGGTGGCGGGTGACACGCACGTCCTCGCTCACCACGAGGTGGCAAAGGCGCACAGGTGGGACGCGGGCTGGCAGGATGCTTGTGCACGCAGTGCCCCCCCTCGGTGCGGGGCGGCGAGCAACCCAGGACGCCGGACGCACGGCGGCAGGGTGAACAGCGCCGCCCTGGGCCGCAGCGCCACGCTCAGGCGCGCACATGACTCAGGACGCGCGCCGTCGCCGCCGTGCTGGGCATGAGCCGGACGGAGGCGCGCGGCCGCCCGCCCGCGCGCCTCGCAGAGGCCGAGCTGCAGGAGGCGCGGCCCGAGGGCCCTGGTCGCCGAGCAGCCTGGGTCCCGTCCGTCTCACGCTGTGTTTGTCTCCCTGCTTCTCAGCAGGTGGCCTCGCCTGAGCTGAGCCGAGCCCGCAGCCGCCCCGGCGCGCGCACGATGGAGGCGAAAGGCGCGGACGGCTCGCAGACGGACCTCAAGCTGGTGGCGCACCCGCGTGCCAAGAGCAAGGTGTGGAAGTACTTCGGCTTCGACACCAATGCCGAGGGCTGCATCCTGCAGTGGAAGAAGATTTACTGCCGCATCTGCATGGCGCAGATCGCTACTCGGGGAACACGTCAACCTGTCCTACACCTGGAGAAGAACCACCCGACGAGTTCTGCGAGTTCGTCAAGAGCAACACGGAGCAGATGCGCGAGGCCTTCGCCACGGCCTTCTCCAAGCTGAAGCCCGAGGCGGCGCAGACGGCCGCGCAGGACCCGCTGGCCGCCAAGGCCGGCCACGCCCACGGCCACGCCCACGGCTCCGGCCAGGAGAGCAAGCGGCAGCAGGAGCTCACGGCCGCCGTGCTGGGCCTCATCTGCGACGGGCTGTACCCCGCGTCCATCGTGGACGACCCCACCTTCCGGCTGCTGCTCAAGACCGCCGAGCCGCGCTACGAGCTGCCCAGCCGCAAGTTCGTGTGCGGCAAGGCCATCCCCGAGCGGTACGCGGCCGTGCGCGACGCGGTGCTGCGGGACCTGGCGGAGGCCGCGTGGTGCGGCGTGTCCACCGACGTGTGGCGCAGCGAGAGTCAGAACCGCACGTACGTGACGCTGGCCGCGCACTTCCTGGCGGGCGGGCCGCCCGGCTGCCTGAGCGCCGGCGCGCGCTGCCTGAAGACGTTCGAGGTGCCGGAGGAGAACGCGGCCGAGACCATCACGCGGGTGCTGTACGAGGCCTTCATCGAGTGGGGCCTCAGCGCCAAGGTGTTCGGCGCCACCACGGACGGCGGCAAGGACGTGGCGAAGGCGTGCTCGCTGCTGGACGTGGCGGTGCACATGCCCTGCCTGGCGCGCACCTTCGACGCCGCCATGCGCCAGGCCTTCCAGCTGCCGCGGCTGGGCGCTGCTGGCGCGCTGCCGCCGGCTCGTCGACTACTTTCAGCAGTCGCCCGTGGCCATGTGCCTGCTGTACCAGCGGCAGAAGCGGCAGGGCGTGGCGCCCGGCATGCTGCTCAGCGACCGCGTGGGCGGCTGGGGCAGCACGCTGGCCATGCTGCGGCGGCTGAAGGAGCAGCAGTTCGTGGTGGCCGCCGTGCTCGTCGAGGACAGCAACAACCACCACCTCATGCTGGAGGCGGGCGAGTGGGCCACCGTCGACGGACTGGTGGACCTGCTGCAGCCCTTCCGCCAGGTGGCCGACATGCTGTCCGCCTCGCGGCCGCCCACCATCAGCATGGTCAAGCCGCTGCTGCACATGCTGCTGAGCAGCACGCTGGCCACCAAGGAGGCGGACTCCAAGGAGGTCAGCATGGCCAAGGAGGTCATCGCCAAGGAGCTCGCTGCCACCTACCAGGACGCACCGGAGATCGACCTGTTCCTCAACGTGGCCACCTTCCTGGACCCGCGCTACAAGCGCCTGCCCTTCCTGTCGGCCTTCGAGCGGCAGCAGGTGGAGAGCCGCGTGCTGGACGAGGCCAAGGGCCTGCTGGACAAGGTGAAGGACGGCGCGTTCCGGCCGCCCGAGGACAAGGTGTTCGCGCTGCCCGAGGAGCCGCCGGCGAAGAAGGCGGTGCCGCCGTCCACGCCGCCGCCCGCCAGCGTCATCAACAACATGCTGGCCGAGATCTTCTGCCCGTCGGCGGCATGGAGGACCAGGACGAGTGGCACGCGCAGCTGCTGGAGGAGCTGAGCAACTTCAAGTCGCAGAAGGTGCTGGGCCTCAACGAGGACCCGCTCAAGTGGTGGTCGGACCGCCTGGCGCTGTTCCCGGTGCTCCCGCAGGTGCTGCGCAAATACTGGTGCGTGGCGGCCACGCGCGTCGGCGCCGAGCGCCTCTTCGGCTCCACGGCGCACGTGGTGAGCGCCAAGCGCAACCGGCTGGCGCCAGCGCACGTGGACGCGCAGGTGTTCCTGTACGAGAACGCGCGCGCCGCGGCCGAGGCGGAGCCCGAGGACGAGGACGAGGGCGAGTGGGGGCTGGACCACGAGCAAGCATGCGCGCTAGGCGACGCCGTGCACGCCGGCTTCTTCGCCGTCAGGGACGGCGGCTTCGTGTAGCGCGGGGCGCGCGGGCGCGCTTTGGGGCGGGGCAGGCTCGGCTGCGAATCGTGACGCTTCGAGGGGGGCCCTGCGAGGATGGAACGATGCAGAGGCGCCCCGGGACTGACTGCGTAGCGGGGAGCGGCGTTGTCCTCGCGGAGCCCGCTGGAGCGCACGGGACGCCAGTGACCCGTGAGGGCCCCCGGACGCCCGCCTGTGAGGCCGCCCGTGCGCCGGAGACGCCCACACGCCTCCCCGATCGCTGCGTCCCCGCCGCGCACCCTCAAGACCCCGTGTGGAATCCCAGGAGAGCCGAGACCTGCAGGCAAGGCGCTTGGACCCTGTCTGACCCCGTCGCCCCTCCGTCCCTGGCCTGGCCGGGGGACAGGGCTCCAGCAGCTGGGGGGCGGGGAAGGGGGGGTGGGTGTCAGGAAGCTGTGCCCACCTGTTAACTTAAGCGGCGCCCGTGCTCTGGGGCACTGGGGGGACGCTCTTGGGTCCAAGGTTCTGTTTTAAACAGACCAGCGTCACGTCCGGGCGAGACTTTCCAAGTCTGTGTGTCACGCAAACGCTCATTAAAACGCAGGAAGCAGCCGTGCGTGTCTTGTATTTTCTGCGTGGCGGCGTCTCTGCGTCCCCTTGTCCCTGGGTGGGCGTGGCCCCTCCGAGCCGCCGACTGCGTGGGGCCCGAGGTTGCTCCTTTGGGGGTGATGCCCAGAGCCGTGTCTTAGGGCACAGGGGTCAGACCCCTTGCTGGAACCCCAGGACCCCCTCCTGCGTGTGTCCCGCCCCTGCAGCTGTGTCCCGCCCCCTGCAGCGGTGATGACAGGTGGCAGGGGCGTGCCTCCCGCATTCCGCCCCTGAAGCGCCACACCACGGCCACAATTGGTATCGCAATGTCACCGCAGATGGTCGCCCGTCAGCCGTGGCCGTGGGTGCTTCTGCTGTCGGGGACACGGGAGGCAGCTGGCGGCACTCAGCGCAGTTACTCAGCCATTTTCTCTTTCCGGTCACAGCAGGAGCTGCAGGCGGCGGGGCCGCCGTCTGTGACCCTGTCTCTGTTCCCCGCGCGCTGCTGCCTGGGCCCCCAGCACTCTTCGAATCACGGAGGTGTAAGGAGGGACCTTCTGGGGCTTGGAGGTGGGCACTGTGGAGTTTGCTTTCGGGGGGGATCAGATGTGGCACAAAGCGGCCTCCCCATGCTTCCGGAAGCAAAGGGACCCCGTGGCTTCTTTCAGGCCCTGGGCTCCAGGCAAGGACGGCCGCTTGGGGCCGGCGACACCGGCTTTGGGACTCGTCCCCTCTCTGCTCCTGTGCGGGAGAGCCAGGCCGAGAGAAGCTGCTCTCTATCCACACACAGGCCCCTGTACGTCTCCTAAAACCCCTGACTTCCTGTCACTCGCGATGCAAAAGCCTGTCACTCCAGCCAGCCACCTCTGCGTGTCTGTCGCTTTTTCTGAGTCCCGTGGGGCCCGCTGTCCTCCTTGGTCCTTGTTCTTTTGTTTATTTTTGTTTCTTATTTAACGCTTTCCAAGTCGAATCTCCTCCGGTCAACCTGACACACAGATGGGACCCCGCCTGACCTGCTGTGTGACACGTGCCCGACACGCCAGCACCCGGCAGGAAATCCACCAGGGAGGGTTCTTCTTCATTCGGTTGGCGGCTTCGCCGACTTTTTAGGCCAGGGAGAGTGGCCGTCGTCCCCACGTGAGCGAGGCACCCCCGCCCGGGCTTTCTGAGCGGCGAGCGGGGACTGTTCGCAAGGACGTCTGAGTGTGCTACGTCCTCCCTGTCCGTCCCCTTCCTGAAGAAAGCAAGGTTCTCCCGAGAGAGACACCTGCGGGCAGCACCCCACCTGCCCCGTTCTGCGTCCTCTTGGGTGGTGACAGGTGCATAGGTCGGGGGTGATTCCAATCTTTAATTTTTGTCCCCACATGTTGCGTTTCAACGGGCCACGCGTTGGTCCTGCGGGTCCACCCCCCTGTCCATGTCCATGAGGCGAAACGTCCACCTGACGATACGAGGCCGACGGGGACTCAGGCAGACGCCCACACAGGGGCCCGATGAGGGGACAGGGGCCGGGGGTGTCCGTGAGAAAGGGGAGGGGACAGGGGCGTCCACAGAAGGACGGCGTGGCCATCGGGGCAGATCACGGGACACAGTGACGCCGACTCTAAGCAGCGTCTTTCATCTTCCGTCTGGAGTCACCAGGGCTGCAGTCGTGACCCTTGCTTTCTCGTCACCCTTGCAAACAGGTCTTTGGGACACAGGTCGCTCAGGCCCCATCTGAAGGTGACTCTGTCCCCTGGTCACATCCCGAGGGTTTGAGGGTGAGACAATCAGGCGCCCCCCCCCCAGGACGGCCGCTCCGGCTTCCTTTCCAAGGGGCCCTGTGTGTGACCGGTTAAACTGTCCCCAACGGTCACGCAGACGGCATCGCCGCCAGCACCGAGAATTTCTAGACATTTCTGAGAATTTCTGAGAGACACAGCCCCCCCCCCCCCGGGGCAGGGAGCCGTGTTATCTGCGTGTGCACAGCCCCGTGCTTCCCCGGCAGCCGGCACGTGTTGAAACGTGTAGGTCTTCCTGGGAAAGCCTTCATTCTGTGCAGCGTTTTTTTTTGACTTTTTGGTGTGTTTTTTGTTTTTTCCCCCCCTTTTGCAGAACTGCCTGCTTTGACCATTTCCACAGCAAGCCCTAAACAGTGGGAAAAGGAGCTTGCTCCACGTTTGAAAGGCGTGTTTTTGGCAAAGGGGCAGATGGCACAACGCCAGGTGTGGGGGCCCTTCCGGGGTCCACCCCACCCCCGATTCTGGAGTCGTGGGGCTCGTTAGCCCTGAAGGCCATGCAGAAGGAAGGAGGACTAGGGTGAGGGGGCCGGGGAGCCCACGGGGCCCGGAAGCAGGTCGGGGTGTTCCCCGAAGCCAGCCCTCTCTGCCTGTTCTTTTGTGCAAGAGACGCCCACGGATGTGGAGGAATCTCACACGTGCCCTCCTGCCACGTCCCGACTCTGACCTGCGGGTCCCGGCAGGGGTCCCAGGCCTGCAGACTTCGGGGTCCCAGCCACCAGTCTCCTGAGGCCGCCGAGCAGAGATTGTGGGTGCTCACGGCAGCTTCTGCTGGCGACAGCGACATTGTGCTTACTGTTTGCACGTTTTTCATTCGCTGCTTTCCCCTGGGAGTTACTGCTGGGGCGCTTTCAGAATTGGGGTGTCGGGAGGAAAAGGTACTTAATTAACCCCGGTTTCTGTCCGCCCGTGTCCGGCCTGGCCGGCCCCGCCCGCCTCCTCGCTGGCTGCCACACGCAGGGACTGCGGCCGGCGCCCCGCGGGTCTCTGCTTCTGCCCGGCGCTGGCCTTGTCCTCCCCGCTGACTTCTCTGCAGGGGCACCGGCTCGGCTCAGGAAGGTTCCCAGCGCCTGAGCGGGGGCCCGGCTTCCCGGGCGACGGCCCTCTGTGCACGGAGCCGCGTCCACTTCCTTCTCGTAGGTTCACGGGGCCACGTCAGGGCCACAGGACCAGATATTTGCTCCAACGCTCGTCCCGACATGGCCGTGGTGACGCCGGTCCTTAGATGGGCGTGACGTGTACGTCACGCGACGCGGGCCAAGCACGGCCCTCCGCGGCCTGGGTGGGCCTCACCCAATCAGGCGAAGGCCTCAAGGGGAAAAAAAAGACCAAGGTCCCTGGGGGAAGCAGGATTCCTGCCTTCCGATGGCCTTGTCGTATGAGCTCCAAAGTCACCTTGTGCCAGGTCTCCAGCCTGCTGGTCTACCCTGCAGGGTTCGAATTTGCCGGTCTGTACATCTGCCATCGAATGAGCCAGTTCCTTAAAATAAATTTCTCTGTCTCTCTCTGTCTCTCTCTCTCTCTGCCACAAACCCATGGATGTGATCAAAACACCTGGACAGGGGCCAAAAAGGCAGATGTCTTTGTCTTTGTTTTTCTTTCTTCCTTTCTTTCTTTTTTACAGAAGGCTGCATCGTACGGCGCAATCCTGGACTGGTGTTCATTTTTTCCTTGTCTTTGTGTTCGTGAGACTCTAAAAGTTCCGGCTTTGCAATACCTGCAGAGTCACTTGCAGCTGCAGGAAGGGCTGTGGTGAAACCCCACGTGTGCTTTCCGTGCCCCCCGCCCCCAGCCCCCGGGGTGACCTCGCCCACCTGTCCTGCACGCATCAGCTCAGGATACCGACCTGCGCCGTCTCCCGCGCTCCGTCTCACTCGGGCTTCCCCGTTACGCCCCGTCCTGGTCCGTGGGCTTGTGGGTTGCGTTCCCTGCAATACCGTCATCACGTGGAGCTGTGACTTCGCCGTCACGGTTGGGACGGAGGCCGGCGATGTCCCCACCAGGGTCCCGCGGTGGCCTTCCCGTAGCTGGACCCCATCCGGCCCGTGCAACCCTGACCCCGGCACCTCCCTCCTGCCAGCCAACTGCTCACCTGTTCCGTTCGTGTGGCTGAGATTCCAACCGCGTCCTACAAACGGCGTCGGACGCGGGCAAACCCTTTCGCAATGGCTGTTTCGTGTGTCGTTCTGCCCAGCGTGGTTCCCTGGGACGGCGTGAGTCGTTGCTGGAACAAGGCGGCTTCCTCTGCACGGACACCCGTGACCGTCTCGTGGGGGACGACCCTCCGGGCAAAGGTCTTTCCTGCCGCGGACGAGGCCGCGTGGCATGTTTGCGTGCCCGGACGCTGTCGCGTGCCCGTCGATGGCAGTCACTGTCACGAGGGACTTGCCAGCTTCAAGGCCAATTCAGACACGTGCCCGGCCCGTCTCCTAAGAGATATGGTCGTACCGGAGAGGTTTGTCGCGTTTCCACGGTTACCCACCCTGGGTAGGGCCCTGCTGCTCCCTCTGCAAGGGATGAAAACGGACATCCTCGGTGCCCTTCACGTTTGCGTGAGGGTCTGCATCGTCCTCTAAATCTGCATTTTTATCCCGTATCTGCGAAGTCCTCGTTCCTTTCCGTAGCATGTTTGTGAACTCGTCCGCGTCCTTTGCGTCATTTCCGGGAGGGTCTTAGACATCTTCCTGTGCTTGTACAGCCGTTCTTGATACACCATGAACGAGCTCGTACTCCCCTTCGCTGCAACTTGTCATCCGCCTCTTTGCTGTTACCTGAGGCAGTTTTGGCTCCGCAGAATTAAACGTCATTTCCTCGTGGTCAGAGACATGGACTTTTTCCTCCGTGACGTCCGGGTCCTCCTTACAAATCCCGCCATCGCTATTTATCACGGAAACCCAGAAAACGCGGCAGTGCCGTTTCTCCTGTTTCTGACCCCGAGTTGGCATGGACTTTGGGCCACGGGTCGGTCATCACGGTGTGGACAGCTGGGCCGACAGGGACCGGCCACTCATTTCCCCGGCGCGGGCCGTGCCCGAGGCGTGAGGTCTTAGCCGTGCGAGTTGGCGTCTTCAGTCAGAACCGTGAGCCGAGGGGTGCTGCCCGTGGTCGGGGCTCCCCGCGACCCGCTGGCTCGGGGCACCCTGCAAACGTCCCGCGTGTGTGGGGAGCAGAGCCGGGCTGACGGCCGTGCTCCGGGTTTGGGTGGCGGGGTTGTCCCAACACAGTGTGCCCCGTGGGACCGTGACGCCACAGAGCCGGGGGGCGTGGGGAGAAAGGATCGGCAGGGACGTGGTCACGTGGTGGCCTCGGGGCGCGGCTGCTGACATGCGGCAGCTGGCACTGAATGGCTGAGATCAAGTTACGGCCGGAATTCACAGAGTGTGATCCAGTTAAGCTGAGGTCACCAGGGTGGCCGTGATCCCACAGGGCTGTGTCCTCGTAAGCACAGGGGGTGAGGACAGAGACACACACAGAGGGACGGCTGTGTGAGGACCCGGGGAGGGGACAGTGTCCACACGCCCAGGAGAGGAGCCCGGAGAGGCACCGGCCCTGCTGCCCCTGTGACTGGCCACCCGCTGTCCAGCGCTGGGAGAGAATCCGTTCCCGTCGCTGAGACCACTCCATTTCTGCCCCTCTGCGGTGCAGCCCAAGGAAAGTACTAAGGATTTTGGTCCCGGGAAGTGGGGTGCTGGCGGGACAGCGGCCTGGGGGTGCGGGAGGTGGCAGAGGGAGCCCCAGGCCGCGAGAGGCCCCTGGAGAACAAGTTCGCGCTGGGCATTTGCGTGAGGACGGGAGGGGAGGGCGTGGGGTCGCCGTGTGCTGCCTTAGAAGTAGAGTCGTGCCATCGGGGACAGAGGGACATGGCCAGGGAGGCTGCGGGAGGAGCTGGCGAGGTCACGAGACGGTGGCTGTGTGCAGCAGGGAGCCGCGGCGACACAGGGACCCAGGGAAGGCGGCCATAGCCGGTCCTCCAGCGTGGCGTCCAGGTCGGACAGAAAGCTGAGTTTGGACGCGTCGGGGGGCCCACAGCTCGGGCGCAGCCCACCCCACTCCGGCCGAGCACCCCGTTTTTCTTGTTTTTCTTCGCAAACCGGGAGCGTACCCTGTGTTGGTGCTGCCCCCGCCTCGTGTCCCCGCGGAGGCGGCTCTGGCCCGGCCCCTGCTTGGACAGCGCCGGCCGCCCCGCGGTGGGGGGACGGCCCGGACCCGGCGGGCACGCCCCCGTCCTGTCCCACTGCCCGCGGGGGGTTTCCGAGTCTCAGCGGTGACGCCGTGACCACGCGGCACTTGTCCCCGGTGGCCAGGAAGTGCCAGGAAGGCCACCCTGTCCCCGCTGCACGTGGGCGACCGTCGGCCGCGGCGCCCGGTGCGGGACGTGAAGGGTCTCGCGGGGACGTTGGCCGGCGTCTCCGCAAGGCTCTGCTGACGGCGTGATCCGCAGGAGCCGTGTCCGCTGAGGTGAGGGAAACGCAAGGCCACCTAGACCGGAACTCCAATCGCCCGCCCTGCGGTTCACAATTTCCAGCCGCCGTCGCCCGGTAAAAACGTCTCTCTCTGTGGGACCCTGCGACGCTGTCCCCAAACCTGAGGACGTCTAGCCTTTTCCACTTGAAAGGATATTTTCTCGCCGTATGTTCGCGGGAGTCATGGCTGCGGATCTGCGGTCAAAGATACTGTTTTGCCTTTATCCGGCGTCCACTGCGTTGTCTGTCTACTGGTGAGACGTGGGAAGAATCCTTTACGACCGAGATCCCTCTTTTATGTTCACTTCCAGCATTTCCTGACACCTATTATGTATTTGACATCTATCTATGTGTATCTGTATGGGAATAACATTTATTATACTACTTATTATTAAAAAACAATTTAGGTTTATGATTTTACTTATCTTCATACACTAAAATAAAAACATAAAATATTTAATACTTAAATATGATTTTATACCTAAAATAAAAATATAAAACATTGATGACTAAGTATAAACATGCTTCATTTAGATTTGTGTGAAATATACATTTTATATAATTTCATTTATATTTATATTTATATAAAATATGTTTTATGTATATGTCATATATTTATATAAAATGCACTTTATAGTTCATTTATATTCCTATAAAATACACGTTTTATGATGTCATTTAAATGTCTGTAAAATACATGTTTTACAGACATTTCATTTAAATCTCTATAAAATACACATTTTACAGACATTTCATTTAAATCTCTATAAAATATATGTTTTATAGACATTTAAATGTCTATAAAATGTGTTTTACAGATATTTCATTTGAATTTGTGTAAAACTCATTTTATATTTTATTTAAATTTCTATAAAATACGCATTTTCCAAATATTTCATTTAAATTTCTATAAAGAACACGTTTTACAGATATTTCATTTAAATTTCTGTAAAATACACATTTTACAATTATTTCATTTATATATTTTCATAAAATACACATTTTACAGTCATTTCATTTAAATTTCTATAAAATACATTTTACAGTTATTTCGTTTATATATATTTCTATAAAATAGACGTTTTACAGATATTTCATTTAAATTTCTATAAAATACACATTTTACAGATTTTATTTAGATTTCTATAAAATACATGTTTTACAGACATTTGAAATTCTGTAACATCCATTTTACAAATATTTCATTTAAATTTCTATAAAATACATGTTTTACAGATATTTCATTTAGATTTGTATAAAATACACATTTTATAAACATGTCATTTAAATTTCTGTAAAATATGCTTCTTTACAGGTATTTCTTTCATATGTATGAAACGTGGATTTTTGCGCATTTCATTTACAGTTGATGAAACGTGCGTTTTTGCACATTAAATTTACAATTGATGAAACGTGCGTTTTTGCGCATTTCATTTACAGTTGATGAAACGTGCGTTTTTGCGCATTAAATTTACAGTTGATGAAACGTGCGTTTTTGCGCATTTCATTTACAGTTGATGAAACGTGCGTTTTTGCGCATTAAATTTACAGTTGATGAAACGTGCGTTTTTGCGCATTTCATTTACAGTTGATGAAACGTGCGTTTTTGCGCATTAAATTTACAATTGATGAAACGTGCGTTTTTGCGCATTTCATTTACAGTTGATGAAACGTGCGTTTTTGCGCATTAAATTTACAGTTGATGAAACGTGACTCGTCGCCCCTCGCGCTCGGGGCCACGTCCGCAGACCGTGGGGGACAGCATGCGACGTCGTGCCGTGCGGTGCATCGTGCACAAACACGCGCGTCGTCATGGGGGGAGGTGGCTATCCTGCCGCACGGAGGGGACAGCGGCAGGGCGGGGCGCCTCTGGCAGTGGACGCGGCTCAGGATGTCCTCGCCCTCGGTGGCAGAGGCTCAAGGTCGGACTGACCTTGGGCTCCATGCGGCAGACGTCGGGAACGGACAAGGCTGGCGCAAAGGATGCATGTGTACGAAAGGGCTCCCGAAGTCACCCCGTTTCCCCCCGGGGTGCTTTAGCCCTGGTGCCCTCCCACCCGGAGAGTCTGGGGGTGCCCGGCCCCCAGCGCCGCGCCAGACGCATGGGACCTCGAAGCCTTTGACCTTCCGCCCACGCGGCGCGTGCCGCGACGTCTCGGCGCTGTGGATGAGCACGCGTCTTCGGAGCCGCGACGCCCAGCGTGTATTTTCCAGGGCTGTTTGGACATGTTTTTATAGAAATGGCTTCTTTTGCCCGTTTTCTCCGTAGGCTGTTTGATATTTTTCTGAGAGCGGCTGTAGTAGCCTTTCCACGCATCCGTCGTGCATTTTTGACGTTGCGTACGGTGTTTTTCTCTGTGCATAAAACGCGTTTTTAGGAGTGACATTTATCCATTTATTCTCGTCCACTTTGGCTTATCGTCAGGAAGCTGTTTCCTCCTCTGAGGTGCAAACTGTTGCCTTGTGCTTTCTACTAATAGTTTTGTCGTTGACGTTTTACCGCTTTGGGGTTTGTTTTGATGGCGACCGCGAGGTCTGCGTCTCATTTTATCTTCTTTCGCAAGGGCCGTTTAGCTGCCCCACGGGCATTTGCTAAAGAGCCTGGCTGTGGGGCGCGTGTCACGTGCTGGGGGGGGGGACAGAGGCCCGTGCACACGGCGAGGGACAATCACGCTGCTCCGTATCCCCGGACGCCCCCACCCCCGGGTCCCAGCCCTGCCCCCCAGGTCCTCGTCCCCTCCTGCAGCCACCGCGCGAACCCCGGTGCACGTGCCCATGTCCCCCGGCCTCCCGCCGGGCTCTGCTGCCTACCGGGTCACGCTCCGTGTCCCCTGGGGAATGGCGAGGCGCCCACAGTGCCCTCAGGGTCCCCGCTCCGTGCCGTCCCCCCCACCCCGGACGTGACTGATCACTCCACGTCCCCTTCCGGACACAAACAGCGACATGCGGGGTCCCGGCCGCCGCAGGGGGTTCACCCGGGCACCTCGCTCAGACCGCCCTGTGGGTCACGTTGGCTGGACCTTCCAGCATGTTCTGCCGAAGGCACCAGCAGGGGCGGAGCCAGAGGGATGCGGGGAGCGTCCTTCCCATGCCGGGAGCAGCCGGGGGACCGGCGTTGCCCCCTGGGCGCGTGGGCATCCGGACGGGCGCACACGGCACCGCGGCACGCACAGGGGGCCGCTTCCCATCCGTCCCGCGTCCCCGCGCCCTGCATCCTCCCGCCTCGCGTCCCCCCGCCCTGCGTCCCCCCTCGGCCCGCGTCCCCCCCCCCGCATCCACACCCCACCCCGTGTTCCCCCCGCCCCGCGTCCCGCCCACCCGCGTCCCCCGCGCCCTGCATCCCCCCGCCCCGCGTCGCCCCGCAGCCTCACTCTGCCTCTCTCTCTCTCTCTCTTCCCGCAGTGTTCTCGCCGCAGCCGGACCGCGTCGCCGTGGTGACGGGCGGCACCGACGGGATCGGCTTCGCCACGGCCAAGCGCCTGGCGCGACTCGGCATGACCGTGATCCTAGGTGAGGCTCGCTGCGCTCCGTCGTGTGCGCGGCGCGGTCCCCTCGCGTGCGCGTGGCGGGGAACGTCCCGCGGCCTCGGCGCCGAGGGAGCGGCCGGGGGCGGGAGGCCGCAGTGGGGACGCTCGGGTTCGAAAAGAAAGGGCGTGCGCAGGGCTGGGGACGCGGATGCTGGCTCTGCACGAACACTGCCCTTGCACCGTGCGTGTGCGTGTGTCTGTGTGCGTGTCTGTGTGTCCGTGCGTGTGTGTATGTGTGTGCGTGCGTGTGCATGTGTGCGTGTGTGCATGTGTGTATGTGTGTGCGTGTGTCTGTGTGCGTGTCTGTGTGTCCGTGCGTGTGTGTGTGCGTGCGTGTGCGTGTGTGTATGTGTGCGTGTGTGTGCATGTGTCTGTGTGCGTGTGTGCGTGTGTGCACGTGTGTGCATGTGTCTGTGTGCGTGTCTGTGTGTCCGTGCGTGTGTGTGTATGTGTGTGCGTGCGTGTGCGTGTGTGCGTGTGTGTATGTGTGTGCATGTGTCTGTGTGCGTGTCTGTTTGTCCGTGCGTGCGTGTGCGTGTGTGCGTGTGTGCATGTGTGTATGTGTGTGCATGTGTCTGTGTGCGTGTCTGTGTGTCCGTGCGTGTGTGTGCGTGCGTGTGCGTGTGTGCATGTGTGCATGTGTGTATCTGTGTGCATGTGTCTGTGTGTGTGTCTGTGTGTCCGTGCGTGTGTGCGTGTGTGTATGTGTGCGCGTGTGTGTGCATGTGTCTGCGTGTGTACGCGTGTGTATGTGTGTGCATGTGCGTGCGTGCGTGTGTGTGCACGTGCATGTGTCTGTGCGTGTGAGATTCCCTGGGAAGAACAGCACCAAGTCTGAGTGAGTGTGTCCGGGCCGGCAGAGCCAGGGCTGCAGCCCGCGTGACGTGAACAACAGGCGTTCATCACCCCACGCCCTGGGGGCTGACGGCCAGTCGCAGGTGTGGGCAGGGCCGGTCCTCCGCGGCTTCTCCCCTGGGCGTGTAGACACCGTCCCTTCCCCGTGTCCTCACGTGCGCGTCCCTCTGCGTGTGTCTGTCTGTCCTCATCTCTTCCTAAGGACACAGTCCTGTGGGATCACGGCCACCCACGTGACCTCATTTTTACCTAAATCTCCCTGTAAAGACCCCGTCTGCACGTGCAGTCAGTTCCTCAGTTCCCAAGGGGTTCGCGCTGCAAGTTGTGGCCACTGACAGCTTTTCGGGGAACGTGGAACTTCTACACCCTTTTTCGACCCTACCCGGGCACCAGCCCTCCGTGCCGGGGTGCTCAGGGCCAGACGTGCACCCCAGCAGCAGATGGCTCCTTCACGTTTAGAGAATAATCCCATGGGATTTCACAGCGAAGCGCACACATGCACCTGGCCTCGATGGAATTGTGCATTTTTATTTATTTATCTATGTATTCGCTTTTTTTCCCTGTTGGGCTTTGACGCCCCAAACGTTTCGCGATGGACGTTCGCGTGTGGGGTGTCTCGCACCCGCCGTCCTGGCCCTTGTCCCCCCCGCCCCCCTGTGCAGGGCACCTCCGCAGGTGGAAATCCGGCCACTGTGCCCAGCTCTGTCTCTTTCAGGGAGACAAGGTTGCTTCGCAGGCGCGTCTTCTCGACGTCCGAAGCTGTGCACTTTCTCAGGGCGGTGACGGTTTATATAGATTCCTGTTCGTGCCCCGCGCAAGAGGCCCCGTGCCCTGCGGCCTTCAGGGCACACGCGGCTCGGACCCCACGAGGCTCCTGCGACTCTTTGACACAGTTTCTTCAAGTCTCATTCCGCCGAAAGAGGAAGCGTTTTCAGTGGCTGGGCCGAGTCAGCCAAAACCGGCCCGACAGGCCAGTTCCACGGCGGACGAGGGCGGAAGGCAGCGCGCCCTTCCGGGGTGCGTGCCGGGGCTCAAGAAACAGTTGTCGGCGGCGTGTGACGGTTTCTGAACGAGCTGCGCCCTGACTGTGTCTCTGTGGTGTTTGTCCCCTTGTAGCTGGCAATAACGAGCTGAAGGCGGAGGAAGCCGTGACGGCGATCAAGGAGGAGACCTTGAACGACAAAGGTAGTGCTCCCCGTCGTCCTCGGTCCGCTGGGCGTGCGGGGCTCGGCCGCCGAGCGTCACGCCGCGGGGGGCCAGGCCGGCGGACGGGGCCTTCGTGGGGGGTGCCTCTGCTCCTTGCGTGTATTTCTTTTCTCCACGGCGTCTTATAAAGTCTGAAAGATCGTTTTAAACGACGGTTTACAGGGCGATTCACCGGAGGTCACTTGTGTCACGGGGCTCGCGGGAGAGGCTGGCCCGGGGTCCGTGTGGCCGTCTAGAAAGCTCGGGCGGTCCCCACGTCCTCACAGAGCTGTCCCCGGAGCGTCGTGCACCAGAGAGCTGTCTGAAGGGTTGCGTCTCGGTCCCTTGGTGGCCTCAGCTGTGTGTCGAGGGTTCGGCGCGGGCAGCGGTGGGTGAAAGCGAGAGACCTCGGGCAGCTCGTGCCCGTGCTGGGCACAGGGCCAGCCTGGGTCCCCGAGGCGTGAGGCGTGGCTTCGCACTCCCGCGGGACCACACGTCCCCTCCGGGCCACGGCGTGTTCCCCGTGTTAAAGCCGGTGTCACGTCCGCTGCTCGTCGGCTCGTTTTCCCTTCGTACCGAGTGACACAGAGCAGGGCCGTGAAGCTGGCGTGCGGGGGGCTGGTGCGCATGTGTAAACAGGCGTGTGCAAGCGTACACGCAGCGCCACATGCCTCCGACCCACTGTGGCGGTCACCACGTCCGGAAGGCGTGGGCAGGGGCCGGGGTCTGAGCCAGCGCAAGGGGGGTCTCTCCCCCAGGGTCGGGGGACGCGGTCCAGCAAGGCAGTGACCTTGACTGCGTGTGCAAACACAGACACACTCACACACGCACCCGTGTGCACACACACGCGCCCACAGATTTAAGCTGCCCTCATGGGCATTGCCCAAACGTGAAAGCAACACATTTGCTTCTGATTTTTGGAGGCTGCTCAGTGGGGTCCAGTTGCATCTACTCCTGGGGGTCTCACCCAGTCACAGACGGAGGACGCCGAGGCCCGGCCAGGTGGGGGCAGTGCGCGCAGGTCCTCAGACGCACCTCCCCCGGGCCCGAGTCCGCGTCCAGACCCAGGAGGCTCCAGACCCGTCAGCTCTGCGTGGCTGCAACTTCCTGTCTCTCTCTCTCTATCCTGCCAACGCCTCTGTCCCCCGCGGTTTGCTTCCAAGGCTGCTGCCCCTAAAGCTGTGGTTTCTGAAGCCGCGGCCACGGGCAAGTCCAGGGCTGTTCTCTGTTCCTCACAGTCTAGAAGCCCAGACGCCTGCAGGGAGGACGCCCACCCTGGGACGCGCCTGCAACAGCTTCTTCACCTGCTGCTTCTTTCTGCCAAAGTTGGGATCCCGTCCCCCCAGGGGAAGGCTGGGTTCCCATGTGACCGGCCAGGACACGGGTTGGGGGTCCCAGGAGATGGGTGGGGGGGGTCCCAGGAGAAGGCTGCTTGTTCTGAGCAAGCAGACACCCTTTGATCAAAGGAAAGAGCCCCAAACCATGATGCTGTGCCATTTCATGTGACTAGCAATTTCTACGTATTCTTAACATTTTTTTTTGGAGGGGGGGAGTGATGATGTCAGGGGTAGGGTCTTGGCTGGGATGATGGATACATTTGCGTGGATCCGAAGTGCTACTGAGAGATGCTGTTCTGACTTGATGGGTGCCCCCAAACCCTAAATACATCGTCATTGAGTAAACGGGTACATGAATCGTGGTTTATCCATACGATAGAATATTACTCAGCTGTGAAAAGGAAGGAGATTCTGATATTCGCTGCAACATGGAAGAACCTTGGACACATGATGCTCAGTGACAGAACCCAGTCGTAAAGGGACAAACACGACATGATCCCACTTAAGGCGAGGTCCCCAGCGGATTCCAGCTCGGACGGATGGACGGTGCGAATGGCGGGAGCCACGGCCGGGAATGGCGGAGTTTCACACTCACAGTTTCCATCGGCGATGAGAGAAAAAGTTGTGGAGAGAGAACGGTATTTTGCCACTGCTTCTTCCCATCCCGGTGGCCCCCGTGAATGGCACCAAAAATAACCGCGTAGCACCCACTCTCCTGTGTTGCCCATAAGGCTCGGGGGAAGCCGGCCGCCCGCGGAGCTACCGCTGTCCTGACGTCACGCCCAGTGGCTTTTCGGGAGTGAGCCGGGCACCTGCGCTCTGTCCCTGCTCCTGCAGTAACGAGATTCAGGAGCTGGGGGTGTCTCTGGAGGCCGCCTCCCGGCCAGTGGACGGCGGGGCGCAGAGCAGGTGACCGTCTCTCCAGACGCTAATCCTCTACACCCTGTGTGCGTCTCACTGACGCCTCAGAGTCCTGGGCCCAGCCGCTCACCCTCCCCCCATTTTCTCTGTAAACGTTCACACTTGGGGTGTCACCCACTTCATATTCCTTTATCTATAACCTTGGTGCCTCACGTGATGGTAGGGTGGAGGAGACCCCTTTAATATTTAATTTTAGTGATTAAAGGCGGAATTCCCCAATGCCCCAACGCCATTAATTTTTGAAAGTTGCCCTTTCAAAGTGTGTAGACGGAGAGAGAATTCATAGCCAGCAACAAAATACTTCACGAGCAATAGAAATGGAATATCGCTCTTCTGGTCCACGTCACAATCCATGCAATGCCGCGAAAATATTCAGAGAATTTATGTTGCTACTAAGTCCTCGAACTAATAAGAAATGAAAAAGAAATATCTGGCTGAGCACTCAGGGGAATGAAGTGAGCGTTAGGAAGTAGGAATGTGGACGTGACGGCATTGCACAGAAATGAAGCAGGAAGGGGGAAGGACAGAGAAGCCACACACAAAACGAACAATGGTTTCTTAAAAAGAAGAAGAAGAATCTGTGCAACAGTTCTTCATCTTTCCCCACCCTTTTATGAAAAGGAAGAGCCCATGGGAGTGTCTTGGTACACGAAAGGGGAAATATCTTCTAATAAAAGGGTGATTGACACTTGGGCAATAGGGAACTGTTTCTTGAACCTGGGCTAATTAATATAGGTGATGACCAGTTACAAAAGGACGTCTCATTACAATAGAGAAAGAGAGACAGACAGACAGACAGAGACAGAGACAGAGAGAGATAATAGAGAGCGAGATAGATAGATAGATAGATAGATGATAGGTAGACAGACAGACAGACAGGTAGATAGATACATAACTATATTGTCCCAAATGAATGCAAATAGAATTCGGGATCATACACAGATCAGCACAGGCTGGAAGAGCAGACGTCAGAACTCTCCACCGGAAGCCTCCCGCTTTTGACATCGTTGCTGTGTACTTTCCCCAAACCTCCAAGGAAAAGCTAGCCCAGGGCTCTGCACAGTCGGACCCTGCACTAAATCTGGCCCTCCGATTATCATTGCAAATAAAGTTTTATTGAAACCTGGCCCCATGCACTCATTCATTCATCGGCTATGGCTCTGTTTGCCTGAGGACAAGAATTGAGATTCGACAGAGACGATGAGGCCCACAAAGCTGAAAACATTTACTCCTTGGCCTTTTCTGCCAAAAGGTTGCCAGCCTTTGATCGACGCCGTTCAAAGTGACCAGAGCCGCCCAACTTACGTTATGAGATAAATAAAGTGTTTTCCCCAAACGGACAGTTTTCGAAGCAAAATCGTAGACAAACTCTACTTACCAAGCTAGATACAGAAGGTCTGGCTTCCCTTTGGTTATTGGACAAAGTTCCGGGTAAAGAGTGCCCTGATGAAGTCACACCTTTATTTACAGGACAAAAAGCATATTACTCTCAGAAGACAGCAGCGAGGCGTTCACGGTCACTCAGCATCTGTTTGTCAGACTTTCACAGACATGAATCTCACGGCAGCCGCTGGACGGTGGGAGGTGTTCTGTCTACACCCGATGCCTGAGTTGAATGGGTAATGCATGGGTTTGTACCCCTCAGGCTGGTTGGTTGGTTCTGGCCGCCCGGCACCCCGAGATGAGAAGGGGTCCTGTGAGCGGTCAGTGACGTCTGCTGGCTACGGGATCAGGACTGTGGCTCACATGCTGCACGCTGGACACGCTGGACAGTTGCGTCACCACCACGGTAAACCATAAATCTTTGCAGGCGGCGTCAGCCCCTCCCACCCGGCGGCTGGTTCCCCGGGGGTTTTCCCCGGCTTCGCCCCTGCCTGGCAACGAGTGGGCGCTCAGAAAATGGACATAAGTAACACAATCGGACATGCTTGGGGTTGTCGCCCGGCTGGAATTTACGTGGGAGTTGGAAAGGCAAACGCATCCAATCAGAGCCACTTTTCTGAGCTGGCAAAATACGACAAACCCTCTGCCAGGGTGTCCTTGAAGGAGCTGTCGTAAAATGTTCGGTTCTGTCACCTGGCACGGCGCCCCATCCTCTGACTTCCCGCCCTCCGGCTGGCTCAGCCCTGTGCCCCTCGTACGTGTGCCGCACGCCTCAGCGTTCGTCCTGACACGTCACACCACACACCCGTCCTGGGCATCGCATCCGTGGTCACGGCGCTCGCTCCCACGGAGGGCGGTTTTGCTTTTGGTTTTGTTTTTGTTTTTTTTGCACAACCCCTGCCGGCTAGACCTCTCTGCCTACCCAGTACGTTCACGAAGCAGCATCTTCCTCCTTCCTGATCCGGTCAGCGGTGCCAGCACCTCCCAGAGGTAGGCTCCTCTCTGGGCTCCCCTGATGAAGGGGGTGGTGGTGATGGTGATGGTGATGGTGATGGTGATGGTGATGGTGATGGTGATGGTGATGGTGATAGTGATGTGATGATTGTGGTGGTAATGATGATGGTTGTGATGGTGTTGATGGTGATGATGATGGAGATTGTGTTGATGATGATGGTGATGGTGATGGTGATGATGATCATGGTGGTAATAATGATGATGATGGTGATGATGATGGTAATGGTGATGATGGTGATGGTGATGATGATAGTGATGTGATGATTGTGGTGGTAATGATGATGGTTGTGATGGTGTTGATGGTGATGGTGATGGAGATTGTGTTGATGATGGTGATGGTGATGGTGATGATGATAGTGATGGTGATGGTGATGGTGATGGTGATAGTGATGTGATTGTGGTGGTAATGATGATGCTTGTGATGGTGTTGATGGTGATGATGATGGAGATTGTGTTGATGATGATGGTGATGATGATAGTGATGTGATGATTGTGGTGGTAATGATGATGGTTGTGATGATGTTGATGGTGATGGTGATGGTGATGATCATGGTGGTGATGGTTGTGCTGATGGTGATGATGATCATGGTGGTAATGATGATGATGATGGTGATGATGATGGTAATGGTGATGATGGTGATGGTGATGATGATAGTGATGTGATGATTGTGGTGGTAATGATGATGGTTGTGATGGTGTTGATGGTGATGGTGATGGAGATTGTGTTGATGATGGTGATGGTGATGGTGATGGTAATGGTGATGATGGTGATGGTGATGATGATAGTGATGTGATGATTGTGGTGGTAATGATGATGGTTGTGATGGTGTTGATGGTGATGATGATGGAGATTGTGTTGATGATGATGGTGATGGTGATGGTAATGGTGATGATGGTGATGGTGATGATGATAGTGATGTGATGATTGTGGTGGTAATGATGATGGTTGTGATGGTGTTGATGGTGATGGTGATGGAGATTGTGTTGATGATGGTGATGGTGATGGTGATGATGATGATGGTGGTGATGGTGATGATGATCATGATGGTAATGATGATGGTGATGATGGCAGTGATGATGGTCGTGATGATGGTGGTGAAGATGTTGGTGTGTGGTGATGGTGATGATCACTGCTCTCTTATTTAACATAGTTAATGTCATATACAATCACATAATTTTGGGGTTGATGCCCAGAGACACCCGTGAGCTCCCTGCAATGCCTTCAGCCGCTCCCTCTGGATGTCACATTCGTGAATGTCACCCTGTAATGATTTTCTCCTCTGTGCTACCAGACACTCATTAATTCTGTAGCTTCACTGTGCCCTGTGTTGGGATCATGTTTAATTTAAGATAATTGTCACAGTGAATACTGCGAGAGGCTAATCTGAACTGCGTTTGCCCTTGGCTAGGGCACAGTCTTAATGTTTAAGCCTTTTCTGTGGAGCTGAATTTTTGCCACTTTTACACAACCTGAGAGCACGGTCCGTTTCTCCGAAACTCCCAGAAGGGGCTTAATTCGCGTTCGTTTTCCGCGGTACCTTCGTCGCTTGGTCAGGAGGGTTGCGGTTAGACATTTCGTCTCATGTCACGGTGGCACCTCGCAGCCTCGCTTTTGCGGGAAGCCGGCATCGGACGTGCCCGCAGGCACCCCGGTAGCTGGAGACGCTCCGTATTGATTCAGATGGAGTCTCTCGACGCGACAGGAAACGAGAAGCTCGTCAGTCGCTCCCCGACTTTCTTATCTCAGCTGCCATTGTGACCCCACTTCTCTGCTCTTCTGTGGCAGCCGTTTGCCGCTGATAGCATGCTTGTCTTTAAAGCCTTGCTCCGTGAGATCGGTGGCATCTGAGATCACGTGGGCCCGGGCACACCTGGGCCCAGACACAGCACGCGTCCCTGGGCGGGGAGGGAAACTGCACGACGTGGCCGGATGTGCGGGAAGACGGGGGGGGACCCCGGGCCCAGGAACGCCGGAAGGTTCCAGAATGTGGGAAAGGCAAGGGGAGGCACCCCCGTGGGAGCCTGCAGGAGGAACACACCGTGGCTGCCGTGCAGGCGGGAGGCGTGTGTCGGGCTTCGCAGGGCGGGGGCTGCGCCCGGGCCGCTCCGTGCCCCCACGCGGCCGTCGCGGTCCGAGCCGCCGGGGGCCGCCCTCCGTCTCGCCTCCACGTGCGTGGCTTCCTTCCAAGCCCCGGGGTGATGCGGGGACGCCCCTCGACGAAGCCCCTCCTCGAAAGGTCCACGCCCGTCTGGAGAAGCAGCCTCGGCGCTCGGGTCCGTGGTTCCATTCCTGGGAAGGGGCTGCGTTCGAGAGCGACGTTGTCCGTGGTGCGTGTGAGCCGAGGGGCGCGGGGGACGCGTGAGCCGACAGGGACGCGTCCTCTCCCGGTTCTGCAGACCAGAACCCAGTCATGCTGTGGGCAGCGCCGGCTCCTCCCCGAGGCTCCCGGGCCCAGGGTGCTGCACGTGTCCCCCTGGTTCCTGGGGACCCCGCAGCCGGGCCGGGCATGGCTGCACTTGGGACCGGGGCCCCGGATGGCGGCCTCGATTCTCACTCGGCCTCCTGTCTGTCTGTCTTTCGACCTATTGCCTATCGATTATCTATAAATATCTATCTGTATCTATCCGTGTGTCTGCCCTGTGTATATTTCTGTGTCTCATCTTCTATCAACGTCTGTTTGGGTATCTGTCGTTCATTCACTGTCCAGCCACGCACCCTTCTGTCTTTCTGTCTCTGTCTCTCCTTCTCCCTCTGTCTCTGTCCGCTCCTCTCCCTCCTTCTTCCTTCTCCGGCGCTCTCTCTGACACACGTGCACACACGCACACACATGCACACACACGCACACACATGTGCACACACGCACACACGCGCGCACACATGCACACACACGCACAGACCCCACACCCCACGGCCCTGTGCACATTTCGCTTCGGTAAGAAGAGAGTCACGTGCTCCCCGCATCCCACCTCTCTCTCCGTGGGCGTCGGGGGCCCCTGGGTGGAAGGCGCGGGGAGCCCTCGCTTCTGCGAGAAAACGAGAGCCGGGGAAGATTGCCCTTTTCATCTGCATTTCGGCAGAAACACTGTGACAACCATGGAGGCTCTGGGCCCACGAGTCAAATCGCAGGCGCGTTTTGTGTCCTGTGGCTTTTGTGAGCCCCACTGAGCCGCGTGCTTTCCTGGCCGAGACGCGGTGTGACATGGCAGAGGAAGCGGACACGCAGCGGAGGCGGAGGCCGTGCCCCCGGGGAGGACACGGGGGGACGCAGCCGGGGCTCCCAGGGGGACGCGGCAGCCCCGGGAAGCAGCGGAGTGCCCTGGACCAGCGCCAGCCTCCCCCACCCAGGAAACGGGCCTCGTGACTTCCCCAGTGGGCGCGGAATGCATTTTAATTGCCTTTTTTATCTGTTTTGGCGCGTGGCTGGCGTGCACCGTGGTGTTAATGGCGGCCGTGCCGTGCGGGACGTGACATTGTGTCCACCTCACAATCGAGCACGAAAGGGCAGCGTCTTGCCGCCATCCACCGCGTGATGGCCGCGGAGGGCGCCGTGCCGAGCGGGGCGAGGCCTCACGTGCTGTGGGCACACGGCGGCCCCACGGGGACCTGCGTGCCGGGGGCCCTTGCGGCCCCCCTTGGGGGACGCGCTCAGCGCTTCCCGTGGGCCGATCCGGGACCAGCGCGTTCATGTCTAAATGAGGCCAGATGTGGACACGTCAGGGCCAGCCGTGGGCTCAAGGGCGCCCATCACAGGGGGGGGGCGCAGGGCCCGATGGGGAAGGAGAACGAGTCGCTGCCCCTGCCTCCCCGTCCCTCAGCACCTGCTCCCCGTCCGAGTGTCGCCTCTGCGGTGGCCGCGTCCGCGCCCGGCGTCCCCTGCTGTGTCCTATGTCCGGGGCCGCCTGGTGGTCACGCTCTGGCCACCTCGGCCTGAGACTCAGCCTCATCTCCCTGTCGCAGCCCAGGAGGTTGACAGCTCGCTGGAGACCCCACGCGGCCGGCAGCTCGTCAGGAGGCTCAGTGTCCGGGCGGCGGTGCTTGGGACAAGGAGAATCAGGACGACACAGGGCCACCGTGGCCTGTAACCTGACAGCACTGCCTGTAACATATGACGACACCGCCTATAACATGCGACGGCACCACCTGCGTCATGCGACGGCACCACCTGCGTCATGTGATAGCACCGCCTGTCACATGTTATGGCACCGCCAGTAACATGCGATAGCACCGCGTGCGTCATGTGATGGCACCGCCAGTAACATGTGATGGCACCGCCAGTAACATGTGACAGCACCACCTGCGTCATGCGACGGCACCACCTGCGTCATGCGATGGCACCGCCACTAACATGCGACGATACCGCCTGCGTCATGTGATGGCACCGCCAGTAACATGTGATGGCACCGCCTGCGTCATGTGATGGCACCACATGTGTCATGTGATGGCACCGCCAGTAACATGTGATGGCACCGCCTGCGTCACGTGATGGCACCACCAGTAACATGTGATGGCACCGCCTGCGTCATGCGACGGCACCACCACTAACATGTGATGGCACCGCCTGCGTCATGCGACGGCACCGTCTGTAACTTGTGATGCACCGCCTGCGTCATGCGACGGCACCGCCTGTAACATGTGATGGCGCCGCCTGCGTCATGTGACGCCGCCGCCTGTAACACGTGATGGCGCCGCCTGCGTCACGTGACGGCACCACCAGTGACATGTGACGGCACCGCCTGCGTTCATGTGACGCACCGCCTGTAACATGTGATGGCGCCGCCTGCGCCGTGTGACGGCACCGCTGTAACATGTGATGGCGCCGCCTGCGCCGTGTGACGGCGCGGCCTCCTCTTGGCCACCCTTGAGCCGGACTGCTGCTCGCTCCGCAGCCCGCCCCGGCCTCCGCTCTCGCAGACGCGGGCGGGACGGTTCTCATTTCCCCGGCAGGGCCGCAGCGCGCGGCCTCTGTGCTCGGCCGTGTGCCCACGTGGCATCGCAGGGTGTCCGGGCCCCGGACGCCGCCTGTCCCCGCGCGATCCCTCTTTTCCGATCCGCGGCCCCAGGAGGCCGCGTGACGGAGGCACGTAGCAGGGGCCCCGGCGCCGCCCTCGGGGAGGAAATCAGCCCCCACTGGAGGGGATGAGACGCCTCGCAGCCACCGAGACGGGCCGCCCTTGTAATTAGTTTCGGAAGGGAAGGAAATGAAACGCTTTGCCACTTGCTGAATAGCTCCGGCATGTTTTTTATTAGATTCCGCGTTTCCTGCATGTTCAATTACCCAGGCCTGTCATCAGCCTGTCAATCAAAGTACTTACTCAGCTCCTCGTGCGCTTTGGAATCGTGCTGGGTTCGGGTTGGGAGCGAGACGGGGGGGGGGTGTCCAGGGACAGGGTGCAGCGTGGGGTGTGGCCACGGGGCTCCCACAGCCACAGCGCGCTGGCCGGGGGTCAGCCTTCAGCCCCCATGAGACTCCTCTCCAAGTGGGGCTGTTCTTCTCCCTCATTAAGAGTCCAATGTCTAAATCAGTGACAACAGAAAGCCTTTTTTCTTTTTAGGTTAACAACTTCTGTTCTGGTTGTTGTTGTTGTTGTTGTTGTTGTTGTTTTTAATGCATACAACACAGGTCTTCCCAGGCGGTCTCCCATCCAAGTGCTGACCAGGCCCGACCCTGCTTAGCTCCTGAGATCAGGCAGGATCAGGCTCACATTCCCTGAGGAGTGTCCCCCCCCCGCACGTGCTCCGCCCCGTTTCCGTGCGGTGACAGCCTGTGGGCGTCGGGGTGCAATGCAGCGGCCGCCCAGAATGAACGGACAACTCACCAGGGATGGCCGGAGGGACAGGAGCGAGAGGAGGCCGCTGGCCACCTTGCAGTGCAATAATCCAGAAGGGATCGGGGGGCGGGGGGGGAAGTTCCCGTGTCTGGCCAGTTTCAAACCTTGTCCCCTCAGGGGCAGGAAGGAGCTTCTCCCTCCCGACTGTGCGGCGATGGGCGGCTCCGAGCCCCGAAGCCGCGTGAGCGTGTGCGTTGGCCCCCGTCGTCGTCTGCTCCGCTCCGAGGCTGCGGCGAGGGCTCCCCTCTGGATTTACTGTCTTCTACGTCCTCGTGTGCGTCTTGGGGAAGTCAGAGTGGGGCGCCGGGGATCGCAGCCAGATGGTGGTGAGTTGCAGACCGTGCCCCGTGGCCGCCCAGGCACAGCTCCCTGTCCCCGATCGGTCTCAGATGGAGACTCTTTTACGGGGAACGGAAATGAGTCACCAGAAAAATGAACGTCAAAAACGCGCCGAACGGCAGCACCGTTCCTCATCCCTGGAGGATTCAGCAGACGTAAGAGCATCGTCGGCTGGTGTTCTACGCGCTGATCCTCAGTGTCTGAACGAGGCTGGGCGGACCGTGGCCTGGGGGGCTGTGGACCGGACCTGCCCGCCCCCTCCCCGCTGCGTCTCTCGAGATGTGGACACGGCACTGCTGTGTCCTCGGGGGCCGGGGGACGTGGCCCGCGTCGGCTGCGCTCCGCACGCCGAGGGAGCCGAGCAGCCTGAACCGCCCCGTCTGCGTGAGCATCGTGACGCGGCTTCCGGCACCCGGCCCGTCCCGAGCGCGGGCTCTTCGCTGGCGCGTGGCCTCTTCAAACGTCCGACGCGCTCACAACAGAGACAACAGGACGTGGCAGCGCGCGTGGCCCCCGGGCTGTGCCCTGCGGGAGGCGTGGGTGTCAGCACGCGGGGGCCACGTCGCCCTCCGTTCTGGGGTGCTGGGGTTCACGTGAGCGCTTCGTCACGAGCTGGGCTGGGGGCCCCCAAGCCGTCCTTCCGCGGGGCAGAGGTGACCATGCAGGGGGCCGAGCAGGCTGCAGGGCCGTCTGGCCGGGGTCCGCACCGGAACGCAGGCTCCACGCTACGCCGAGCTCGCACGGCCGTGGCTCACACTGCGTTATCGCGGCGGCAGGGCTGAGGTGCCGGCTTCCCCGCCCGCTGTCTGGGGGCTGCTCGCTGCTCCCGGGCTGCCCCCACGTCCTGGCTCTGTAGCCATGTCCCAGCCGGGGGCTGCGTCTTCAAGGCCAGCAGGACACTCTGTCTCCCGCTAGTCCGCCCGCCAGGGGTCTCACCCAACGAACGTGCTCGTGGGACCCAGGCAGGGGACGGACGCATGTCGTCTTTGTCAGGGAAGGGAGCCCGTCGAGCGTCCCAGTCCCTGCCCTACTGTGTGCAGGAGAAGCAGGTCGCCGGCCGCAGCCATGCCGAGGGAAGGGGCGTCATGCCAGGCCGTGATGCGCGGCGGGCGCGGGGTCCGTCCTCACGCGAACCCCCGCCGTCTCTCGGCCACGGGGGGGGCCGGGGGCCGCGGCTGCCGACGCCCGTCCGCGGGGCGCTCACGGCCGGTCTGTCGCTCCGCAGTGGAGTTCCTGTACTGCGACCTGGCGTCCCTGAGGTCCGTGCGGTGCTTCGTCGACGCCTTCAAGAGGAAGAACCTCCCGCTGCACGTGCTGGTCAACAACGGTGAGCCCGGCGGCACCCCGGGGCGGGGAGGGGGGCTCGGGGCAGCCGGTCCTGGGCGACCTCACGGGCACGCGCGAGTCGCCATCCGGGCCGGTGTGCGGTGCGCGCGGGGCTGAGCGGGGCTGGTTTAACGCGTGAATATAATGATGCCGTGGTCCCGCCCCGTGTGGACCTGGTGCTGGGACTGGCCCCCTGGTGCGAGGGGACGTGCCCAGGGCTGGGCGTGTGCACACTCACCGCCTCATAGCCGAGCCCTGAGCACGCTCGCCTGGGAGCTACCGCCGAGCAGCGCACAGGCGCCTCACGGCCGCGGAGCCCGCATTCCCCGCGCCCCGGCACGGCCCGCACCTCATCGCCACCCGCCCACCTCTGCCTCGTCAGCACGGGCCTCCCGTGACGTGCGCCGCTTCCGCCCCCACGCTCAGCCTGAGCCGCATCGGGGCGGCGGGGGGTCGGCGACGTGCCCCCCGTCCGCGCCTCTCGCCCCCCACGGCCATCAGGTTACCTCACAAGATGCATCCAGGCTCGGCACAGCGAGGACGCACTGTGCGTACGTGTGCATACATGTGCATACGTGTGCAAGGTGCACGTGGACAACCAGAGCGGCCGCGGAGAGGCTGAGCGTGCCGAGCCAACGGGACTGTGCAAAGGACGTGGAAACCCAAATCCGCACAGTTCGGGAGGGGCTGGACACCAGGCACCTGGGGAGCTGCGGCCACTGCTTCCGCCCACGGCCACGGCGTGGTCAGTGTCCGAGATGTGTCCGAGACGGCCGGGTCCGGGTCAGAGTCCAGAAGCCGCCGCCGAGGACCGTCCTGCGGACGTCAAGCTGCCCGCAGTGCGACGGGCCCACGGCAGCTGCGTGGCTGGACCCACCACGTGACCGGCCGCTGGTGCGAGGGCCGCGTGGCCAGGAGCCCGGGCTCGACACGTCTCCTTATCTGTCACTCCCGAAGGCGGCGCTGAGGACGTCGCCAACGCGAAGTGTGTCACATGGGAGACGTTTTGACCGCGCAAGTGACGAACCAGGGGTGCAGCCGGGCGGCTGGCGGGAGCGGCGGAGGGGCGTCCTTGTGGCCGCTGCGTGCGCTGGGCTCAGACCGGGGCCTGTGTCCAAGGAGGGACCCTGTCCTGCAGGCGGACAAACTCTCTGCACAGGCAGCTGCGTGTGTACATACACACACGCACACACACACAAATGCACGCGTACACACATGCACACAAATGCACATGCGTCCAGTGTGCTGTGTGTAAGGGTGCACACATGCACACGCCTAAATAGTACAGATATGCAAATATCTATGTACACACACACACACACACCTGGGATGCATGCCCACAAGCACACACACACCTGTGCACTGCTTCTACATGGAGAGACGTAGACACACATACGAACCCACACACAAGTACAAACACAAATAAATGTGCAAAGGCAAATATACACAGACGCATGAAAACATGGACATACCAATGTAGACATATGTATGTCATGCATCACACACACATGCACACACAGAGGCATCATCCGTGAACAGTTATGCATATGCAAACACGTCTGCTCATGCACTTACAAACACGAGCCCATTTAAATATGCAAACGCACACACAGCCATGCACATGCATATGCATGAGCGAAATGCAAATGCACGCAGACATGCAAATCTGTGGCCGCAGTGACACTACACGTGCAAGAGAAAATGCCTGTGTGAACTCCCAGGTATTCACGGAAACGCGTGTGCACGCAAATTCACGTGCACACACGCGTGGAAACACAGACACGCACACATGTGTGTCTGTTGCTGCATTTGCATGTAGGTACACAGACACAGCTCGAGTACACGTGTGTGCACGTGCATGTATAGATTCGTATGTGCACACATGTGCACAGGCACTGCAATCGACACACGAATGCACAGAATTGCACACACACACGCATACAGAGAGGCGCAGAACCCACCCACGCACAGACACACACACACCGAGGAGCGGGTCGTGCGGAGATCGGGGCCTGGCACACCGTCCTGCGCATGGCCATCCGTGCCCGGTCCCTGTGGAAGGGCCAAGGGGACAAGTTCTTACTGAGCCTCGCGTGGAGGGACCGGGGCCCCGGGCTGTGCGTGACCCAGAGCACACTCATCGATGCGTTTTTGGGGTCACGGGCTGGGGTCTGCGGTGTGCACGGTCAGTGTGACCGCTCCCCGGTGGCGCGTTCCCCACGGGGCGCCCTGAGGAGCGACTCGTTTGGGGGGGGCCCCGCGCGTGGCGGGGTGCCGCGCACGTGTCCCCTGACGCTCCGAGCGCCCTGTGTCCGCAGCCGGCGTGATGATGGTCCCGCAGAGGAAGACCGTGGACGGCTTCGAGGAGCACTTCGGCCTGAACTACCTGGGCCACTTCCTGCTGACCCGCCTGCTGCTGGACACGCTGGTGCAGTCGGGGCGAGCCGACCACCAGCCCGCGTGGTCACCGTGTCCTCGGCCACGCACTACGTCGGCAAGCTGGACCTGGACGACCTCCAGAGCAGGTGCGCGGGCTGCCCGCATCCCACCCCGTCCGTGGCCGGCGAGCGCGGTCACCGTCGGCCGCACGCCGGGCCCACGCCCCGCGGACACGATGCCCGTCACCGGCCTATGGCCGTTGGCTTCTCAGCTGCGTCACGGCGGCGGCTGCCATGGTGACACCCCCCGCCCGAGCGTTGTACTCTGCCCTGCGGCCGGCTCTGAGCAAATCACTGTCCCCGCCTTCCCCCCCCCACGGCGGGGCGCACGGCCCTGCTTCTCCCGCGTGATCTCCCCGGTGTTCCCAGGCGATCGGCAGCACAGCTCAACGTCCGGCTGTGGGCCCCGGGCGGCCGGACAGCTGCCCGGCTGCCGCCTCACGGCCACGTGCGGTCAGAGCCGTCCGCTGTAGTCTCTCTTCCCGTGTGCCCTGCCGTGCCCGTCGGTCGCTTCCGACGTTGGCTCGTCTGCGTCTCTGTCTCTCCTCCTCTGCGGCTGCTCACGACGCTGTCCCTGGGTCTAGGGCCACCCGGTGCAGGCTGACTCATCCTTCTTCTGTATCTGTTAGGATTTCCCTGTATGTGATCAAACAGCGGGCACTCAGCTCTATGGTTTTCTTTCCGAAACGTTTATCACAGGGGGACGAGACCGTTTAGAGTGGCGGGTTTCACGGCGTGGTCCCCGGACCAGCAGCATGCACCCCGCCCCGTGAGGAGCGGTTAGCAGTGTGGATGCGCAGACTTACTATACCCCAGGCCTGCAGAGTCACGACTCGGGGCGTGGGGTCAGGTGGCGGAGTTTTGACGAGCCCTCGGAGAGGCTCCGATGCCTGTAACAGCTTGAGAACCACTTGCATTTCCGGCATAAGTGCCTCTCTGTGCAGAAGGAGCTGGTTCTCGGCTTGTACCTGGTGTAGACAGCGCTGGTGATTGCTGTTAATTGGCGAGATTGATTTGCTGGCTTGCAAATCGAGTGTTCTTGGAAAGGCATAAATCGGGGTGTCCTAAAGCTCTCCAGAATCCAAGTGGGTCGATGCCCACAAGAGGGCTCATCTGCTCAGCCCGGCTGCACCAGAACCTTCCTCCAAGGGAAAAGATGGGCAGGAACCTCTAGGAATTCCTTAGCGTCAGTGGGCTCGGCTCACGACGTAAGGGTAGCTGTGTTAAAAAATAAATAAGTCGTATTTTGGGGAGAAGAGATAAAATGTTCAGCCCAATGCGTTACATTATACCTAAGTTAAATGTCCATTTATAAGGGAGAGAGAGAGAAAAAAAGAGACAGAGAGAGAGAGAGAGAGAGAGAGTGTATTTATTTTAAGAAATCGCTCACAGAGAGAAAGGCTGGTAAGTCCTAAATCTTCAGGGTTGACCAGCAGGTTAGAGTCGATGCTTCCACCTTGAACCTGAAGGCTGATGATGTAGACAGAAGTATTACTGCTGCCTTGAGGCCAAATTTCTTCTCCTTCTGGCGGGGGGAGGGGGACTCACTCGTCTGCCAAGGCCTTCAACTGACTGGGCGAGGCCCTCCCACTGCGTGACGGGCAGTCTGCTTTGTCCCCCGTCTACTGATTCCGGTGTGAATCACATCTAAAAAGGACCTGCAGAGCAACGTCCAGGCCGGCGTCTGACCGCACCCCTGGGCACTGCGGCCTGGCCACGCCGACGTGTGAAATGAAGCACAGCAGCGTGGCTGTGGCCAGGACCTGTGCACAGGCGATGGTGACCGGCAGCTCATGGCGTCCGGGACACGGCTCCGCCTGCCGCCGGCCCCGGACTCTGGTCCTTCGCGTTCGTGGAAGGGTGCCCGCTCTTCGTGTGACGGGGGACGGCAGGGAGTCGTTTCCCTTGGGTGCTCGAGGGGGGAGTGTCCGGCCAGGGTGTCGGCAGGGCGGGCTCCTTCCGGGCACCCCGAGGCGCGGCCCGCCGAAGCCTGTGGCGGGGTCCGCGGTCCTTGGATCCTGCGGCTTGTGGACGTGACCCTCCCGCCCCGCCTCCGTCTACACCACAGTGTTCACCCCGTGTCCACCCACGGCCGCCCGCCCCTCGATATAGCCCCGATCTCCTGTGTCCATCGGGACGCCAGTCCCGTGGGGGACAGCCCTCCCTGCACACCCCGATGGTCCTCATCATCTCTGTGAGGACCGTATCTCCTTCTGAGGTCCCAGGAGCTGCGACTTCAACACGTGGTTTTTATTTTTTGCGAGGGACGAGGGTTCGGCCGTAACGCTCGCCGTCCGTCCCTTCCGGAGGGGTTGCTGCACCTCTTCAGGACCGCCGTGCGCCCCCCGGTCTCTGCAGACGCGATCCGCATCGGGACTCCCAGAGGCGCGGGCATGTCTCACTGTGAGCATAGCGCCCCCCGTTGAGAGTCCCCGGATCACTATTCACGTACGTGTTGTTCGCCCTGGTTGTGTGCTCTTTGCCGCGAGACTCCGCGTTGGAAATCGAGTCTTTTACCCTGCCCCGTTTTCACCGAACGCTGAGCGCGTTTCCTCTGTGCCCTGGGAAACGTCGCAGATGCTCGCTGCGTGTCTGTCGATGCCTCTGTCGGCGGTGCAGGCTGCATGTCCCTCAGCCAAGCCGGAGGCCGCCGTGGACTGTCCGCGTCTCGTGAGCCCTGGCGGGGGGGGGGCGGGGTCCCCGATCCCACCCTCGTCTGCACCGTGGAAGCTCGGAAAGCAAGGCGGGAGGGGTGCCCGCGCACACATCGTCCCCAGAAGCCAAGGCGTGTGGCGTGCCGCGTGCCCCCTGCTGCCCGGAAGGCTGATCCTGACGGGGGTCCAGAGGCCCCTGAAAGTGTGTGTCCGTGACGAGGCTGCGTTTCCGTGACCGCGTGTGCGTGTGGCTCCGGGCGCCTGTCTCAGAATGCAGAGGTCAGGGCGCGCACGCAGCTTCGTCGGACGAGGCGAAGGCCACGTCCTCACCTGTCATTTCCCGTGCATGTGGCCTCTCGGGGCGCAGGGCGTGGGGACCGGATGCTAATGCTGCCCGGTGATCTGCATCAAAGGCTGGCCCGGTAGCATCGAGCACACACACGTGTGCGCACACACATGCACACAATTATGCACATGCACACACACCCATGCATGCACATGCACACACATGGACACATGCACACAATATACATGCACGTGCACACACCCACACACGCATGCACACATGCACACACACCCATGCATGCACATGCACACACATGGACACATGCACACAATTATACATGCACATGCACACACCCACACACGCATGCACACATGCAGACACGCATGCACACACATGCACACACATGCACATGCACACACACACGTTACCAATGGTCATGTCCAGGTTGCAGGGGGAGAGTGTAGAATCACTATTGCTTTTTGGTTTTTCTCTGAGCTGCAAGATTTTTTGCAGCCACCTGCGTTCCTTTGAGAATATCGCCTCCTTGCTATGCCCTTTAAAAAGTGCTCCCCGATACACATTTGCTCCCACCGAAGGGGGCCAGAACCAACCCGCCTCCCCAAGACGGGCCTCTGCTGGACGGGCCGTTTCAAGCCGAGGGCAGCTGAGAGCCGGCGGTGCAGAATGGGCTCTGCCCTTCCTCCTGAGCGTCTGAAAATGAAGCTCGCGTTTCCCCTTTGCGAAGGAGACCTCTCAAGGAACGTTTCACGCGTGAACATGTGCCAAGACCAGGAAGAAAGACAGCCGCTCTGACCACCCTAGAGACTGGTGTCTGCACAACCACATCAGCCTCGTCTCCCGCACAGTGCCCCCGCGGCTGCCAAGTGCTTCCCCCCTGCGTTTGGAACAGGACGCGGAATCAGCCTGCAGCATCTGGCTGTGTCCCTGAGCTGCGTGTGTGTGTGTGTGCGTGTGTGTGCGTGTGTAAGCATTCATGTGGGTATGTATGCAATTAGCTGGTTTCTAAATTAAATTGGCTGCGTCCCCCCCCACGTGAGTGAGAGCATACGCTGCTTGTCCTTCTCCGTCTGGCTGCGCCGTGGGGAAATGCTGCCGTGGGCCGCGGTGTGGATGCGTCTCGAAAATACCATGCGAAGCCAAATAGTCTTCCCGTTAATCTGCCTTTTGTCAGTGTGCATTGCATGCCCCGGCTACGGAGCCTAAGAGGGTGGAGGGGGAATATAGTTCCTCCCCGACACTGCTCTGATAAATTGTAAGCCTTACCGATTGTACCTCTGTGTACCGAAACGCAGAAATACGCAGGTGAGCCTTCCCTCTCACAGGCAGTGATCATTGCTTCTTTGATGAGAACTTGAAAAAGGTCATTTGCTTTGTGGAAATGTAAGCCCTACTACGCTCCCGGCACCTTGCTGAGCACATGCCTTCAGCACCGGACCTCAGGGGTGTCCCAAGGAGCCATGTCCTGACTGCCGTGACCTTACAGAGAGAGCCTGTCGGAACCACCCACCCTCAGCCTAGGAAACGCCCCAGACTGTTGACGTGTGACACGGGCAGGAACGAAACCAGCGTCCGCTGCCCCCCCAGAGAGCAATGCCACCGCGGGTCAGGATGGACGACCCTTCTCGCATGGACATTTTCCTAGTTTTTAATCATGTCAGGATTATCGAGGTGTTGATTCTGTGCTCAGAAACGCAGACGCTCTGTGCAAACGATCATTCTTCCTCTTTCCTTCTCTGGGGCTGAAAGGCAGAGAATGTGATGGAATTCAGACGATGCCACTTTGGCATAAACGTTATTTTGATTTGGAGGCCGTGGACAAACAACCAGTGTGGGGGGAAAGAAAAATGCCTTCCTGGACCTTCATTTTTTCTGACTAAAATCTGAAACGCCTCCGGAATGAGGATTGCCATCAATCCTTTCTCTTGGAAAGTTTCTCGGCCACATATTTGCCCGTAACTTAGCACCCACAACTTAGCACCCCTAGAAGCCCCAAACCTTTTTGATTTTTTGGTCTAGTTACATCCCTACAATTTCACACCCTTTGTTAAATAGCATATAAGTTCCCAGTCTCATTGGCGCCTTGGGGTTTTCACTTCTTTTCTCTGACGCCCCCACACATGTAAAAATTTAAAAAAAAAAATCACGTGCTCTTCTCCGGTGAATACGGCAGTCGTCGGTTTAATTTGCAGGCCCCAGTTACAGCACAGGAAAGTATAGACACATTTTCCCTCCTGCAGACGGCTGCACAGGACGACATTGTGGTCTCGGGTCGAGCTGCAAATTATGTTTTCAGTAGCTACGCCAGTCATCTCTTGAAAACAAAGTTCCACCTGTGTGGTTTCAGTGCTGCCTCTGGGCACCGTGCGTTACAAAGCGGTTTCTGCAACCTCCCGTCTTCGGCTCACAGGCATGTGGACGTTTCCTGAGCGGCTCTCACCGCGCCGGACGATGCTGACGTGGTTACGGTCGTCCGCGGAGTCTCTCTGTCGCCTGCTCCGCAGACACATTCACACGGCTTCTTTGTGGGTTTTAACCCGAAGCACCTTTGTCAGCCCTCGGCTCTTATCTGCCAACCTGAAAGCGAATCATCTCCTCTCGTTGATTTACTGGGATTCTCTTCTCATTTCCACTGCGGATGTTTCTTTTTCTCTAACGCCGACCTGAGAACCTCTCCTGAAATCCCATTTGACTCTCGAACTGTGTTTTTTTGTTTTGTTTTTTCCCTCCCTTAGAGAAAGGTAGCGATTTCCCCCATTGTCCCATTCCTCATAGGGATGCCCCTGGCGGAAATTTTCTGTCTGCTTTTCTGAATCGTTGGGGCCACTTCGAGTCCGTGTATTTCAGCTTTTCATCCTCGTTTAGTTCAGAGCCTTTGACTGTTCGAGCCGTTGAACGTCGGTGAGTGCTTTCTCTGCATCGAATGTGGAAACCACTTCTTCCTCGTAATCTTTTGCGCATGGTGAAGTCTTCCTACGGTGAATTCCACGCATGGATTTTTTTGTTGTTGTTCATAATTTAAGACACGTGACTGACGTTGAGAGGACGAGGCTGACAGAATATTGGCCACGTCGAGCCGAGAGATCAGCAAGGGGCTGTCTTGCTGCCAGATAGACTTAAAGGGGAAAACGACATTGTGGACACTCAGGGAGTGACTTCCGCCTCAGGGAAGTGCCGTGCTCCGACGGATAAGTACGTGCGTTTTCAGTGTCTCTGCACCCAGCAAAGTGGCCACGAGCCGTAGGGAGCAAAACCCGACGAGGAGGAGCTGGTGATGGGTCATCGGGGGGGAGACGTGGTCAGACATCTTTCTCCAACGCGGATAGTTCAAAGGAGAAAAGAAATTTTTTTTGCAGTGAGGTAGAAGACATCTAAACAGCTACAGCAAGGGGTGTGTGTGCACGCCCCCGTCCCACCATTGGAAAGGAGGCATTGCCCCCCCAAAAGGGAGCACGTCTATGGACAGATGGTGCCTGTGACCCTGAGAACGCGCCCCCCCCAAAATTTCAGAGCATGGGGTCCCCATCTCAGGGGTCCGGCCCCAGCCTGTCGTCAGGGCTGCCCACATGAGAAGCACCGAGGCCCTCGCCCAGGCGGGCACCGTGTAGGTGACACCCCCAGACATTCCCGCCCGTCCTGGGGGCCACAGCACGCAGTGCAGGCTGGGGGCGGTGGCTTCGTCAGGGTGCGAAGGTGGGGTGTCCAGGGCTTCCGGGGTTCGCTCCTCATTGGTGCATTTAAAGCACACGCACGGGAAAGAGGGGGAACGAATCGCGGCTCACTCAGTTGTCGGGGTGTCCCAGGGCTTTGCCCAAGAGGAAGCGCCCTGGGCCGGGGGCACCCCAGTTCCCTCGCCGGTCGGACGGTCGGTGCCGTCCCTGAAACCGACGTCGCTGTGACCTGCTGTGCACAGTGCGGCCGCTCGAGAGGGTGACCTCGGGCAGCCTGCTCCCCGGGGAACACGGACGGGACGCCCAGGGCTCGCGGGAGGGCCGGAGGGGGCGCGGCCGGGCGGGGGCGGGGTGCCGCCACGGCCGTCACCCCGTGTCCTCTTCCGCCTCCTGCAGCTCCTGCTACTCGCCGCACGGAGCCTACGCCCAGAGCAAGCTGGCCCTGGTCCTGTTCACGTACCACCTGCAGGGGCTGCTGGCCGCCCGGGGCCAGCCCGTGACGGCCAACGTGGTGGACCCCGGCGTGGTCCTCACGGACCTGTACAGACACGTCTTCTGGGCCAGGCACGTGCTCACGAAGCTGCCGATGACGTGGTGGTTTTTCAAGGTAAGCGTCCGGCTGCTCGTGCGTCCCTTGTGGGCCGGGTCGGGGGTCCCCCCCCCCGGACGGCCTTTTCCGTGCCGCGTGAGATGCCGGGGAGGGGACGGACGTGTCACGCCTGCCCTCCGAAGCGTGCGTATGCCAGCGTCCCGGGCAGCTGAGGGGCGTCCACGCCCTCCCCGCTTCTCCCGCGAGGGAGGGAGCGGGCGCTGGGCCACCCTGAGCTGGGGACACATGGTACGAGGGCCACCAAGCAGGTGCCAGCGAAACAAAGCCATTAGTGCGCCCCCCCCCCCAGAGGACAGCTGCACTTATGCAGAAGTGGGGCAGGAAGAATCGCAGCCCCGCGGCCGAAGGTACGGGGCATTTCCGCTCCGGGGTCCCCCGCGCTTGCCCAGCAGGACCGCGGGGTCCTGTCCTCTCATGCGGACGTAGGTGTTTTTCGTACCTGCTTTTCGGTGCCTCTGGGTGCTCGTCACACCCGAACCCCCGAGGGCTTCGAGCAAGGGTTGTTAACGGCCAAGGTGGACGGTCGGGGTTCGGGGGCCCGGGCGGAGCTGGCGGGGCGGCCCTTGCTCGAGCTCGGGGGCTTTGCCGACTGCGGTGGGCGCCGTTCCCGGTGGCACCTCGTCCGCGGTCTCCCTCGTCCCCGCGGGCGGGGAAGAAGCAACACCCTGCGAGGCGCCGGCCGCCCACAGCCATCGGATCCCGTGCCCAGAGCCGCCGCCTGCATCTCTGGACTCCGCGGTCCGACCCCCGGGCGCGGAGGCTGCCGGCCGCCGGGTTCAAGGGCATCTCGCCCGGGTCGGAGGACCGTGCGCGCCCGCTGCCGTGAACGCCGCCTCGGGGCCGAGAGGGTCGGCGAGCGCGGCCCTTACGCCTCTCAGAGGCGCGTGGTCCTCGTCCCCAGACGCCCGTACGGCCCCCCTTGCCGCCATGCCTGACTCTCTTGGTGAGAGGTCGAGGTTTGGGGGGCTCCCGTTGCGCGCAGGGTTTTCGGAAACCGTTTTTGCAACCTACGAATACAGCCGAACACAGAGCAGACGTGCAGCTTGGGAGTAAACCGCGCCCGGCCCACGTCACCGCACGCTCTTCCAAATACCTTCCTGTCGACGGTGAGTGGCGGGTCGGGCGTGAACGCACGTGTCCGGGGGCACACGGGACCCTAAGCCTCCGCCGCGGCCGTGCGGCCTCTGTCCACGCTGACGCACGTGAACCGCACGCGTGTTTCGGTCTGTTCCCCTCGAGTCTTTTCGGTGTGGAAACCACGTGCTTTCGGTGCAGACACAGGGTGGCTTCCCGCCATCGTTTGCCGCCCTCAGCCGAGACAGCTGCTCCCCCCCCCCCGGCTCCACCCCCAGCGCCCGGAGGGGACGTTACAGGCGGCAGCTCCGGGTCGTCACGTGCCCCCGTGCTCTGCAGACCCCCGTCTGGGTTTCAAGGACAGCTGGAGCCGTGCCCGGTCCACGCCCTGGCTTGCACCTCCGCACCTCTGTGCACGCCGTCCTGGGCACCGCCTCGTTTCCCGCAGAAGCAGCATTTGCTGAGCCACGTGATGACTTTCCTCTGCGCGTACGGACCGTCTCGGGTCCCCTTTTCGCACGTGGAGGCTTCTCTGGAAACCTGTTTGCTCCACCCCGTCGGTGACTCAAGCAATCGACGGTGTAGCTGGCCCCACAACCTTACTTATTCTACAGGGCACAACATGTCACGTGCGTCTGCTTACCCGAATACGTATATTTATTATTATTTGTACGTCGTACTTGATCACGTGCGATGCCGTCTAGCATTCCTACTTAAATTTTATTTTTTAACGGCGCATCGGCATTGAATTTTACGGAGAACGTCTCCGCCGAGAGCAGGGTCGGGCACGCTCGGCTGCACGAGCTGGCCGTACGCTTTTGCAGTCCAAGTGTTGTCGGCTCAGACACACACGGCCGTGCACACGTCGAGCACTTTCCTGTCACAACAGAGGCTCGGCAGGCCACGGAACCCCGGAGGAATTTGCTGTGCGGCCCCCTTCAGAGAAGGCGGCCGGCTTCGGTCGAGAGAGGTGGCTGTCTCTTCGTGCCCTTCGACGTCCTTACTCCTCCGACAGCGGTGCGTTCCCCTCGTGTGCTGTGTTTCTGACGCTGGGCCACGGAAACGTAGAGGATTTGTGCAAATGCAGAATGACAGGGAGACTCCAGAAGGCTTCCGTTCCATTCCCGTCCTGTCCACGTAAGAAGAGGCTGAGTCTCAGGAAGCGTCTGCCTTGGAGAATGGTCGGCCTTTGAGGACGCCCGGGAGGTGGGCCTCGGGCCAGGCGGGTTCTGGGCCGGGTCTCGCCGTTCCTCTGACGGCCACAGGTTTGCCGAGGCTTCCCGGGTGAGTTCTTCAGCATCGGGCTTCGGTCGCTGTCTGCTGCACCCCGTCGCGGGTCCGTGAACACCGCCACCGAACCTCGCCGCACGGGGCCCACGTGCCGCCCCTAAGCGCCCCACGGAGCCAGCTGCCCCCTCCCCGGCAGCCGGTCCCGTTTCCAGCGGAGTGAATGCCCCTTCTTTCCCGTTTCCTTCCGTATCGGCTCATCTTTTCTCCGAATTGCTCAACCAACGGCGTCTCGAAATCCTCTTTCGAAGTGTGAGGTCTTTCACCGGCGACATATCGACACGTGTACCTGCCGAGGCCCCTGCTAGCTGCGGGGGACACGTTGCAGCACCCCAGTGGTCGTACAACGAAGGGGACTTGAACACCGGGGGGGGGGAGGGACACTGGGCTGAGGCACGTGGCTCCCTCGTCCGCGGGCCCCTCTGCGCACGCCTCGCTCCGACGACCCGTTCGTTCTGGGTAACACCGTCTCCTGAGCGTGTCGTGTAAATCCAGCCCCCCCCCGTCTCCCCTGCCTCCGCCTCGCCCCGGGCGGCAGGGGCCGCGCTGCAAACCGTCCCGCGTGGCCCCAGGACGCGAGACCATCTCCGTGAGCGTCTCGTAAATGTTCGTGACGTTGAAGCACACGGAAGAGACTCCCACCGCGCCCGGCGGACGCCCCGACGGCTCTGGCAGGAGGGCAGGAAGCGTGGACGGGGACACAGCGTGCCGCCCCCGACACTCTGGGGGCCCCCGGGTCTTCGGCGCGGCCGCCGCCTCCGACAGAAGCCACGTGGCATCCGCGTCCCGTCCTGCACGTCCTGAACGACCAGCGTGGTTTGTTGTTTTTCCTTCAGCCGTAGATAGAAGCAGGGTGTGTTGTTGGCGCCGAAGGCGGCGTTGCTGAGCGAACCTTCTGGGCTCCTCGGAACCTCGTGTCCCGGCCCCCGACGGTGGGCACCGGGGGCCGCACGGCCCGCCCCGGCTCAGGCATCGGTCTACACCACAGGCCCCTGGGACGGGCAGCGGCTCAGCCTTCGCCGGCCACCTCGAGTCTCTTCGGGTCATTCGTATCCTTTTTCGGTCTTTTTCACAACCCTTTCCCGGATCACAACGGTTCTTTGAGACGCCAGGCCTTTCCCTGCGTGACTCTGCGCCTTCTTCAAGAGCCCAGCCGGACTCAGACGTGTCCCCAGCCCCCGTCCCGCGTCACGACCCAGCCCGTGTGGAGGCGCTCGTGGGAGCAGGCGGCACGTCGCTGCTGACCGCACCGACGTCGGAGCCAGGGACCGGGTTCGTGTCGCAGCCTCGCGCCCCCCAGCCTGGCCCGTCGCCCCTCAGCCGCCCGTGCCGGGGAGGGCTGGCCGGCCGCCGCTGCGGGTGCACCGGCCAGGAAGCTCCCACCGCGCACGGCTTCGTTCCTTCCCCCGGCCACGCCCAGGCAGCGCTGGGTCGGTCACACTGGCTCCCGGAGACCACGGCGCGGCTCGGGGCGCGGGCGGCCGGGGCGAGGCTCGTGGGGGCTTCTCAGGGGCTCCCCGGCCTCGTCCCTCCTCAGCACCGCGGCGTGCCAGGCCCTGGGGCGGTGCGGGCCGTGACAGCGGGTGGACGGAGGGTTCGCGTGGAAGGACCGAGTTTTCCGTGAGCTGTGCAGACGCTCAGGGTGGACGAGGTACGCATGACATGGTGGCGGCTCTGGCGGCTTCCTGCCCGGGGGGTGGAGACGCCGCCCCGTGCTCGGCGCTGGCTTTGCCCACCTGGCGTCTACCACGTGCCCAGGCTCACGCTCGAAGGCCACGCGGGTGTCCCTGGTCCCCACGACCGGCCCCGGGGCCGAGGACAGCGTCTTCCTGCTGCCCTTACCTGTCACCGCGGCCCCCTGGCTGGTCTGGGCCACCCTGGGTGGGTGCGTGCGTGTGTGTGTGCGTGTGCACGTGAGTACGTATGTGTGCATGAGAGCATATGTGTCTGCGCACCAGCATGCGTGTGTGCACGTGAGCACACGTGTGCACACTCCCGTGTCTGCGTGCGGGGGGCAGACCGTCCGAGGCTCCTGTCACTCGGCAGCGGCGAACCCGCCCTCTGTGACCTTGGCCCCCCGCCCCTGAGCATGTCCCCGAGGTCCGCACGCGCCTCAGCCCCCGAGAAACGCGCCTCGCTGCGTCGGCGCCGAGCACCGTCGGGCGGGCGCCCCGAGCCGGTATCAGCACCGGGGGCCCCGTCGGGGAGCGGCCGCCGCAGCGGGGGGGGTCATCCGCTCGGCGGCAGGGGGCGGGCGCATCGCCGAGGCCAGCGTGCGCTGCTCACCCTTCCTCTCCCCGCAGACCCCGGACGAGGGAGCCTGGACGTCCGTCACGCCGTGGCCGCCCCGCAGCTGGAGGGCCTGGGCGGCCGCTACCTCTACAACGAGCGGGAGACCCGGTCGCTGGCGGCGACCTACGACCCGAGCTGCAGCGGCAGCTCTGGGCCCGGAGCTGCCTCATGGCCGGCGTCCCCGACACGCTGTGAGGCGTCCCCGCCGCACGGGCCACGCCCGGCCGCCCGCAGGGCGCTGTCCCCGCGGGGGGGGGGAGAACTCGGGGGGCAAACGCAGTGACTGAGGCCCCGGGCGGGGGTCCCCGGTGCCATGTCCTGATACCCAACTGTCACATTGTCACAAGTGCCATTAAACACTGCCAGCCACGTGCGCGGTGTCCGTGCTTAGCGCCCGGCGGGCGAGCGGGCTCGGGGTCTGCAGCCGCGTGGCGTGCGCCCCGAGGGGCCCTGCGACCTTCGCCCTCACCCCTCATTCCCCCGGAGGCCGGGCTTCCCCGTGCGGGTCCCGAACGGCACCACCGCAGGCCACTTCCACCCGCCCATCGCGGGCCCTGGGACGGGCCGTGCCCTGGGCCACCGTCTCCACGGTGGCCTGTCCCTCGCTGCCGCCAGCGTGACGGTGGCGTCACCGCCTTCGGCCCACGTGTCGTGCGGACAGGTGACCCGGGCTATAGGGGACGGGACAGGGACCGGGTCCCCGGTCACCAAGGGGCTCTGGAGGACAGGACTGGGGCCTGCACACTCGTCACCGGGGACATTCGATTGTAGAATACATGTGACCGTGGAGACAGACCCGGCTGGGCTGGGGCCAGCACCCGGGGACGCCCGGGGCCCCCAGACGCTGGGAGAGGCAGGGAGGACCCTCCCCGGGCCTCCGGAGGGACCGAGGCCCTGGACCCCTGATGTCCCACTGCTGGCCCCCAGGACGGCAGAGGCCGTGTGGCTGTAATAAGCCACCACCAGTTGGTAGAGTTTGCCCCGTGACAGTCAGTCACACCGGGCGTGGACGGCCCAGGCCTTGCCCGGCCTCGGGGCCCCCGCCACTTCCCCAGCGTCAGGCGAGGCGGGCTCGGCCCTGTGTGAGGGGCGCTGGGCCCCACATTGCACCCAGGGGAGGCGAGCTTCGCAAACGCGATTGAGGGGCGCCTGCCTGCACCCTGCGGCTCTGCACCCCGGACTTCGCACTGCCGTCCGCTGGCCAGCTCCCTGTCCCCGCTCTCAGCCGACCGATCCGGCCGCGGGCCCCAAGCGTGCATGGCCGTCCCCACCGGCAGCCTGTCTGCGGGGTCCCCGGCGGGCGGGTCCGGTGGCTCCTTCAGTCCCTGCTCGGCCAGATGGACGGGCTCCTCACCCGCCCTCGGGGACGGACGGCTGCGGGGGACCATATCGTACAACGCGGCGCAAAGCCGCCCACCCCGAAGTCCGGGGAGCGTGACGAAGCCACAGGGCTTCGTCCCAGCCTCCCGCGTGTGAGGCTCGGAGGCTCGGACCGCACGTTCCCGGGCTCGTTTCTGGGGGGCACATCGGCTGCTACGTAGAGATGCTCAAGCCGTCCCCTTGTGCGGCTGAGTCGGAGACCCACCCCCGCCCCGCGCCCTGCCACACCCTAAACTCCGCCCAGCCCTGGGCCCAGACGCTGGGGTCTGTGAGGGCAGCCACGTCCGGTCCTCGCCCGACATCATCCTGTGCTCAGGTGGCTGTCCCTCTGTGAAGCCTCCAGCCTCGCCATGTCTGCCTGCTGTCCGAGAGCCCGGCCAGCCGAGCCCCTGCACGCAAGGGCCGGCCGCCCCCGCCATCGTCACGAAGTTCATGTCCAGCCACGGGCTCGGGGCGGGGCTGCAGGGTGGGCCCAGCCACGTCGACATCCCCTCCGCCCCTGAGAGGCCGAGCTTGCTGGCCCCCCGCGGAGGCCGAGGTCCGCAGGCCGGGGAGACGGGCTCCGAGGCCATGGTCACCGGGCGCTGGGTGCTCACTGCTCCCTCATGCTTGTTGCTGGACCGGCATCTCTGAGCCTCCCCTGTCCTGACGTCCGGGCTGAGCTGACGCCCGTGACGTGGGGCATCCGGGCACTCAGGGTGTGCAGCAGCGTCCCTGGTCCCCACCCAGCAAAGGCCAGCAGCACTTCCCTCAGCGGTGACAAGCAGAACTGTCCCCAGTTACGGCCAAGGGTCCCCTGGTGAAACGTTGCAAACATGTAAAGCCGTACGGTGTTAGACTTGCAGACAGAAGGTCACAGGTTGGCAGGTCGTGAACACCTTAGGCTTTGTGGGGTGGGGGAGGGGGGAAGGCCTGGCTGCAGCTTCCCGCCCCCCGCCCCCCGCCCCCCATGCTCCCGTGGGGTGGACGTGCACCGTTTCCGGTCACAGCGAAGTCCCGCCTGACAGAAATCGTGCCACGTGCTGACTCTCCTCCTAACTCACAGGCTCCATGGTGGATGGATGGAGGGATAGAGAGATAGATAGATGTAAATGATAAATAGATACATAGATAGATACATAGATAGATACATGGATAGATACATAGATAGATACATGGATAGATACATGGATAGATACATGGATAGATACATAGATACATGGATAGATACATGGATAGATACATAGATACATAGATACATGGATAGATACATGGATAGATACATAGATAGATACATGGATAGATACATAGATAGATACATAGATACATGGATAGATACATAGATACATAGATAGATACATAGATAGATACATAGATACACAGACAGACAGACAGACACCTCCATGGTGGGCACTGTGTAGCTTTCATTGTGGCCTTTATCGGGGGGGGGGAGGTTACAGTGTTTCCTGGTCACGCATTCCTCCAGGAGGCTTGGAGGGCCCTGCGGGGCAGGGAGGTGACTTGGGGGCACGGGTCCCGCCTGGGCGCCCGCCTGGGTCCCCGAGGACGTGACCTCATTCTGTCTCGTGGAGACGGATTTTGGTTCCTCGGTCTTCAGGGGAGGGCGGCCTGGCCCCAGGCAGCTCCAGCAGCGGCAATGAGATCACCCCACTCATCCGCGCGATGATTCCTGCCGCCTCCCCCTGCGTGACGTCCCCTGCTGCCCGTCCGTCACGCCCTCTGCCCAGCAGGGCAGGGAAGAGCGGGACCGTCCCTCACTTCCTACCGGTGGGAGTCAGGGAGGGGGCAGGCCGGGCAGGGCGTCCACCCCTCACACAGCCAGCAGCCCAGGGCCCTGCGTCCCCAGCCCGGGGCGGCTTCCTGTCACTTCTGTATCAGCCAGGGGTCCGCAGAGAAACAGAAGCAAGGGCAGGTAGATCGCAAGACGCACACACAGCGACCTAGGCAGGCGACAGAGGACGGGGGGCATGAGCAGCGGTGACGACGGACGGTGGACCCCAGCTGTGCCAAGCACGCACATCAAGGCGTCACGCGTAACCGTGGCTCTCACGCTGTCCCGAGAGAGAGAAAGCCACGTGCTAAGGACGGGCACTTGGCAACACGGCCTCACTGGGGACCGGGGTCTGTGCAGAGGTGACTAAGCCAAGGGACGGAGCTGAGTCCCGGCGCTCGGAGGCAGACAGAGGGTCCCTCGCCTCGGCCGACCTGTGAGGCGGGCACGGCCAGGTCCCTCACATCCGTCCTCCCCCAAGAGGGACCCGCGAGGGCTTTCCCGGCGCCTGCGGAGAGAGGGGACGGGGTCCGGCCTCGGACTCGCACGGTCGCCGGACGAACCCAGCGAGGTGGCGTCCGGGGGCCACCGACTCCTTCGGGGAGACTTGGAAGGCGTCGTGGCTTCGGGGACCTGCCTGGGTCCGTCCTCGGTCCCCTTCGCTCCTGCTCTGCCCACGCTCTGCGGAGGGGTGAACGCTCGTTCTCACAGAAGACGCCCCGTCCCGTGGCCCACGCCCCCCCCCCCGTGAGTATAGCGAAGGACCCCCCTTCACCACCACAAGGGGACGCGGCTCGGCCTTCGGCGCTGCTGATCCCTGGCCCGGCTCAGCGCCCGGCAGAATCCGCCTGCGCGCGCGCGCGTGTGACCCTCCCACTGTGGGTTCTTCCTGATGCCACCTGCTCGCCGAGCTGCGTCCACCCGGCCACGTCCCTGCTGCACTCACTCCGGCTGCTGCTGCTGCTGCTGGTCCCCTCCCTGCCCTACACCCAGCCCTTAACTCCCGCCTGCGCACCCCCCGGGCTCCACCCCCGGCCTACGACCACCACGTGGTTCCTCACCACCCCTTCCGGCTTCGGCTCGGAGAGGCCCATGTCCACGCCAGGTCCCGGAGGAGCCTCGAGCTGAGCGAGGGAGCGGCAGGGCCGATGCTGCCCCCGGCCTGCCTGGCAAGGGGCGGCCGGGGCGCTGGCCCCGGAGGCCGCGTCCAGTCCCGCCTCGTAGTCACGCCTGGCTGCTGTGTGGGGGCTCAGCCGTCCCACGTACGAGCTGGCCGCCTCGGGGTCCTGCACCCCAACGTCATCTCCCTCCTTGTGTCCCCACGTTCTGTCCCCCGAGACTGTGGCACTTCCTCCCACAGCATGCTGCGTGGACGGACGGTGGACGGAGGGAAGGACAGACGGATGGCAGGCGGCGTAGACACCTCACCCTGATGGCAAAGCTCTGTCCGCCAGTTTCTGAAGGCCCCTCCCTGGCCGCCCCTGCCCCGTCTCTCCAGCAGGACAGACACCTGGCCGTGTCCCCCCGACGGGCCGATGGCTCCCGTCCGCTGGAAGCGGTGGAGCCGCGGGTGGGCACGGCTGAGTCGTCACCGTCGGGCACGGCTCAGTCGCCGCCGTCAGCCGGGCGGCCCTCGCAGACTCAGCGGGGTGTGGGCGTCGAGCCCCAGCTCTGTGTAGAATACATCGCCGCGCCTCGTAGCTGGGACCAAACAGCCCTCAGGACCCCCCGGCAAACGCCGTCCCCGCTCTCCGGCGGCCGCTGCGGGGGACAGCGGTGGCTTCGGCTGTGGGTGCGGGACGCTGGGGTCTCGGGTCCGGTGGGAGGCCAGCGTGCCAGACGCAGACAAACACCGCCGTTCTTCCTGTCTTCCCCCGGTGTGGTTTGCGGGCACGGCTTTGCCGGGGCCACCCTCCGATTTGTGCCTAAGCCCCGTCCCACGGAGGCATACGACGCCCTGACAGCCATGATGTCAAAATCAGTCCCTGGGGCGAAGGGGCTGGTTTCGTTCCAGACGGCCATACGCAGAGATGCTTCGTTCTGACTCTTGTCGTTGCTCCCAGAAGGGACGGCAATGCACGTCTCTACGTCTGCACTGGTTTGGGGACTAAGCTCCTGCAGAGAGAAGCCACTGCTTGTTCCAGGGGAGTTAAAGGAGAGAGAGAGAGACAACATCCAGGCGGCCTTCGGCAATGGCTTCCCAAGGAGCCGTGGGTGGCAGCTCGACACACCGGTGAGCGGGAACGGAGCCACCGAAACCGCCCGGCCTCGCCCCCCACCGATGGTCACAAGGCCGCTGGGCTGTGGCCTCACGGGGCCGTGCGATCGTCACGTTCCGTTGTTTCTAAGCCACGGACGGTGACCGCGGCCCTGTCCCCGTGAAACCACCCGTCACGTCGCCGTCCACCCGGGAGAAAGACAAGAAGCAGCTCTTTTCACACCGACTCGTGTCCTCGGAAGCCCGCGTGGCAGCTCCGCTGACTCAGCTCATGGACGTCAGAGGCTCAAGGACGGCGGTGACGATGCTGGGGACGGCGGCCGTGAGGGCGGTGACGGTGGTGACGGTGGTGACGGTGATGCCCATTCTGCTATGAGGCTCACGTCGCTCGGAAAATGAGACGGGGGACGCTCCCGTGCGGGGTTATCGTCTGACATCTTGCCTCTCGATCTCGCGAACATGGTTTACGGGACACAGCAGAATCGGCGTTAGGCGCCACGCAACACGGGTGCCGAGCTCCTGCTCAGGGTCTGTAGGGGAGGATGAGACGAAGCACTGAGGCATCGACCCGTGCCCTGCTTCCGAGCTATGTTTAGTGTGCGTATTCTGGGCATCAGGACTGTACGAGACGCGAGAGACATAGAAACAAAGAGGCCAGCGAGGCCACAGCACGGCCTTGGCGCGGTGCACGAATGACGCCGTGAGCTCTTGCTGGCCCAGGGAGCACCTGGAGGCCGCCCCCTTGACCGCAGGTGCGGCTCTGCTCCGTACATTCCTGCCCAGATCCTCCCCTCTTGCGCACACGTATTTGAAACTGCCTCGGGCCAGATACTGCCGGGGCTTGAAGGACACGTGTCAGGACCGTTTACGTCCTGCAACCAGTGAGCCAACGCGAAAGGCGAAACCGGGCAGGGCAGGGCGGAGGGCCGCCCGGCGTCCGCGGGGCACGGCTCCGTCCTCCGCGGAAGCTCAGAGTCAGTCGCTGCCTCGCGTTGGCGGGAGGGGTCCCCATTGCCGTGCGTCCCTTCACCTCTCTGCCCGTGGCCCACGCACACGGCAGACTCTCTCGGCCCACGGGAGCTGCAGGCAGCCGAGCTGTCGCCCGGAACCACGTCGGCCTTCGGTCACTCGGCCACCCTGCCTATGTCCACTCCCTCCTGGTTCCACACTCGCTCGCCTTGCCTGCTCGAGCGCTTCATCTCCGGAGCGACACTCGTGACGGGCATGGTCCGTGTCCGTGGGCCTGGGCCGTGGCGCCCAGACACGTTGACCAAATAGTCCGCGGCTCTCAGCGAGGCTGTGCCGGGCGGCGTTAACGCTGAGCTCCGCGGACTCTGAGCAAAGCAGGTCGCCCTCCGTGGCGCGGGCGGGCCTCGCCCGATCGGTTGCAGGCCTGACAAGAACAAAAGGCTGAGCCCCCCTGAGCAAGAGGGAGGTCTGCAGTGGGCGACGTTTGGCCTTGAACTGCAATAGAGTCGCTTTCTGGGGGCTCCAGCAGGTTTTGGAAGGGCCAGCCTCCTTGCGTGAGCCGGTTTTCTAAATCTCTGTCTCGGACAGAGGGACACGGATGGATGGATACGTACGTACTTCCTCTTGGTTCTCTGCGTCTGGGGAACAGTGGCAGATGCGGGCATTTAGGCCTGAATGTGAAAACCAGGTCCCACACAGGGCCGGACCTCATCAGCTCCTGCGTGCTTCTTTGGGCAAATGCGCCTGTGGTCCGTGTTCTCACGTAAGAGTCACCCGTGAGCCTGTCACACTCGGCCTTCCCTGTTCGTTTGGAGCCCAGCATGAGACGGTGCCATTCGTCAAAACTCTTAAGTTGGGTCTTGGGCATCCCCGCTCCCATTGGTATAATTTACTCAGAATATTCCACGATGAAGGGGCATGCCCGGCCACACCGGGGGCGCGTCCTGCATTTCGCTGACACCCACCTGCATTTGTCTCTCTCGCTCTTTTCCTGCCCTAAGAATCGTCTCTGGCTTTGGGTGTAGACTTGCCAGAGTAAATGACAGCACACCCGATAAAGTCGAATTTTTTTTTTTATAAACGCCTGTTTTTAGTATGACTCCGTACCAGATATTGCCTGATAAATGCAAAGAGTATTTTAGTATACACACGTCTCGTGCTGTGCTTCGGACGTACTTCTACTGAAAAGAATTACGTGTTGTTTATCTGCAAGTCGAACGTGAGTCTGTGGACTGTGTGTTTATTTGCTAAAGCTAGTGGTGCTGTTTCAGCATCTCTGGGCGACCATGGAGGAGCCGTAGATGATAACCGGACAATAACTTACTGAGTACATGTGAGTGTGTCTTTTCTGTCTGTGTTGCATGATGTCTGTGCATCACACTGGGTCAGAAACACCCAAGATCACTGGGCTTAAAGAAACTAAAGCACAGTGAGTCCTCACGTAATGTCGTCAGCAGTTCCTAATGACCAGTAATGAAGCGTGTTTTGCCACACGCGCAGTAAGACACACGGGAGCTGGGATCCGATGGCGTCGCTTCGCCGGTCCGACGAAACGCTGTCCAGCTGCATTGGGCACGGTCACCACTGTGTTCGTCCTTGGCGGTCACACCGGTAGCTTCTTGTCGACGAAACGGATTTGTCTGCAGAAAGGTCCTCGTCGGGGCCGGACCGGGAGCTGGACGCCACCGTCAGGGCATGCTCTGCCGTCCGGTGAGTCCGAGGCCATGTGGCAGCTCCTGGCTGAGTGCTGGGTGCTTGGCCTGCCGCCTTCTCGTCCGGTCCTCCGCTCGCCCACTGGAGATGACGCCGTCGATCCGGCCTGCCCGTCACGTGTCACCCTGAACCCTGGTGCCGTGATCGACGGCGGGATCCTCACAGAAATGCTCTTTTTTGCCTGGAGGCTGTGGGGTCCAGCAGAAAAGGGACCATGTGTTGCTTGACCCCCCCACGGCCCGACCGGCCCCTTCTCGGCTGACATCAGCGTCCGCTGCACATCGGTCGAATTAATAAGGCAGCGATGAGTTTATTATTCTTGTCCAAAGAAACGAAAGGAAATACAATTCAGGATTCATCCCTGTTTCGCCATTTCCTCATGGGTTCATGTTATTTCTCCAAAAATGCATCCGGGAAGGTATCAGTCCGCACGAAAGGTGACCACGATACAAACCAACGTGAGAATCACTGCGGGAACACACGCGTGTGCGAGACACGATTTCGTCGACAGAAACATCGACCGTGCCTTAAAACGAACTTCGCGAGGAAGCCGGTCGAACAGGCGCCGTCGTCCCAGACAGCACTGTCCGGGGGATTAAAGGCGAGTCACGCAGAGAGTGTCCCGCGAGCTGCCTCCATCAGCGGCCGGGACTCCGGGCTGTTTTCCCACGCGGCCGAGCGCCTGCTTTTGTGAGGAGGGGGTTCCTGTGACCCCCGGGCATATGGGACGTGAGCTGTGGGTCAAGCTGACGCTGCAAAGTGGGCTTGCACCTTCCGGCTCTCTCCCCCCACGTTTTAAAAAAAGGAAAATTACTGTAGATTTCTTAAAATAGAATCGAGCCAGGGGCACGCCACGGGTGCGTGCGTTGTGTTATGGCTCTTAATCCTTTCAAGACACCGACCTGGGGTGGCCCGAGGGAAGGCTGGGAAGAGGACATTGTATCGTGAGGTCAGAGAGGGGAAAGGAAGTGAGTGTGTGGGCTCCAACGGGGGATTCCCAGCGTCCCTTGCAAGTCCCGCCCTTGCCACCGCCAGCCCCTCTGTCGTGGAGGGCGGAGTGTCGTCCATCTGCCCTTGTGCCCGTTGACCGGTGGCTCGGAGCGGTGAGTGACGGCCCAGGGTCAGCCTGGGAGGGAGGGAAGTGTGATGTGCTTAGCAGCTGAGTGTTCCCCCAGTTTTCCGGGGCTCCTGGTGTCCTGTCATGTGTGTGAGTGAGTGAGTGTGTGTGGCTATGTGTGAGTGTGAGAGTGTGAGTGTGTGTATGTGAGAGAGTGTGTGAGTATGTGTGTGAGTGTGAGTGTGTGTAAGTGTGTGTGATAGTGTGTGAGTGTGAGCGTGCGTGCGTATGAGTGTGTGTGTGAGTGTGCACGTATGTCAGAGTGAGTGAGTGGAGAATGTGCATGTGTGTGAGTGACTGTGTGCGTGTATGTGTGTGCGAGTGTGCGTCTGTGTGCGTGTGTGAGTGTGTGTGTATGTGAGTGTGAGTGGTGAGAGAGTGTGCGTGTGTGTGGTGGCTGTGAGTGACTGAGTGCGTGTGTGTGCGTGTGAGTGGGTGTGCGATCCCGGCACCACCACACCTTTAGGCAAAGCCCCGGCGTGGCGCGTGCATTCTCCCGCCCCCTGCTCTCCTGCTTTGGCGCCGGTCGCCACTCCTCACCAATCAAGCGACGAAGAACGCGTCGCGGGCGGGTGGCCGGCGTAGAGCGCACGGGGAGTCCTTGACGCGCCCGGGCCATGGCCCCGTCCCACGCGTGTGAGGTCTCGCCGGCGAGAGGCAGGCCGGGCGCCGGGTGCCCGCTCCTCGCCGCCGGGGACCCCGTGCCGTCCCGCGGGTGACGAGGACACACGGCCGCCGGCCGGGCTCCTCCGCGGGCGGCTCCCGGTCGGTTTCGCGATGTCCGGCTCTTGTTGTTTACGACTTGGCTTCCCGTTGCGCCCCGCACCGCCGTGACAGGGCCACGTGACGCCGAGGGCTTTTTCTGTGCCAGAGCCAGAGAAAATTGTAGATTCTCTGACACACGCGCGCCCAAGCCTGTACTTTTCGCTGCAAACGCGGGTAATTGCTGGCTTTCTTGTAGCTGCGGGTTAATGTATGCACGCCCATGCCTTCCTTCCGAGAAGCAAAAAAAAAAAAAAAAAAAAACAATAATAATAATAATGATGATGCGGCCGCGCAGCGGGTCTGCGTGAGCCTGCGATCTCTCAGCTGTCACCCTGGCCTCTGCATGGCGAACAGCTTCTCCAAGTTTACTCTCCCGTCTTGCACGACTTCGGAGGCTGACAAGAAAATGTGCTCGTGAGCAACGTCTGGGTCCGAGGGCCGCGCGTGCGCGCGGTGTGGCCCACGGCATCCGCGTCCCCGGCTGGCCTCCGCGTCATGCCCGGAAGGAGAAGCAACCTGATTTGTAGCAACTCCCTTTCTCTGCGTTTCTCACGTAAAAAATCGGTCCCCGGGGCCTGCTCGGTCACTGCAGGGCCCCTGTGACAGCATGCAATTGCCGTGCCAGAGGCCCGGCGGCCCGCCGACCCTCGCGGAGATGATGGGTATGAGGAACGTCAGAGCCGGGCGCAGGGACAGGACCCGGCTGGCAGAGGAAGGCTGTGATCGCGCGGCGGGGGGCTTCGTCGTCATGACGCCCTGGGGTTCCGTCGTGACTGACGCCGTCTGGCGGCTGCCCCGGCCCGCCCCGCCCCCCGAGATAATGATGGCGTTGCCGCGCGTGGGCGTTGACTGTTTGGCAGGGAGGACCCTCGGCCAGCACCGCTGGCTCGGGCGGGTGGTCATTTCACACAGCTCATCCCCTCCTCCCATCTCAGCACGATGCCACTGCCATCCGGTCGTGCGCTCGGACCGGCGCCGAGGCCGCCGTGGGAGTGGCAGCCGGGTCTGCGTGGGAGCCCAGCGGCTGGCGCGTCGAGCACCGTCCTCTCCTTACCCAGGAGGGCAGAGGAAATGCGGCCTCTGTCCAGAGTTTCCTCCCCTGCGGTGAAAAACGATACGTCCTGAGCACGAATCCGCACATCTCATCTCAGACGTGCGGTTGGAAGGCTGCGGGGGAGCGAGCGGCGGGGAGGGCCGGCGGCCGAGCGGAGCGGGCGCTGACGCGGCCCCCCGCAACGTGGTTCCCCCCAACGCGGTCCCCCCCACAGCGTCTGCTGCAGGAGCAGCTTACGCGCCGCGATGCGGGTATTGGGGGCGGCCGCGCCCCACGGCGGTTGTCGGAACTGTCCCTCCCCCCACCCCGTGCGTGCACGGCACGGACTGGGCTCTGGCCTGAGACGAGGAGCCACCCCGACATTCGTGACGACAGGGACGGCCCTGGAGGGTGTCCCGCTGAGCGAGACCCGCCACACAGGGCCACGCGAAGGCCGTGCGGGCCGCCCTCGCAGCGGGCGGGAGGAAGCGGCGTCCGCAGCCGCCCACGGCGCGGGTCGGGCGCGGGGCTGCGCGTGAGCGGGCGGAGAGGGGCTGCGCAGAGGGCACGGAGCGCGTTGCGGGGATGTCCCGCACGGCGGGGGGGACGCAGCTCGCGGGCGGCCGCGTGGTTTGGTGTGTGCAGGTCTGCTGAGGGCGCAGGTCCCCGGCCCCGTTGGGTGACTTCCTACGAACACGGGAATCCCCGCGGGCCCCGGGGCGGCCGCTGCACCTTCACCGGCTGAGGCGCGTGCGACACCACGGGTGTGCCCGCGTTCGGGCTGCGTCCCTGGCCGACGGCCACCGCGGGCTGGGGCGTCACACGCCCAGCGTCGTCCTCACGCAGGGAGGTTCGCAGGCGGCGGCCCCAAGGCTCGGGGACGGCCGCGTCGGGCGTCGGCGCCGTGGCCGCCGGGGCCCCGCCTCCCGCACGTGCGGGGAGCGCAGAGGACACCCCCGTGCAGTGCGCGCGGGGTCCCCAGGGGCCAACCCCTCAGCTGCACAGAGAACAGGACTCGAGCTGTCACGTGACCCCGTCGCCCCGCCCCGGGTGTCCGTCAACCTGGGAAAAACGGGAAAACGCTGATGCGCACGACGCGCGCAGCCGATGCTCGCTGCGGCTCCGTTCACCGAGGCGGAGACGGCAACGCGGGCCCCGTGGACCGTGACGGGGGGAGGAACAGAAGCCGGCGGAGGCCGTCACGGAGCCGTGAGCAGGGGTGACGGCCCACCGGGACCACGCGGTCGTCACGCTGAGCGCGACCGGCCAGACAGACAACGCTGAGCCTCGCTGTGGGCTCCGCGGGGCCACACGGGACAGGGGACGGGGGAGGGCGTGCACGTGGCCGTCCCCACGGTCACGCGTGCTCCGTCAGGTGACCTTGCCGACAGGCACCGGGAGCCGCAGCAGGCAAAGGACCGAGTGTCCCTCGAGTGGCCAGACAGAAGCCCAGGAAGGTCCCACACCGGTTACCGATGCGGGTGGAGCGTCCTCACCTCTCGCCCATGATGGTAACTCTCCTAAGGCTGTGCTAAGCTCTTTCCAGAGCTTCGCCGTGACAGGCACCGTCTGTGCGGCCGCCTCACTCAGCCACCCTCGACGTCCTTCTCTGTGTCCCCTCCTCCCCTGCGGAAGCCTGGGCCCCTCCCTGCCGTCAAGCTTCACCCCTCCTCCTGGGGCGAGCCCGGCAGAGACACCTGAGCGAGGTGTGCAAAGGCTCACCCTGCCGTGTGGGGAGCAGGTGGCGGTGAGGGGCGGGCTTTGACAGCAGGCAGTGTGCAGGCTCCTGTGGTCCTGCGGTGGGAGCCGATGGCAGCTTGGACCCCGCTGCATGCGGGGGTGATGTGGAGGCACGGCAGGGCGGCGGGCGGCTGGCGAATTACAGAGATCGCGGAGCCCCGGGGGGCCGTCCGCCTCCGCATCTGCTCGGGAGGCGGGCTCCTTCTCGGCGGCCGTCCCCTCCCCCCTCCGCGCCTCGCTGCCTCACGCCGCCTCCTCCGCCTGGCTCATTCGCAGCTTTGCTGGACTGAATTCAGCGGGAGGCTCCGTGCAGCGTCTCGTGGGCGTCAGACGCCGCCCCAGGTTCCAGGGCGGCAGAGATGCGTCCTTCCCACCCCGGGCGCGAGGAACACACGGAGGAGAGAGTCGGGGTGCAGTGTGAGAACACTGAGCCAGCTCTGGAAGCCGACAAGGAGCTGGGCAAAACAGAACGCGTCTTTTCTGACCGGTGTTTTTAAATCTCAGTTTTATTATAAAAATGCAATGGGCATATAATCACATACACCTCTCCAGGGCGGTAAATACACGCGTCTGGGAACAAACCCATCCTTCATCGTTGTGTTGCAAAGTGAGCCTTTAAGAAAAGAAAGGTTTTCAGCAGGAGTGGGTCAGCAACACCACACGTGTCATCTGTGAAACACACCGCACTTTCCTAGGGACCGTGTCGTTTGGCTCACGTGTCTCTTATGACAGTCCTGACGTAGGGCACATGACCAGCAAGGTCATTGCCACCATGTGCACCACCATCACCACCACCACCATCATCACCATCATCACCATCACTACCACCACCATCATCACCATCATCACCATCACCACCATCACCACCACCACCATCATCAGCATCACCACCATCATCATCATCAACCCCACCATCATCACCATCATCAGCATCACCGTCATCATCACCACCATCATCACCATCACCATCACCATCACCATCATCATCACCATCATCAGCATCACTACTATCACCATCACCACCATCACCATCATCACCATCACCACTGTCACCATCATCATCATCACCACCATCACCATCATCACCATCACCACCGTCACCATCATCATCATCACCACCATCACCATCATCACCATCGTCACCATCGTCCCATCACCATCACCACCGCCATCGCCGTGTTCCCCTAGAGGACACTAAGCTGCGCAGAAGTCGAGCGTTGCCCGGGGTCACAGCGCTGGTAAGGAACCCCACCCTCATCCCTGCCCGGCGCCTCCCGAGGCCAGCACTGCCTGTTCCCGCCCAGCCCTGCCACAGCCCACGTGGGAGCCACCATCGCAGACCGACCAACCGCGACACCCCTTCCTGTGCCCCCCTTCTCCCCTGCCTCCCACGCGCTCCCCGGACTGCAGCCCCGTTGCCCTGGACCTCGGGCTCCAGAGCGGGTCTGGCCTATCGGGGCCAGGAAGGCCCAGGGCCTGCTTTCTGAGGACCGTGGCGCCACCTTGTGGCCGAGCGGGACTCCAGCCTGGTCCGTTTTCCAGCGTGATTGTCTCTGCGTCTCTGCCCCGCCAGACCTCATCCCCACACAGCACTGGAGCAGCCCCTTGTCCCCCAGCCCCGCAACACCCTAAGCCCTGCCTCCTCCCCAGCACGGAGACAGAGCCGGCTCGGCCGCTCCGTAATCTGCTTTGCTTTTAATCCTCCCTGGAAGGGATCAAAACAGCGACCTTGAAGGACAGACGTCAACGAAACCCGCCCAGGGGCCCCAGGTGAACACACGGGGCGGACGCGTCTGCTCGCAAAGCCCTGCCTCATCGTGACTGGAGTCCGAGATCGATGTCAAACGCTATTGAAATACCCAGTGTCCTTCAAAATGGCACGTGTTCCCTCTCTGACCTGGGCTCGGCCCACGGGAAGGGTCTTGGGCTTGTGGCACCCTTTCTCCCTCGTCCCACAGTGCTCACCACGACTCAGAGAGTCACGAAAGCTTCAGACCGTCACCCTGTGACGCGGCTGGGAGGCCATCGCACAGCCCGGCCACGGGCGGCGCGGTCAGCGCACGGCCGGCAGTCAGCCCACGGCCTGGGCCTTCTGCGAGCCCGGGGCCTGGCCCGGGGCACGGCAGACGCAGATGCGGGAGGACCAGACCACCTGGGAACAAAGCCGTCAGCTCAGGGGGCTTTTCTGGCACGTTGAGGTGTCAGGTGTCGACGCAGTGAGGTCTGGGGCTTGGTGGCAGCCGATGGCAGAGGGGCATGTGGGCGCTGTGACTCAGCTGTCCTGCAGGCCGCCTGGGGCTCAGAATAAACACCCGGAGTTCAGATCACGGGGCAGACGCACTCGGAGCACTGACCCCGTGGGCCGCCCCCGCCCTCCGCCGGCTCTCTGCACCGGGCGGGCGGCGTGCGGGCCGACCGGGGACACTTGGCCGGGGCTGCGTTCTGGCGGGTCGAGCCGCAACACGCCTCAGGATTTGCAGCGAGGAGACGTCGTCCGTGTTTATTTTCAGGCCAAAAACGCAAAGTCGGCTTCCGAAAAGCAAGCATTTAATCCAGTTCTCAGAAAATAGGATTAAAGGGGAAATAGATCCGAAAATCCTGCTGGAAAAAAAAAAAATCTCCAGAAGGCGCAGGGCGAGGCTTTAAAGAGACAGGTTGACGGAAGCGTTTTGGGGACAGACAGGCACAGGGGCCAGGCCGGGCGGCGGGCGCGCTGTGGCGGGGAGACTCATGCGCAATGCACACACGTCACGCCGTTTCCAGAATGAGCTCAGGCTTACGTCGGGGCCACGGCCTGCTCTGTCACGAGGCTCTCCCTCCCCCGGGTACCCCGACTTTCCAGTGGGCTCCCTAATCATAAGACGTGGAGACGTGTGTGTCAGTCAGCTTGGGCGCTCATCACACAGTGGGGACCGGCTTTTTCAGGGCGCTGGACGCTGCAAGTCTGTGGTCGGGGTGCTTGCCGGCCGCTGGCCTCTGGGGCAGCTGTCCCGCGGCGCGTGCACCGCCGGCCCCTCCCCGCCGTGACTTCCCGTGGGCTGGGGTGGGGGCAGAGACAGGGGCAAGCACAGAGGGCAGCACTGTCCTCGCCGGCCCCCCGGGATGCCTTCCTCCCTGACACACCGCGGACATTGCTTCCGTCTGGACCACGAAGCCGGCCCGCTGGGGACACACGTGTCCCTGCACCAGTGTGCGTGGACAAGGCCCAGGGGCCGGACCCAGCGGAGGGGGCCCTGGCCAGGCGGCCACTCCCGCGGGCGTGAAGCAGGCCACGCAGACGGGCAGGGGCGGCCGGCGGCGAGGCTGCTACAGAACGGGCAGCGGGCTCGGGGGCAGGTGCTCAGCCGAGCTGGCGACAGGGCCTGAGGGTGGGCGTCACCTGCCCGCCGTCGCCACTCCTCCCCCACGCCCCGCCCCGCCTCTCGCTGTCCGCGGCCCCGTGCGGGACACAGAATAACGTCCCCCGAGACGTCCCCGTCCTACCTCTGAGTGGCTCGTGTACACACGCAGAGCACGAGCTCAGGGGATGCGTCTCGGGGGTGTCCGTGCCCGGCATGACCTTCCTGGCATCAGGCGGGACCTCGGTAAGGGGTTCCCGGGCGGGTGAGTCAGCGCCCGGCAGGGCAGGGCTGTGCGCATCTCGGCCCCACCGGGGCCGTGTTCGTGTGACCCCGCTCGGCCCCTGGACCGCGGGGCGGTCCCCACGACACACGGGAGCGTCCACGTCCCCGGTGACGGCACAGGCCGCTCCACCAGCAGCCTCGGCAGCTCGGGCGGAAGACGGTGACCTCGCGGCTTGGGGACGTCCCGTGTACTAAGATGTAGAGCCCTCGCTGGAGCTGAGGATTATTTATTTTCCATAAATACTTTCTACTTATTATTATAGCAGTAATAAGAACATGCTATGCCATGACGTGAACAGCACCTAAAGTTAAATAAGAAGCATCGTCGCTCTGGGGGCAGCATTGTTACGATAATAATGCTCGTGGTACGGGATGTTGCCATTGTTTGTATCATAATCACAGTGGCAACATTATGACTAGTAACGCCTCATTCCGCGCCTGCAAACACACCCCGCGCCATCTCTCCCAGCACCGCCCGCCCTTGCGGAGAGACCCCGGGGCACGCAGAGCTGCACTCGGGGTGCGAGGCTCCGCTGCTGGGTGGCGGGGGAGCCTGCCCACGCCCCGGCGGTTTCTGCGCCTGGGCCATCACCCCCGACCACGTGCACACGGACCACCGTCCTTTGTCAGCAGCGTTGGCGGGGACGGTGGGTGTGCGTCCAGCTTGCATCGGCTTAGACTAGGCCAACAAGAGCCTCTCTCGACGGAAACAGAAGCCCGAGTCCCCAGCTGCCCATCAAGCTCCCTCACGTCCCAGCGGCCTGCATGTGCCGGCTCCTGCCTCCTCCTGCGTCTGCTCATCTTCGTCCGTGCCGGGCACAATGTCACAGCCCCCGGTCAGTCCTGCAGAGTTCACATTCTCAGCCACGAGGGCTTTGCAGATGGACTGGCCCGAGGAGGTGGATGAGCCTGCCTTAGTCAGGATGAGCCTTCGGAAGGACGGAATCTCTTACAACCTGAGCTTTGGGCCCCCTGAGGCCAGAGGGGCACGTCTCAGAGAGACGGGAAGCAGGAGTTGTCTCCTAAGGCCGCCTGGGGGAGCCGACAGAGTCTGCTAAGGAGGGGTCACAGGCAGATCACGTCCCTTCATCCGCCCCGAGCAGCCGAAGGCGCTGAAATCGAGTTGGGTCCCCGCCTCTCGGAAGCCTCGCCAAGCAGGGATTTCTGCCTTCGCAAAAACCCAGCGTGTGCGCACGCACATCCTAATTGGATGCCTTTTTGGGCGTGCGGGCTGAAATCCGATTTACAAACGCACCCATCTCTTCCGAGCTCAATTTGCAAAGCGTTGATTTCCGAAATGCCTCGTGTTCTCATCCACACACCCCGAAAGGGAAAAACAAACACACAGAGCCGTGGGCACGGCTCCCGCTGCTCGGCCTCGCAATCAAGCGCCTCGTCCGGGTCTAATCAGAGGAAGCCGGGCTGCGTGTAGCACGGGGAAAAGTGCCTCATCCAGGAGGAGAATGTCGCCGGAGAGTCAGAAAATTCCCATCGGCGCAGCAGGAGTAAACGGCTCGGATTTGGGGGGCGGAAATGGAGGTTATGGCTAACACGGCCCTCTCTCTCTCAGCGGACGGAAAAGCAGTTGACCACACCCCACCCCCGCCCCCGGCCCCTGGCAAACGGGAGAGTCACGGCGACAGGCTCGGCGAGGCCACGCGAGGTCGGCACACGCAGGGCTGGGCGGCCGCGTTGGTGCGATCTTCGTGGACTGTGCTCGGGGCTCCACGTTTACAGTGGTGCGCGTGCGCAGAGGAAGGCGAAACGCGTGTGCGAAGGGAGACGTGTGTCTTCGCAGTGACACGACCCCCTCGGAGAGGAGGACGCGGGGCCGTCAATGTCTCCCGCACGGCCCGGTGCTGCCCCATCCGAGCGAACGTCTCTGCGGACCGCACCGTACCACGGAAAGGGCCGCGGGCGGCGAGACCCACTCGCTCGGAACCTCCCGGCGAGACACGCGTCGTCACATACATGCGCGTTTACGGAGGACGGCCACAGGTGTCCTCAAAAGCCATGGATCGCGCTGAGAATCCCTCCCGTCCCAGGAGATGCTCGGGCCGCGTATCCGTCAGCGGGGACGTCCGTGGAGTCCGCACCAAACGCTCCGTGTCCGCGAAGGGCGAAGACGTGTCCGTCACGCTGCTGGGTCCGCTGAGGGGAGCGGGCGCGGGCTGGGGGGGCTCGGCGGCCGACCCGAAGCCAGCACATCCACGTGGACGCCTGTCTGTGCCCGGAGGGTGCCACCATCCCCACGTCGTGCCACGACAGCTTCGTTTCTCCCACGCGGGACGTGGACACACAAAGGCCAAAGCACAGACGCATCTGCTCGCGGCGTGTCTGCCGACCGGCCGGCTGGAGCGCCGTGGGGGCGAGTGGCTCTCCCGTAAAGGTCACGCCTGGGCCGAGGGGGGTGCAGGAAGGGACAAGCAGGACACACGGACGTGAGCGCGGCAGGGTGCTCGCCACGCGGTGCGGGGAGGGCGGAGGCCGCAGCGGGCGACCTGGCGTCGGGGTGACCTTGTCCCAAGGGACTCTGGGGGTGAAGGCACAGCCGCCCCAGGTTCAGCCGGCCACCGTCTCCCGGGCGCGAGGGACGCCCCGCGGCCGGCCTGCGTGTCATCCTCTGAGCCGCCGTGCGATGCCCTGGCCCTGAGCGATGTGTCAGCACGGCCGCCAGGAAGCCTCGTGGAGCCCGAGCCGGAGGTGCCGGGGTCTCCCTCTGCCTCCTCGTGGACCCCGGGGCCGCACCTTCGAGGGCTCAGAGCGAGCACGGTCCCCGGGGGGCGTCCGTCACCCGCACCAGCACCGACTCAGCGGCTACGTCAGAGCGTCGGGATCACCCGCCTGAAACTCATGCAGACTCGTCCTGAAGGTCAGCTGCAACGCGGGAACGAATTTTTTAAAAAAAAAAAAGAAAAAGGAAAAAAGTGCACGCCAAGCGTCTAGGCACGATTCTGTTTACATCTGGTATTTGTACGTGTCTGACTTATTTCACTCAGCATAATACCCGCTGGGTCCATCCATGTTGTTGCAAGTGGCAAGGTGGCCTTTTTCCTGGCCGCGTAATATTCCATTGCATATTCCGACCACCTCTGCTTTACCCAGTCGTCTGTCCGGAGACACTTCGGTCGCTTTCATGTCCCGGCTCTTGAAAATAACACTGCCGTGAACATGTTGTTTGTCGGAAGCCGGGCAGGTGGGACATGGATGAGGGGCTGGGCGAAGAACCGGAAGATACACGAAGGACAAATTGGCAGTCGCGAACCAATCGCAGGGCTGTGGCGTGCGGCACAGCGAGACCCGTCAGTAACAGCGTCATGACCACGAATCGGGGAGGGGGTCACGTCGCAGGTTACGTGGGCGTCTGAGCACGGAGCTGCTCACCGGACACGGACATGGCATGGTGTGTCAGGGGCAGCGGGAAATAAAATTGAAAAGCCGAAGTCCTGAAAACGCCCCTGGCTGCTTCGGTCGCCCGGTGAATGAGAACCGGGTGGTGAGATTACAGGTGAGCACCGCTGGGCTCAGGGAGGGTCACAGGACGTGTGTCACACACGGGGAGCCGGGCGACAAGGTGAATTACTGCATGAGAAAAAAAAAAAATCCTGAAATCTGAGCAGTTCTCCCGAGACAGGAAATGAACGGAGATTTGCCCAGTGCTCCCGACGACCCTAAGACAGCCGCATGGCACGGCCCATAACAAGTTACGTCCGCCGAAGATGCACGACCACATTTTCACAGGTGCACGAGCGATCGGCGGCCGGAGAAAGGCCGGCCCCCCTCGGCGGCTCCGTGTGCACGAGACAGACCCGCGTTCTGCTGAAGACAGATCAAAGAGCCTGCCGAACACTGTGGAGGAAACACGCGGTGGCAGGCGGGTGGCTGACACACGGCGAAGCCTCTCGGTTCTGTGATGTCTGCCGCTGTTTGTCAGCCTTTCAGCATGTGACAGCGGAGGCGATGCTGCTCTAAAGAGGAACAGAAGTCGCTGTCACTGCTGACGCCGTACGCGTGATTTTCTGTTCCGTTCCTGAGACGGGTCCCCGCAGGATCAAAGCCAGCCTGTCCCGGCGGCTGCAGGGCACCTGAGCCCCGGGCTCCAGGAAACCGGTGAAGGGTGGAGCCCCCCCATTTTCTGTGTCCGGGGTACGGCTTCCTGCTGAGAACCCCCGTCCTGAGTCCCTCTGCTGAGACTCGGGGATGCCCCCCACGTACCGTGCACGGGGGGACCCCGGCTCCACACGAGCCGTTTCATCCTCATGGACGAGGAGCTGCAGTGGCAGCTCAGACTCCGTCCCTGTCACCCGACACCCGAGAGCCACACCCTCCCCCCCCCCCCCCCCGCCGCACCACCCCCTGCACAGGACGCGGACTCACTTCCAGTGATTTGCAAATAAATGGTGTCTGCAGTGGATTGCTTCCCTAATGTAATCTGTGTGTCTGTGTGTGTGTCTGTGTGTGTCTGTGTGTCTGTGTCTGTGTGTGTCTGTGTGTCTGAGTGTGTCTCTGTGTGTCTGTGTGTGTCTGTGTGTCTGTGTCTGTGTGTGTCTGTGTGTCTGTGTGTGTCTGTGTGTGTCTGTGTGTTTGTGTGAGTCTCTGTGTGTGCCTCTGTGTGTCTGTGTGTCTGTGTGTGTCTGTGTGTGTTGGTGTGAGTCTCTGTGTGTGTCTGTGTGTGTGTCTGTGTGTGTGGTGTGTGTCTGTGTCTGTGTGTGTCTGTGTGAGTGTGTCTCTGTGTGTCTGAGTGTGTCTGAGTGTGTCTCTGTGTGTGTCTGTGTGTCTCTGTGCATGTCTGTGTGTGTCAGTGTGTGACTGTGTGCGTGTCTCTGTGTGTCTGTGTGTGTTTGTGTGAGTCTCTGTGTGTGTCTGTTTGTGTCTGTGTGTGTGTGTCTGTGTGTGTGTCTGTGTGTGTGCACACGCCTGCAGGCCATAGGCCAGACCCCGAGAGATGAAATCGCTACGTCCACGGATTCGCACACTTTTAATTTCACTGGACAACGTCGAAGCCCGTCCAGCGCCTCACAGCCCTGACAGACAGGCATTTTCCTGACGCCCCGGACCCCGCAGTGGGGGCTTCATGTGTGCGGCCGGCGCGCGAGTGGATTCGGCCCTCGGTGGGCGCCGTGCTGCTCCGAGCGCCTGCCGCGGCCCCTCTGCTTGTCCCGGACGCGGCGCGTCTGGCGGGCGCTCACGCCCGCGCCTCACGCAGGGGACCGCGGGACCTTCCTCATCGCAACGTCTCGATTGTGAGCGATCACGAACCCACCGCCGAGGCAAATAAGAACGCGGGGGCCGTGCAGCTCACCGCACCCCACGCGCACGCAGCCAGAGCCGCGCGCTCCCGGGACGCATCCAGCAATACCCGAAACACACACACACACACGAAAAACGCCTTCGGAAAGCGGTGATGAGCCCCCCGCGTGGGAGGCTCCGGGCCGCGTCGAGCCCGCAGAGGGCTGTGAACGCTCACTCTCTGGCGTTCACGGGGCCTGCGGGGGGCGGAAACCGTTTGCTGTGCGCACGAGGCGGCCTCCGCGGTGATAAACATGTTCCGAACGAAGCTCCCATCGCCCTCCAGTGACTCAAACCAGTACCAGCCGCAGCGAACGCGCGTCTCTGCGGCCCGAGCTGCCACAGACGCTCTCGCGCCCACCTCGGTGCTCCCTGACGACCAGCGTCAGGGGGGCGCGACCCGCCCCGTCAAGCAGCCTCGGGAGCTCGCCGCCCGCCCGCGGGGCCCGTCCTCGGGGGCGGCGCGTCCTGCCGCGGAGGCGCACGCTTCCCACGTGCGGCGTCGGTGGGTGGGAGGGACGGCGGGTCCCCCCGCGAAGCCTCGCTGCCCGGGTCCGTCTTTACGTCCAGGAGAAACGGTTGGCGTCTCGATGTCCGACTGGAGCCCAGTGCCTGCCACGCAGCACGCCTTACGGCCGCGTGAGTTTCTCCCACCAATGACGCCAGGCAGCGGCCTGCATGGACGGGTCCCAGTCCTGGAGGCTGACACCCGAGATGCAGGTGTGGCGGGGCGGGTCCCTCCTGGGCGTGTGGGCGGGGCCGGGCCCTCCTGGGCGTGTGGGCGGGGCCAGGCCCTCCTGGGCGTGTGGGCGGGGCCGGCCCTCCTGGGCGTGTGGGCGGGGCCGGGCCCTCCTGGGCGTGTGGGCGGGCCGGCCCCTCCTGGGCGTGTGGGCGGGGCCGGTCCCTCCTGGGCATGTGCACGCGGTCCCCACCCTGCGCCCTCAGGTGCTTGTCCCTCTGTGTGTGTCTGTGATCTCATCTCCTCCTCCTATAAGGACAGCGTGCTGTGGGATCAGGGCCACCCTCGTGACCTCACTGAACCTTCATCCCCTCTGTCAAGACCCGTCTCCACATCCAGCCACGTTCTGGGGGCGAGGCCTTCCACATAAGCCTCTGGGGGACTTCGATCGGCCGTAACAGGCTGCCCCCCTGGCTGTCCTTCCTCTCACGAGCTAATGTCCCCGGGCGGCGAAATGCGTGCACCCTGTGAGCTCACAGTCCCTGGCAGCCAAGTGCAGGTGGTCACCGTTCTGATCGCTGACCCCGCGCAGGCCACCGGGGTCCTGAGACGCAGTCCCCGCGTGAGGACGTGTGTGGAGGAGGGGCCCCCGGTGACGAGGACAGGCAGGCGCCCGGCGGGCGCGTGTGGCCCACGCCCCGCCCCGGCTCGGTGTGTGGAGAAGCGGCTCTTGCCAGGGTCCGTGAGACCATCGTAAGGTGCCAGGTGTGCAGCGCCCGAGGGTCCCGTGCCAGCGGGCCCCAGCGACCACGCGCCCCGGGACATCACACGTCGCTGGGGGTTTTCCGGGCCCCGCGGTGGTGAGCATCTCGGAGTGCACGGTCCCTGCCGCCCCTGGCAATGACAGAGTGGGGGCGGGTAGGAGTCTTCCTCACGTTGCCATGTGTCTGGTTCCTGGTCCTCGGCAGCTGCGTTCCTCATGTGAAGCCCCGTGTGGCCCTATTGGGCCCACCCAGGAGACCCGGGACCCTGCCCGGTTTGCACACGGAATCCCACCCGCAACCCTGACTCTCGTCTGCCGTGAAAATGAACATATTCACCGCTTTGGGGGTGAGCTGTAGCCTTTGTATTTTAGAGGGGGAAGGGACTTCCATATTCTCCCAACCCCATCCTTTCCCTCCAAATTCAGGGAAGAGGCATGCAGGGGTTTCTTGCTCCATGCTAGCGACTCCCACGCAGACGTCATTTTCCTGAGATGTAAACCAAAAAGACCTGAAACCCTCCCCCCTCGTCAAGAACGAATGAGCCCCGAGAACCGCGGCTTCTCCCCTTGCAGGCTGCAGAGTGGTGTCCCAAGCTTCTGGCGAGAGATTCTTTCTCCGGTGGCCGGGGACGCGCCAGCCGGCTGGTGGCCACGGCCGACCTCCCTCACCCTCGACAGTCCTGCACGGTGACCTCCGTCTGCCCACGAGGAGCCAAACGCCGCTGAACGGCGTCCTGAGCCAGTGACTCATGGTCCCACGGAGGAAAACTCCCCAGGAGGACGACGCGGAAAGCGTCCGCCGTGACTGTGATGCCTGACTCCGTCACGCCGCTCCCGGCACCTGGGCTGACACGCCGCTCCGCGGATGCGTTCGGACCCCGTTGTGGGACGCGTTTCAGAGCACGTCGGTGACGTCTTTCCTCAGAAAAGATAAGCTCGAGTATCGCGTACACGGCATGTGATCACTGCAGGATGCGCCTTTCACTCCGGTCCCCTCGTTCTGTCGCGCGAGGGAGTCAAACCTGTGTCTGCGATGGTCACGAGCTTCGGTACGGGGCGCGTGGCCGTCCCAGGGCTGTTCGCTAGGGCACAGTCTTCCGGGACGAGAGCTGTGAGGCGGCTCCCGCGTCGGGCGGCCTCTCCCTGCTCACGGCCGGGCTCCGTGTCTTGGGCGCCTCGTTCCCTTCGGACGTAAGACCCCTGGGTACCGTCGTCCTGGTTCATGTCTGTCCCATCCCAGAGCTAAGGGACAGGGACTGTCACACCCCTGGAAATGCGAAGGCCCTAAAGGCCATGAGGGTAGCCGACACTGAGTCGGATGAAATGCAGAATTGGCCGCCCCTCGGGGTCTGTCACGCAGACGTCTCCGGCCACAGAGGGTCGAGCAGCTCAGCAGTGCAGCAGCGTGGGGACAGGAGGCCCGTGTGAGCCTTGGGCGAGGTCACGGAGACACACGGAGGCACACGGACAGACACACGCACACACACACGGATGGACACAGACGTGTAAACACAGACACACCGACAGGCACGCACAGACTCACACAGGCACGTGCACTCACACAGACACAGGTGCCCGCACCCACGCAGACCCACGCGGACACTCGCACCCACACACGCGTGTGTGCGTGCAGACGCCCAGGTGCAAGCGCAGAGGGACACAGGCACACACAGAAATGCACGAGCATAAACACACGTGGACGCAGAGGGACACGTAACACGCTCAGAGACGGGTCCAGACACCCAGCGGGGGCCCCGCCCTCACCCTCCGCCGCCCCCAGGCCAGTCGGCAGCCCCTCGGCTCAGCAGCACTTGCCTGCCCCCCCCGCCCAGTGACCCGGCCGGCTGCCAGGTGGCGAGGCTTGCAAGCCCCAGGGGCCCCGCTTGCCCGCCCGGGGGGTGGCGGGTGTCATGGAACCCGCTTGGTGGAAGCCGCTCCACCCCAGGGTGAAGCACCCCATCCCGGCTGCTCTGAGGCAGGTGTCACAGCGAGTCGGGGGCGCACGGTGTCGGGGGAGACGGTGCTCTGACAGACGCCTCGCCCCCGCCCTGGGCCCTGCCGGGCCCTTGCAGGGGACGGAAAAATATCACCGTCCTGGGTCTGTGACGTTACGCACCTGAGGCGTGGGCATAACCGAGCAGGGCACCGCGAAGCGGGAACATTATTTTAGGGGACGTGGGGTGGACGGGGCCACAGAACAGAAGGACAAGCCTTGAAGCCGCGGCGAGCCGGGGCCTTACGTGCATGTAGACAGAAGGGGATACACCCCGGCAGAGGCCAAGGAAGAGGCGTCTGGGCTCCCCAAACGGGGAGAGGTAGGAAGACGCGTGTCTGGGCGTCCTGGCGGGTACGGTTCCTGCAGCGGGGCCCGTCTGTGCAGAGACCCCTGAGTGCCGGCTGCCTGCTGCTTCCAGAGGCGGGGACTGTCCTCTCCTCTGGGCCTGACAGAGGAGGGGACATGCGCACGGCCGGGACACACACCCTGCTTCCAGGCGGGCGCGGGGGGCATGGGCCGCCTTCCGCACCTCCTCCGTCTCCACCGCCTGCAGCCCGCGGTAATCCTCACGCCAAAGCAACACGTCGTGGGCTCCGTGCGCTGATTCCCTTCACAATAAAAGCGGCGTTCGCCTAAAAATAAACACGTCTCTCAGAGTGACAGCGACAAGCGTGTGTTTCAGACCAGGGAGCGTGGCTGGGCGGGACGCGCTGACTCAGGCAGACGCCCACACAGGGGCCCGATGAGGGGACAGGGGCCGTGGGTGTCCCTGAGAAAGGGGAGGGGACAGTGACGTCCACAGAAGGATGGCGTGACCATCGGGGCAGATCACGGGACACGGTGACGCTGACTCTAAACAGCATAGGTAGATAGATGATAGATAAATAGATCGATGATACATACATAGATGCCTAGATAGATAGATAGATAGATAGATAGATAGATAGGTGGATGGATGGATGGATGGATGGATGGACAGATGGATAGATACATAGATAGATAGATAGATAGATAGATAGATAGATAGATAGATAGATAGATAGATAGATGGACAGATGGATAGATGCATAGATAGATAGATACATACATACATACATAGATGGATGGATGGATAGACGGATGGATGGATAGACAGATGGATAGATAGATACATAGATACGTAGATATGTAGATAGATAAGATGATAGATAGATAGATAGATAGATAGATAGATAGATAGTGGATGATGGATGGACGGTTATGAACAGATGGATAGATGCATAGATAGATAGATAGATGGATGGATGGATGGATGGATGGATGGATAGACAGATGGATAGATAGATACATAGATACATAGACAGACAGAGACGGTAGAATCAGGAATGAATGATTTTCTCCCCACTAAGTCAAGCACATGGGATGAAAACAAATTCATTTCTTCTGACGCGTGGCTCCCTAACTTCTCTGAAACCGAGACCAGATTGTCAGCAAGGTGCAATGGAGATGATAAACCCCCCTGTCCCTCAGTGGACGGTGACACGTTGTCCTTGGAGACGCCCCGAGTGCACAGGGACACAGAGCAGCAGCTGCCCGGAGGCGGAGGGCGCCGGGCTCCTCACGAGGGAAGAGGCAGGAAGCGTCGCCCCCTCGAGTCTGCTTAACCCTGAAACCCATCTGGGGAGGAAACCGCTCCCCAGGGTCATTGTAAAAACTGTCCCGGGCCGTGACCTGGCAGGAAGGCCAGACGCTCTGCAGTGTGGACGCAGGCTGCCGGCGACGTGAGAAGCGACCCCAGGAAGGGGGCGGGGACGGCTTCCAGAACATTCTCCCGCCTGCGCTCAGGGCGTCGCCTGCGTCCACAGCGGCGCCCCCGCCGTGTGCCCCGTCTCCTCCCACCCACGGTGGCGCGTCCATCGGCGACTCGGCTGGGTCCCCGCCCGACGAACACGCAGCTGTTATCAGAGGGACCCCCGGGGGCTTCGGCTGGACAGGGGGTGACGTGGGCTGTGTCGCCGCTCAGAAAGCTTGGGGCCGTGCCTTAGACACCGCTCGAGGAGCAGGAAGACGGTGGCCGTGCAGCTCAGCCGTGCTCGGTGATGCCCCTAGGACCTCCCAGTCCGCAGCAGAGACACAGTGACGTCACGTGGGCAGCTTCCCGTCCCCGTGCCTACGGGCCACTGTGCACCCCACACAGGCCTCTGGGGAGCTGAGACCCGAGGGGGGGGACATGTGGCAGAACATGAAGGCTCGTGTGGGGAGGACGGTTACCATGGAAACCACTCCGCGTATCAAACCCCAGGGCGGCCGTCCCACCGACCACAAGGCTGGGGTCCTCAAACGAGACCCGTCTACCCTTCCCCGTCCTGCAGGCCGTAGGTGTGACGTTGGGTGTCCCAGGACAGCGCTTGGGGACGGTCCACCCTGCCTCGCCCAGTGTCCGGGGCCCCAGGTGGCCCTGGGCTGGTGGCCGCGTCCCTCCCCCACCCCCGTCTCTGCCTCCCTGTCCTCTGTGTCTGTGCGTCCCCTTCTGTCCCCTGTAAGGACACGGTCGCTGGGTGGGGCCACCTGCCCCGGGGTGACCTCATCTCAGACCCAGGGCTTTTGATCACAGCGTCACCGTCCTGGCGCACTGGGTGTCCGTGGGTCAACCCCCCGTCCACGGAGGGTGACCGCACGTCCCCTCCCAGGGGACCGTGACAAGGACATGAGAGGCGGTGGCGGGGGGCGCGTCCACATAGGGAGACGCGCTCTCGGCTCATGCAGGTTGCACATTCTCGGCAGAGAATTTTCGAACCCGAACGGGGAAGCCGAAAGGTCAGCTCTCGGGAAGGCGACTTGGCTGTTCTCCCCGGAGGAGGCACAGCTTCCCGTCCCTGATACATTTCCTCACAGACGTCTGGTCGCCCCGCGGGCTGACCCGACGATGGGGCGTGGGCGCCCCCTGCTGTCCGCTGCGAGAATTGCGCCTTCACAGCTGGTCGTATCCAATGACAGGTGTGTCCCCGTGGCCATCCTACGCCCCCTCCCTACTCGAAGGCCCCTCTCCTTGGGGTCCCCAGCCAGCCTCCTCGGGGACGCAGGTGCCAGCACTGGGCCCGCCCGTTGCTCTGAGTGCAGGGCGCTAGCTGGGTGTGCTCGGCCGCAGGCGGGTGACCCCAGGGCCAGGAGCCTGGGGACTCGGGACCTGGGTTGTCAGGGTGTCGCGTTCCACTTTGCAAAGATGAAAACATCAGGACGTGGGTGGCGGGACGGTTGCATGAAAACGCGGAGGACAAGGACCGAGTGTGTGTTTCACACGGGCAGAAACGGCAGGTTTCAGGCTGAGTTTATTTCGTTGTGTTTGTGGGGTGTAAGCGTGACAGGGGATGGGGGGGACTCACACCGTGTGGTCTCAGCTACGTGTGCGGGGTCTGACATGAAACGGAAAAGCCGCCGTGGCTCGCTGGGTGTCGGGGGGCGGGGAGGGGGCCCCGGGCGAAGATGCCCGGGAGGCGCCACCCGTCAGCTCCGAAAGCGAGCGAGTCCCGTGAGCGGCCATGATGGGCGGCGCCTGGCGGCTGCGGTGGGCGACATCGTGTGCTCGCACGTCGCTCAGACTGAACCCTAAGAGTTCTCCTTGCAAAGGAAAACACGGCCGCTGTGTGAGGGGAGGCGTGGTCAGGGGCCTGTGCTGGGGACCCCGTCCCAAGACACGCAAGTGCTGCCCAGTGAGATCGCAGCCCCTGCACCTCACGGGAGGGGGCGTGCCAGGTGGACCTCAGTCAAATGCACGCAGAAACCATTGCATTTGCGTCCTGCGGGCTGGACTAAGACGGTCCAAATTCGTTGTGCGCACACATGCGTGTGCACACACACACACACACTCTCGCCCTGACACCTGGAATAACTCAACAATGAAGATACAAAAGAAGGTTCCAAAACCCCACAGTGCGGCAGCGTGCCCCCCTCGTCCTGCTGCCCTGCGGTTTAGGGGAAGCGAGCACGGCCCTCTGTGCAGTGGGGTCCTGGGGGGGGGCGGGTCACGGATCTGCACCGGAGGCTCCACGGGCCTCCACCACCGCCAAGGAAGGACCCCCGTGCGCCGTCTGCCGATGGGCTCGCCAGCGCCTCTGAGGGGTCCGGGGCCGGACTTGGTTCCCCGATCCCCGATCGTGCACACACGCTGCTTCCATCCAGGGGGGTCGGGGACGGTGAGGACATCGGGTCCTTCACAAGTCCCCACGACAGGCAGCAGGGTGCCTCCGGCCGGCAAGGGCGGTGGCAGGGTTGTGGCGGGCACCGTCCCGACCTAGCCAGCCACGTGGCCGGGACAATGACACCGAGGGACACAGTGGGCGGGGCTCAGGGGACCGTGGGGACGGTGCTCACCTCAGGCGCTGCTGCAGCGGGGACAGAAGTCAGCCCGTGCTCAGCGCCCGGGGGCCGGAGACACCCACGTCCTGATCCCCCTGCGGGGGACAGAATGATGTCCCCAACATGGCCACGTCCTGGTCCCCGTGTGCACGGCATTCGGTACAACAGAGTTGGGTGCAGTGGGTGGAACGGATTGGGATAAGAAGAAGAAAACGAGAGAAAAATCAAAGCGAGGGCCGCAGGCCGCTGGCCCCTGAAACCCGCTCGCCAGTCAGGACCAAGAAGGAGACCCGTGAGGGAGAGCCGCTCCCCGTGAGGGTCCCTGCGTCCCGCGGGCAGCGGCGCGCCTGCCGGGCGCTACTTCCTGGCGAGGACGGCGTCGTAGGGGCGGCCGGTCCTGCGGCACTCGACGTCCGAGAAGCCGGCGGCCGCCAGCAGCGCGCGGTACTGGCCGGGCGTCCGCTCCTGGCCCTCCGTCTGCACCAGCATGTTCAGCGAGTGCAGCTGGGTGGTCAGCGGGCCCCGGCCGTCTGCGTCCAGGAGGCTCTCGATGACCAGGAGGGCACCCCCTGCGACGGAGAGAGCAGGCGCGCGTGAGGGACGCCCGGACGCGGCCCCGCTGTCCCCGCTTCTCCCGCTCCCCTCTCCAAGCCCCCTAGGCCGCCGGCTCTCCCCCGCCACGGACACCTGCTCTCCCAGATGACCCAAACCCCACGCCCCCGTTTCTCCTGCTCCGGCCTGTGAGCATGCAGCGGGCCGCCGGCCAGCCGCACGCACGTGTTAGGAGCTGTACGCGGGCGGCAGGCGCGGTGTGGGACGAGGAGCCTCCACCGCGGCGGGTGAGCAGAGGCCCTGAATGCGCAGCCGCGCGGCCGGACGCCCCGCCCTCAGCGTGGGAGGGAGGCTTCGAGCCCAACGCATCCTGCCGCGCTGGGTCAAGGTTCGCAGCCCCCTGGGGTGGGCTGTGAGCGCAGTGTGGTGGCCGTCCAGACGTCAAGCGGGACGAAAAACAATACATTTTTCAAGAAAGATCCAGCGTTCGGAGCGTCTCCGAGGGCGCCCAGGCCGTGTGGGGTGTGGATATGCGCTCAGGTTCCCGGATGTACGACCCCTCGGCGGACCCCCGCCTCTGTCCCCTGCACCGGCTGCCTGTGTCACACCACCTGCCTGTGTCCCCTGCACCACCTGCCTGTGTCCCTTGTACCACCTGCCTGTGTCCCCTGCACCGCCTGCCTGTGTCCCCTGCACTGCCTGCCTCTGCCCCTGCACCGCCTGCCTCTGCCCCCTGCACCGCCTGCCTGGGTCACACCACCTGCCTGTGTCACACCGCCTGTCTCTGTACCCTGCACCGCCTGCCTCCGTCTGTGTCTTTGACCCCTAAGTAGCTTCACATTTTAAGCTGCACTTCCTGCTCCTCCACGGCCCCCACGGCATAAAGAACAGAGACGCAGATGACAGTCACAAGGCACAGAGAATGACGAGGCGCCCGGGACCCGCCGCACACGCCGCCGTTTACGCCGCGGACGCCGCCTGGTCCGCTAGTGACCAGAGGCTGTGGGGACGCCCAGCTGCCAGCCTCGAGGACAGAGACTCGGGGCCCCGGGCCGCCGGCTCCCCCAGCGGGAGGCGCACGGATCGCGCGCACCCAGGACGCACTACGCCCGGGAAGGCGCAAACGGCTTCGGGGCCTGAGACGCAGCCCCCAGCTGCCTGCAGGCGCTGCGTCTGCACACGGCGACCCCTCAGCCGTCGCAGCTGTGAGAACAACTCGTCACTCACGCGGCCACGCCACCAGGGAACAGGGTGACCGTGGGCCGCGGCAGGGGCTCGGGAGCCTGGGACATGGGGACGCACGGAAAGCGAGGGGCCCGACGACCCCCGGGGCGGGGACAGTGGTGGGATCGACCCGCCGGACACGCATGCAGCCAGGACAGGCGGATTTCGGGTAAACGGAAATCGGCGTTTTCATACAAGCGCGCCCCGCGCCGGGCGCACCGTGGGGCGTAAAGCATCGGGAAGGCGCCTGACACTTCTGGGTCAAGACTTCCCCGTCGGGCCCGCGGAGCTGCGTCTGGTCACCTGCCCCATCACACGGGCTCCGTCTGGGAGAATTCTGCCGCTGGGGCGGCCCTTACACCGCTGTGCCCACGCCATGGACCTCAGAGGAGAGCCGGGCCGCCGCCCCGTCACACACACAGGCTGTGCCCACGTGCCCGTGGTCCCCGGGCGGGTGGACCCCGGAGCACAGCCAGGCCGCGCCCCCGCCGCCCCGCCCACCTGGCCTGCAGGCGCGCTGCACCCTCGCCAGCAGCTGAACACACTTGCCGTGGCTCCAGTCGTGCAGGACCCTGGCCAGGACGTACAGGTCGGCCTCCGGGAGGGGGTCTTTGAAGAAGTCCCCTGCAACACAGCGCAGCGGCCCTGCGGTCAGTCTGCAGTCCATCCCCTTGGACGTGCCAGCGGCCAGTGTGCACGTGTCACCTGGATGGACTGAGGGTCCCCCAAAGCTTCCCAGCCGGTGACCCGCAAACCTAGCCCTGAACAGAAACAAGCCTCAGGGAAGACAGGAAGACTCCGGACAATGCTTGGGGCCCCTCCCCTGAATCAGTCAATGTCTTTAATTCGCTCTCAGAGCGTCACCTGTTCCTCGAGCTGCCCTCGGCCATGTGTTCCGAGAGCCTGGCCGTCGGCCAGCAGCTCCTGGGTGACGTGAACAGAACCAACAGTCGGCACAGCCACTGGGGGCTGAAGGAAGTGCCATCCGTCCTCCCCCGTCCTGGGGCCCAGCAGGTGACATCCAGGCGTCCCTGGGTCTCGCTCCCTCCGGAGGCCCCAGGGGGGGTCCTCCCTGCCTCTCCCAGCGTCTGGGGGCCCCAGGTGTCCCTGGGCTGGTGGCCACGTCCCTCCCGTCTCTGCCTCCGCCTCCTGTGCCTTTGTGTCCTCTTCTGTCCCTTACAGGGACACTGTCACGGGGTTTGGAGCCACCTGCTCCAGGACTCATCTCACACCCTTCACTGATCCCGTCTGCACAGACCCCGATTCTAAATAAGGTCCCGTTCCGAGGTTCTGGGTGGACATGAATTTTGAGGGGACACTATTTAACCCATGACAATACACAAGGAAGAGTTAATCACAGGAAAACGAGATACTTTCGCACAGTTTCCCATCCGTCGTGAGTAGTATCTCTTAGTCGAGGGTACTCGCGTGGAGGGCCCGGAGCCGTGAGGACCGCCCATGGCTCCGGGCATCCCCGAGCCCCCCGCGGGCACCGTGACCACCCACCTTCGCGGAAGCTGATTCGCTCTTGTTCTTCCTCCGGGACCGGGAAGTGCTTCCTGGCCGTGTGCACGACTTCCGGGATGTCGAAGACGGTGACGTGGCATGCGGGGTACAGGGAGGCGCACTCCCTGGCCAGGGCCCCGGAGCAGCCTGGGGGCGGGCAGAGGGCGTGACGGGCCCAGGGGAAGCGGCCACCACCGCCCTTGAGGGGCCAGGCGGCCGCTGGGTCTCCGCGGTTACCGCCTGCTCTGCAAGGCCCCGAGTCCACGTGCCCAGGGGACAGACCGGGGCTCGGAGCTTCACCTGCAGGTCGCACCTGCCCGTGTCCTGCTGTGCCCCGAGGACAGCAAGCAGGCCGTCAGGGGGGAAGCAGGGGGCCCGGGCAGGCGCCTGAGGAGGACATTTCCTCGGAATGCCACGGTGACAACCGTTGCAGACGCCACCGCACACGCCCCGGGTCCCGGACGCCTCCCCGGGGGCCCCTGTCCTGCGAGTTCACCCCCAGCGGACCCCAGGGAGGGCGGCCGTGACCGTGGAGAAGCTGCCGTTCCCGCGGGGACAGCCAGGAGGTGTTCCGAGTGACACCCATGGAGACACGCCCCTCATGTGCCCCTCGTGACGCACAGACAGGCTACTCAACCTGCCCGAGGTCACACAGCAGCAAGGGACAGAAGCTACTCTTGAACCCGGAGCCGACCCTTCCCACTCTGGTACCCGCTGCCCGTGATGGAAGGACAGACACCGGCTACGGAGGCTGTCACTCAGGGAGGCATGGCCATCTCCTGCCTGCCACCGTCCAACAGGCTTTGGGGGTTCCCCTCAGATCAGGGGAGCAAGGAGCACAGCCTTCTGAGTGTGCCCGGCACCCCGACTTTGCCACAGGGGGCTCGGCCAAAACCAGGGAGTCTTCACTTATTAAAGGATGGAGACCCCCTGTTTGGGAGGGCCACCTCGGGCCGCTGTTACCCCACCACACCCTGTGAGGCATAGCACCACCTGTCCCTGAGCTTGCTCTAGGGCCCCCCCCGCCCTGCACCAAAGCCGCAGAAGATGCTCACGGCACGGACAGGTGTCCTGGTCCTCCACACCACCATCGGAACATGAGGCTCCTAAGCTGAAGGCGACGTCTCCCCCTGGGACCCCCCAAAACGCTCCTGACCCTTTGGGGTCAGAAAGCATGATGCCTCCACCAGGAAGTGAGCATGACAAGGCTCGGCTCGGGGTCCCTGTGACTTGCTGTCCAGCAGCTGGCTGAGGGGAGGGGAGCACCCCAGTCCCTAAGCATCCATCGTAGATGACCATGGCCAGACCCCCATCCCGGGAGCTGACTGGAAACCCAGGTCCTCAGTCCCGCCCGGATGCCCGGGGTCGGGGCCCCGGAAGGCACGGCAAGTTCTGTCATCATCAGCCTGACAGCCTCGGCTGCGTCCAACCCTCTGCTCAGACCTCGGTCATTGGCTCCGGATGACAAGCTGGGCGCACGGCAGCCCTCAGCACCCACTGCCCTAGGACATTTCCGCGCCCTCCCGTCGTGAGCTCCCGGTGAGAACAGGGGCTCCGACGCGCCCCGTACGCCGCGGGACACGCAGCAGTGATGCGCGGGGGACGTACTCACCGCCCAGGTCGCAGACGACGGGGAAGCGCGACAGGTCGAAGGCGGCCAGCACCTGTCGGCCGTGCACACGCCACACGCCCTGCAGGCCTCGCATGAACAGCAGCCGCTCCGTGTCCGACCTGGCGTGAGGAACCACGCTCGTCCACACCACACGACGTCCAGCGTGGGCACCGCCAGCTCGCACGCGGCCGCCCGCCCGCCGCGGAGCAGACAGCTGCGTCCCACGGGCACGAGTGTCAGGCTCGCGGGGGTCCCTGGAGCCTGTGCTGCTGTGGGAATACGTCACTGCCGACGGCAGAGTCCCGGACAGCCACCGGCCCGTGCCCAGCTCCCGGAGAGCAGCTGCAATGCACGTCTCCCTCCAACACCGTGCTGGGGCGAGGGCTCGAGATGGTGGGGGTCTGGGGAGCCAGGGAAGGGACCGCAGGAGGAGGACGGGCCTGGAAGGGGGCGTGGGGGACGGGGAGGCAAGGGCGATGGGCCGACGAGGAGCTGAACAGCTCTCGGGCCGTGCGGGGTGCTTCTCCCACTGCTCACACGTCCTCTCTGCTCTGTCCCCTCTGCGGAGCCAGCTGTGTGGCTGTGGTCCCCACGTAGACAAACATGGAGGACAGGGGAGGGTCAGGAAGAGTCACCCAGCTGCACACGTCAGCCGTGCCGAGGCTGAGAAGCCCTATCGTAGCGTGAGGCTTGATATCCACCTATCATCTCTCTGCAACCCCATCATCTACATCCACCTACCCATCCATTCATTCATCTATCCACCCATCCACCATCCATCCATCACCATCCACCCATCATCCACCCATCATCCATCATCCACCCATCCACCCATCCACCCATCCACCCATCCATCCACCCATCTACCCATCCATCCACCCATCCACCCATCCATCCATCATCCATCCATCCACCCATCCATTCATCATCCACCCATCATCCATCCATCCACCCATCCATCCACCCATCCATCCACCCATCCACCCATCCACTCACCCATCATCCACCCCCACCCACCCACCCATCATCCATCCATCCATCAAAGTGTATCATCTATCTACACATCCTCCGTCTATCTAGCTATCTCTACCTATCTATATATCAGTACATATCTATCACTTATTGATACCGATGTATACCTAGCTACTAACATCTATCAATAATCTACCAGTATATACCTACCCATGTCTATCTGTCATCTACCTATTTTTCTATCCACAAACACAGGAGGGGAAGTGGGGGAGAGGAAGGGCGTGGAGTGAGGGGCAGTGGGGGACGGGAGGACACTAGCCCGCAGGCAGCACCCCTGCCCTCTCCTGCTCCCCTCAGGCTCCTGCACTCCAGGTCCAGCTGCGAACTCCAGGAACGGCCATCAGTTTGTCACCGCCTGAGAATTTCTGCAGCAGAACGGCCTGCAAAGCAGCACATCTGTGCCATACGAAGGAAAAAGAGCCATGTCGTCCCACCGGTGACGGGCCGAGCCCAAAACGGCGCTGCGTTTCCCTACACACAGTGCGTTTGCGTCCGGCCGGCCGAAGGGCAGATTCGCATCTCCTGGGGGAACGGGCCGGCACAAACGTTAGAACAGCTCAGTCTACCTTGTTCTGTTTGTACGTTTTACCTTGAATACCAGCATCCTCCTGTGCTGCTGCATTTGGTAAGTATTTTAAAGACGAGCATGATTCTGCCGGACAGGGTGCTGGGCCTTACCTGTAGATGGCTGCGAAGATGTCTTCCGAGGGGACCCCGAAGGCCTTCATGTACTGGTTCTTCCCGTCTCTGCAAACAGGAGGCAGCTGTCACTCGGGCGCTGAGGCATCCCGTGGACATCGGGGAGCGCGCACAGCTGGTCACGGGCCCGCCCCTTAAACCCCCGGTGGAAAGGGCAGGAAGCAGAACTGAGCGACCGAACGGAGTCATGCCTCCCTTTCTAGGGATAAGTCAGTGCGTGTTTGGAGCTGCAAGGCCCCCACTAGCACAGTCGTCTGAGACGAGCAAGGAAGGAATGAGATTTAAAGGCAATCTAAAGAGAGGCGAAGTGCTGTGCCTTCTGGGGACGCCACAGTCTGGAATGACAGACGTATCACCCGGCATCTAAAGAGATGAAGCCCCTTGTAATTGCAGGACCAGCTGATCTGCCCACAACTGGAGGGCCCACGGGTCTACCTGCCGCTGGAGGGCTGGCTGGTCCACCTGCAATTAAAGGACCAGTTAATCAACCTGCAGCTGGAAGACCAACTGGTCTACCTATAGCTAAAGGGCCATCCAATCTACCTGTTATTACAGGGCTGGCTGGTCCACCTATAACTGGTAAGCCAACTGGTCTACCTGTAGCTGGCAGGCCAGCTGGTCTACCTGCAGTTAAAGGCCCAACCAACCTGCAACTGGAGGGCCATCTAATCTACCTGTAGCTAAAGGGCCACCTAGTTTACATGCTGCTACAGGGCTGGCTGGTCTACCTACAGCTGGTAAGCCAACTGGTCTACCTGCAGTTGCAGGGCTGGCTGGTCTACACATAGCTGGGAAGCTGACTGGTCTACCCGCAGGTAGAAGGCTATCTGGTCTACCTATAGCTAATGAGTTGATTGGTCTACCTGTTGCTAGGGGGCTAACTGGTCTATCCATACATGCAAGGATGGCTGGTTTAGCTGCAGGTAGTCAACTGATCGACCTGCAGCTGGCAGGCTGGCTGGTCTACCTGCAGCTGAGGACTGACTGGTTTACCTATAGCTAAAGGGCCACCTAGTCTACCTGTTGCTACAGGGTTGGCTGGTCTACCTATAGCTGGTGAGCCAACTGGTCTACATGCAGCTGGCAGGCCGGCTGGTCTACCTGCAGTTAAAGGCCCAATCAACCTGCAGCTGGAAGTCCATCTAGTCTACCTGTAGCTAAAGGGCCACCTAGTCTACCTGTTGCTACAGAGTTGGCTGGTCTACCTATAGCTGGTGAGAGAACTGGTCTACCTGCAGTTGCAGGGCTGGCTGGTCTACACACAGCTTGGAAGCTGACAGGGCTACTCGCAGGTAGAAGGCTATCTGGTCTACCTATAGCTAATGCTTGGCCTACCTGTTGCTGGGGGCTAATTGGTCTACCTATATCTGCAGGGATGGCTGGCTTAGCTGCAGGTAGACTGTCAACTGATCGACCTGCAGTTGGAGGGCTAGCTGGTCTACCTATACTTGGCGAGCCCACTGGTCTACCTGAGCTGCAGCGTCAGTTCATCCACACAGCTCCTGTTCCCCCTCCTGCCCTGCAGCTGAGGTAGAGGACCCCTTGATCACCTGGGACAGCCCCTGGTATCTGGCAGAACTGTCCCCCTGAGGCTTGTTGCCCTCCCTCCGTGACTGGCGCCCCCAGTCAGCCCGCACGCTTTCACAGATGCTGTGCGATGACCCAGCTTTCAACCCTGGGGGCCACCTCTTCCCCTCCTGACCTTCAGGAAACAAGAAAACATACATGAAGGACAACTTGGAGCCCAGAAACACCACAGGAGGCCACCTCAAGGGGATGAGTGTCACTCTCTGTTGCCCAAACACTAGCTCCCTGTGCATCTGGGATGACGGGGTGAAGCCGGAGGGTCTGATAAGACCTCGGCTGCCCCAGGCTGTGTCCAGCCGGGGCATGCTCGCCTTCATCCTCTCGATTTATTTTTCTGACGAAATGAATTCCAGCACCAAGAATTCGGGAGATGTCACCCTAAAATCTAGATATGCTGCTTCTCGTAAAACACAAAACTCGTTGGCAGCTGTGTCCCCACGGACTCTCGAGCTGACGAGGGCTGGCCGCTCAGAAGGGCACGGGCTGTCGAGTGTGTCTCTGCTCCCCCGTCCCTGCTGTGTCTCCCGTCAGCTTTAGTGAAACAGGTTAAGGAGCTGAGAGGGGGCAAGCTAAAGTCCACACGGGGGGAAGAAGAGTGTTCTCAGCGGGAGACCACGTCTCCCTGCGACGTGTGACCCCGAAGCCCCGGTGTCACTCATACGGCTACCAAGAGTCCTCGTGGCACGAAGACTGAGGCCCCACCCTCAGGCACTGTCCACACCGGCCTCGGCCTCTCCCCACCTACAGCTGCACCCTCGGGACAGCGGGAGGCACCCAGCGGAGGCGACTCCCAGGCGAATGGAATGTGGACGGGAGAATACGCAGTCTCATCGTCATCACACAGGACAATGACGAGCTGGGCTTTTCCCAGAATAAACGGTAAAACGCGATGCCAGTTGTTCGCAGCCCAGCTGCCGCAGGATCCGCGTGTGGGTTCAGTTGAAATGATTCAGAAAGACAAGGTCGCGTCCTGCTTCCCCACCCGACACAGTTCTGGCCTCCTCCAACACACACACCCCCAGGGACATCTCTCGAAAGGCACCGTCTGGGGACTTCGCTGCCTGTCACACCTGGGGAGGGAGACGGCTACTGCCATCTGCTGGTGAGACCAGGAAGGCTGCTCAGCACCCTGCCCCGCCCAGGACGCCCCATGGCAGAGTCATCGCCCCCAGCGTCAGGGGGGGAAGTCGACAGAGCTGACGAAGCATGAGAGACTCGATTCTCTCTCTCTCTCTCTCTCTCTCTCTCTCCACCTATGTATCCGTCGCTCATGCACACGCATCCACAGCCTTCCATCTCTATTTACCTAACGTCTATGTCTATATACGATCTATCATCTATGTATCTATGTATCTATGTATCTATCTATCTATCTGTCTGTCTGTCTGTCTATATCTATATCTCTATCTATCTATCTATCTATCTATCTAGCTAGCTAGCTAGCTATATCTATCATCTATCTATCTATCATCTATCTATCTATCATCTATCTATCTGTCTGTATGTCTATCTATCTATCTATCTATCATCCATCTATGTATGTATTTATGTATCATCTATCTGTCTGTCTGTCTGTCTGTCATCCATCTATCCATCTATCTCATTCTCGACGGCAGGTGATTCCGCTCTTGGGAGACAGTTGAGACGGGGGATACCTTTTATTGTCGCACTGGGGAGGGGGTGCTCCCGGCACCTGCTGGGTGGAGACCAGGAGGCCGGTCAGCACCCACACTGCGGGTCACATGAGACCCGCGTCACAGTCATCGGCCCTGACGTCCGCGGCGCCGAGGCTGAGGGAGCCTTGGCGTGCCGTGACCGGTCACGAGTGGGCAGCCTCGCTCTCTGTCCCCACTGGGCTCTGAGCTGCCTGCCCGGCTCTGTCCGCGGCATACAGCACTGTCCCCTAGAGACGTGGAAGGACGAGGACTTCACGTCTCCACCTGTTTGTGCTGAGGGACGTCTACTGGGCAATGGCAGATGACTTCGGGGTCTCTGCAGCCAGGGGTGTAGTCTTCAAGTGTGCAAGGGCCCTGGCGTGTTGCCCCCTGAACCCCCAGAAACCAGCCCAGGCCCCAGGCCACGCCGCCCACGGGCCACGCCACGCCCACCTGACGGCCTGGGCCAGGTGGCCCCAGCACAGGTAGGTCGTGCCGGCCAGGTACAGCAGCATGTGGTGCTGGGACGTGGGGCTGCTGCTCGCCAGGTACCTGCGGGACAGCTCAGTGCTGCCGTACAGAGCTGCAAAGAAGCGGGAGAACAGGGGAAAACACGTGGTTAGTTGCACGGCAACGTGGCACGCCGTCAGCAGCCCCCGCAGCAGGACGGGAACGTGACCTCGCCTGGGGGGGTCGTTCCAGGGAGCGGGTGGCATGAGGGGATGTCCCGCCGGGCTCTGCCCTGACTGACCACTGGGGAAGGCCTGCAGGGGCCGGGGCAACGGCCACAGGGGCCGCGCAGGACGCTCTGCCGCCGTCTCTGAGCTTTCCAATGGCGACTTACTCTAAAGTAGGGACAGGGGGGTGACATCCCGATTCAACAGGAAAGAGAGACGGGAGGAAGGGCACCCGGCTGTGGCTTCACCGTCCCCCGCCTCAACGCAGGGGCGTCATCCTGACCACGGAGGCGGGGCCGGACGGCCCCCAGGACAGGACGTCCCGTGCTGTGACCTGCTTGTCTCTCAGTTCTGTCTCTGCCCTGCACCCCTCCCCCCCACTGCCCTGTGGAAGCTGCTGGAACAAACGACCCCCGGCCCCACTCCCGGCCCCCGGCTCGCTTTTGTAAATAAAGTTTTATCGGCCACCGGCCCATTCATTTGCGTCGGGGCTCCGGCTGCTCTGCGGCGCTGCACGCAGCCGTGGGACGTGTCCCCCAGACCCCCACGGCCCACGACGCTGAGCACGCGTCGGTGCCGCCCGGCCCTTCACAGAGAGGCCTCCTCCGCCACTCACCGCCTCCTCCCCGCGTGTCCACGCGGAGCAGCCTCAGCGACACGCAGGTGTCCAGCAGCAGCTCCGTGCCCCGGCGCTGGCGCCCAGGCCCGCGGCCACCACCCGCGCTCAGCGGCCCGGGGGCCTCGGCCAGGAGGTCGAAGACGCCCAGCTCACAGGCCGCGAACAGGACCTCGGAGGAGAGAGAGCGATGCCAGGACACGCCCCACAGCGCGGCCGCTGCACCCCCAGGGCGGAGCGGCCCCTGTGCCCGGCACGGGGCGCGTGACAGCCACACGGGACTGTCACGCAGCCTCACACGGGGGCGGATTCCGACCCCGTGACGGCCGCCGTGCCCGGTGACGGGAGCCGGACACGATCTTTTCATGGCACGTCCACCTCTCGTCCCGCGAGCCCCACCAAGCACGGCTTTGGCGTGGAGCAGGGGTCCAGCATGGAGGCCACCGAGGGCACAGGCTGGTCCCCAGGGAGGGCGGCTGTGTGGATGTGGGGCAACTGTGTAGATTTGGGGTGGCTGTGTGGATGTGGGGGCGGCTGTGTGGACACAGGGACCACCGAGGCCATTTCCTGACTGCTTGGCCTGGGCAGCGTGCAGGACCAGGCGGCTTTGGGGTTCCTGCAGCGTCCCTGCGCCCCGCCCCCCGGAAGCGTCGCTCTGCAGAGGACCCAGCTGGAGACCGGTCCGCAGAAGCAACGCCCTCGACCGGGAGCTATAAGGTCCCTGAGGGAGCTATAAGGTCCATGAGACCCGCCTCATGAGGGACGGATACGTGCACGCCATCAACCCCGCGCACACACGTGTGAGCGCTCAAAACCCCACTGCTGGCCTGTGTCGGCTTAACAGGGCTGGAAACCCTGGGAAAGGCGGGGGGGGGGGGGGGGTGAAGGGGCGGGGGGCCCTCTGCTCTTGCATTCTGCTCCTCTGCACGTGCATGGTCCACGTTTCCAAACGAAGAACTACACGCATTCCTTTTACTTTTGACGGGTCAGTGGTGTTCCCTACACCACCGGTCCCAGGCCTGTGTGGCCCCAGGGCCCGGGGCTGCTACAGGCGTCTGAGGCCCAAGGCCCTGAGGCAGGGATGAGGCGGGGCTGAGGCGGTGGTGCCGGCGCTGGGGGCGGCGCCAGACGCAGAGGCTTTGTCTCTCACCAGCCTGCCGCGCGCCCCCGCTGGGCGGCCCGGTTCCGAACAGGACCAGGACGCGGACCAGGACCGGTCCGCGATGCGGGAGGCTGGGGCCCCCGCTGTTCACGGTGGTTTCAGAGCCTGAAGACGGGCTGGGGGTGGCGTGGTCATTCTCCGCCTCCAGAAGCGAGTCGGCAATGGCTTCGCACAGCGTCCCGAGCATCAGGGACCCATGAGCACCGTGATCTCCGTCCTGCCCAGGCTCCGTGTGACCGGTGCGGGCTCGGCGTCGCCGATGGTGACCATGAGCGATGGACGCACAGACGGGCCCCGTGTCAACACGGTTTCCGGGGGCCGCGTGTCCCCCACGGCGCTGGCGCCACACCCGTGATCAGCGCTGTGTCAGCCGTGGGTGGACGCACAGAGAGCTGACACTGTGTCTCACGTCGCTAAGGAAGAGGGTGCCCCCACCCTGCACCCGCTGGTGCACAGCTCGGCCCCAAGGCCAGCTCAGCGGGGCCGATGGGATGGGACCACCCCGCCTCACGCCTGCTCCATGACTCTGGTCCTCTTAGGTCTGGCCCTGCTACGTCAGGGCTTCTCAGCCTCACAGCACCGACGTCCGGGGCGGGTGTCTGTCTGTGAGGGTGACACTCTGGGCACCGCACCCCCAGAGGCCAGGAGCACCCCACCTGCAGCAGGGAGCCTGTCCCAGACATGGCGGGACCCCTGGGGGCAAAGCCCTTCTCTGAGAAGCAGGGCCACAGCTCCGAGGACTGTGGTCTGTCGATGACGTCAACGCTGCCTGAGTCTCCCCCGCCGCTCACACGGCTGGGGCTGGATGAGCTCGTCCTCCTCCGCGGGTCACGGACACGTGTCCAGGGAAAGCGCCCGGACCGCGCACTTCCTCCAGGTCACAGGAGGTGCACCCTCTGAAGGTCCCGTCCCGGTAAAGCCACGGCGAGTCCGTCCGGTTACGGCTCCGTTACCTCGCATCCTGCTCTCCCGTTGCCTCCGTATTATTAGGGCTGTGTTACCTCCTGCTGATTACGGTTCTGTTTACTCTTATGTGGTTAAGTTTGTATTGTGAGTGGTTCACTTAAGGTGGTATTAGCACTTGACCTGTTGAAGCTTTTATTATTTCTTGTCCTATTAGGTCGCATGAAGTGGTCTCTTATGATTGCATTGGCTCTCGAATTAACATTGTATTAACTCTCGAATTAACATTGTATTAACTCTCGAATTAACATTGTATGAACTCTCAAATTAGCACTGTATGAACTCTGGAATTAGCATTGCATTAACTCTCGAGTTCAGGGGGCGTTAAGTCTCGTATTAAGATGGTATTAACTCCTGTATTGAGGTCATGGTAATGCCTGCTCCACCAAGATTTCAGGAACCTTCGTTCTTTTAAGTTCGTATGCGGTTTCATGGCATTGACGTCTTAGCTCTTGTCCTGTCTGGCGACAAGTCAAGAACACGGTATCGTGTGATCAATGTGTCCCGAGTTATCTGCCCCGCAAGCTGTATAAGCCACACGTCAGCATCATGTGGACAGCCAGCCACACCGAACGGACAGCAAGCCGCCCAGCCGGCTGGGGACATCACGGGACAATGGCTCAGTCACTTCTGCGAGCCAGGGGAAGGCAACGTGCTGCAGGGTTCTCTGCGGGGGGCACCCAGGGAAGGCTCTGAGGCAGCTTCTGGGCCCCGGCGGGGCCTCTGGCAGCCCCTGGGGGGGGGGACGGGCTTCCGTTCGCAGTGGCTTCTGCCTCAGTGTCCCCTTTGACCATGACGCGGGCACGGCCAGGCTACGGTCCACTTCCTGCGACTCCGTGACCAGGAGAAGCTGTGTGTATCTGTGCGTCTCGGCATAGCCGTTGTGGGGAATGCAAGATGCCGTGGGCGTGCGGCGCCCCGGGGCGGCTGCCTTCCGCCGCTGCCGGTCTCCGGGCGTCTCTGGGCGACCAGAAGGTGAAGCCGCGTGTTCCCCAAAGAGCAGTGTCACTGAAACAGCCTGCGGGAATCCCGCTTACCACCCTCACCCCTAGAGCACCCCAGAGGCTCTGCCCCCGTGGGCCCCCACACACTGACGCCCGGAGCCCTCCCTGGCCGCACCCCACACGGAGACTCGGGACTGACAGCCATGCAGAGGCACAAGTCCTGCCACAGGCCACCCGCCACTGCCACCGTCCCCGTCCAACGCACCTGACACTGGCGTGCCTTCAGAACATAAAATCTACTCCACGTTATCTTTTTTTTTCAATCGTACTAAAATTCACATAGCATCAGATGCGCCATTTAAACCACACGATTTGGGGGCAGTTAGCGCCTTCTCAATGCTGTCTGATCGTCATCTGTATGGAAGCCCAGCACATTCTCGGGGGCAGGGGACCCCTCCCCGTGAGCGGGCACCCCACGTCCCTCCCCCACGCGCATCTGCACGGCTTCGCCCTCGGGGGCACGTCGCAGAAATCGACCTCACGCTGCGTGGCCGTTGGCGTCTGCCCCTCCGCTCAGCATCACGTTTCCTCGGCCACGAGAAGGCGTGCAGGTGGGTGCCACAGCGTGGGTGGCCCTCCAAGACTCACAGCCCCTTCGACCCTTGAACCTGGCAGGGTGGGGCACGCACCCCCTGAGCAGTCAAAAACCTACGTATAGCTTTGACTCCCCCAGAATGCAAGTGCCAGTAGCCTGCTGCTGACCAGCGCCCCATCGATCACATGCCCCGTGGGCGAACACAGATTTCGCATGTTACACGTAGGACATGCTGTGTTCTGACAATGGCGTCGGCTAGGGACAAGAAAGCGTCATTAAGAAATCCCGCGTCTGCGGCCACGTCACCCTGAACACGCCCCATCCCATCTGATCTCGGAAGCCAAGCAGGGTCGGGCCTGGTGAGTCCGTGGATGGGAGGCCGCCTGGGAAGACCAGGTGCTATAGGCGTAAAAAAATTAAAAAATAAGAGATTGTAAGCTGACGGGGTCGTTGCAATCTGTGAGGTCAACCCAGAGTTGCCTCACCTAAAAGAAAAGGAAGGAAGGGAGGGAGGGAGGGAGGGAGGAAGGAAGGAAGGAAGGAAGGAAGGAAGGAATGAGGGAAGGAGGAAAAGGACGGAAGGAGGAGAGGAGGAAGGAAGGAAGGAAAGGAAGGAAGGAGGGAGGGGAGGGAGGGAGGGAGGAGGGAGGGAGGAAGGAGGAAGGAAGGAAGGAATGAGGGAAGGAAGGAGGAAGGAGGAGGAGGGAAGGAAGGAAGGAAGGAAGGAAGGAAGGAAGGAAGGAAGGAAGGAAGGAAGGAAGGAGGAAGGAAGGAAGGAAGGAAGGAAGGAAGGAAGGAAGGAAGGAAGAAGGAAGGAGAGAGGGAAGGAAGGAAGGAAGGAAGGAGGAGGAGGAGGAGGAAGGAAGGAAGGAAGGAGGAGGAGGGAAGGAAGGAGAGAGAGGAGGAGAAGGAAGGAAGGAAGGAAGGAAGGAAGGAAGGAAGGAAGGAGGAGGGAAGGGAGGGAGGGGAAAATCACGGCAGAAGACTCGTCCGCGGCGTCTGCTGGAAGGCAGAGCCACCCACGCGTGGCCATGTGGGCTTCGTCCGCGGCCTCCCGGGCCGCCTTCTGAAACACATCTCCATATCGACCTGTCCCTCGTATCCTCCATACATAAATAGTTTTCAGATATTAAAAAATGACCATAAACCAGCGTGTCACGTCGTCTGGGGTGTGCAGACGGACGCGTGCCCACGCTGGCCGGCATGAAGTGTGTTGCACACCTGAGTTCCCATCCAACGGCCGCCGTCTCCTTCGCACCCCCATCTGCTTCCTGTTAAGCGTTTAAAAACGTGCTTCCCCGATGGGGTCCCTGGGGGTGGGCAGGTCGCAGAAGGGTCCCCGTGGCCCTCGTCCCAGGCATTCTGGTCACCGCAAGGAGACCTTGACCCCAGGGAGCAGTGGGTGCCCCCTGCCCCGTGCCGGCCCCCAGCCTTGGGGTCCATGCGTGCCTGCGGGCAAGTCCCCAGACTGGTGGGTACCTGAGACCATGAAGCCGTGGGCGTAGTCACTCAGCAGACGGTCGCCGTCCTCCTCCGCGGAACCCATTTTCCCCCACGCTGGCGTGGCTTCAGGGAGCTTGGGGACGGCCAGCCGCGTGGGGCTCTGTGGGAGGCCTGGCAGGCGGGTGGGGACAAGGCGGCTCCAGCTGGGACCTCGAGCCCCTCGGCGAGAAGCGCGCTCTGCCGCCGGGGCGGGCCGTGGGACAGGAGGCCGAGGTGCTCACAGGGGACGGGCACGGACGGAACGGGGGAGCGACGACGGGCACTGGGCAGCGTCTTAGGGGACGCGGTGACGTGCCATCGGCCCCATTTGCTTGATTGCACCTAAGAGGCCCGTCTCAGCCTTCCAAATCCCCGGGGCCGCCGGCCGGCCTGGGGTCTTCCACTAAGGCGATTACTGCGGAAAGGAGATCGAGATCCAGGGCTGAGCGGGCGGACGCGGCCCGTGGGGACGGGAGCCCAACGCCTGGGGCCCGGGGCGGGGCGGGGTTTGCCCTCCAGGACAACAGGCCGCCAGCCTGAGAGGCCGAGCTCTGCCCTCTGCGGGGGGGAAGACGGTCCGTCCGTCCGTCCGTGTGGACGACGGAGCCCTGAAAACGCGCCTCGGGCGAGGGGTTCCTCGGGGGAGGCACAGGAGTCCCCGGGTTAGACTGTGGTGATGCTGTCCCGGGTGAGTATACTAAAAAATAAAAATAAAAAAAAAAAAAAAAAAAATAAATAAATGTGAAACACCGAACAGCCCGCGTGGACTGGCGGGGTTTTTGCTGTGTGCGTGAGATCTCAGCCAGGCTGCTTGTTAAAGAATCAACGGTTTTTAGAACCACTTTAGGGCCACAGCAACATTTGAAAGGAAACACAGATTTTTTTTTTTTTTACCATGTCCCCCCCCCCCCGCTCTCGCACACCTCCCCAGTCAGGTCGCTTTTAAAGAAAAAGCAGCATGTCCGGGAACGTGGGGAGAACGAAACACAGTGAGTCTCACACGACCGCGGCTGCCGGACGCCGTGCGGTGCGGCCCAGCCCCCCGTGTGCCGGGGTCCCCACTCCCCAAGGAACGCAGACGCCCACAGGGGCCGGCGGTGACACCGCCCCCTGCTCCGAGCAGTCACCGGGTCACCCACCCCTGCCTAGCAGGGACCTCTGGGATCACAGGGTCCCGGAGCAGGGTCAGTGTGGGGGGCTGCCGCCCTGTGAGCAGGGGGACAGTGTGGTCGTGGGGGCGTCCATGGCCCGAGCTTTATGATCGTTTGAGCCCAACGGGCGACACGTGGCAGGGGCGGGGCCTCCAATGCCCCAGAGAAGGGCAGTTGGCAGTTTCTTGCGGGTGTTCAGAATGAAGGAGGCACATGAGGACGGTGCGTGGGGGTGGGGGACAGCCGGGCGCCTCACCGGACAAGTGCCAAGGTCCTGCTCTCTTGAGTGTCTTGCAAACGTGTGTCAACCAGGAGAGTGGTCAGGCTGGCTGAAGGCAACGACAACCCTTCAGTAAAGAAGTGACAGTCGGTGGGGGAACGGGGGGGGACAGGGGTGGGGGAGGCTCCGCCTAGCAGGGACCTGCCCCAGCGGCGGCAGGAGTTTGGGATCCCAGTGCCCGGCGACGTCACAGTTTACGACAGCGCCCCCTCTCGTCCACACGGAAGCCGCAGGCTCCGCAGGCGGGTCAGCGACAAGAATCAGTTCCTGTGTGTAGACGCTGACGACCGGGACATGGCCCGGACCCCTTAACACGGTCAGTTATCGAGGCCTGGTGACCCGGCATGAAGCCCCAGGCCGCACCCCAGGCGGGAGCAGGGAAGGGGCCCGGAGCCCCGACGGCGGGGCGCGCGGAGCGCGGGGCGCTCGCAGCGCGGGACAGTGCGGCGGCGGCCGCTCACACCGCTGGCAATGCCGCCTCACGCAGCAGTGAAATGGGGTGAGACAGCAGCTGCGACCCGGCAGCAGGTCCCCTCGGCTGCGCGAGGTCGGCGTCCGCAGCAGTGGAGCGAAAGAGGAGCCAACAGCAGCTGCCGGAACCCCGGAGCCCGCGCTCCGGGAGCGCTCCGCGCCGCGCCTGGCGCTGCGTCCCTTCCCAAGGTTCCCTGCAGTCCAGTCCTTCCGTTGCAGAGGACACAAGAGCCACCACAGTGACGTCCCGGGCCTCCCCTCCCCCCCCCGTGACCCCACCCCCTGAGGTCTGGAGAGCACCTCTGCCTTTCCTGCCTGGCGTGCAGCCAAGGAAGTGGGGCCCCAGGCCGCGGAACCCAAGGTGTTTGCAGCCAAGGCCGCAAGGTCATAGCGACACAGGCCACACACTCCGTGTGGGGAGGGGCTTCTCGGCAAACAGGCCAGGGACGCCAAGGGCCGGATCACAGGCAGCTTCACCCCGCCGAGAACGTGTGAACTACGATCCTGTATTTTCCTCCGATTTCAGAAGCAGGGCATTTCTCTTTTTCGGCGTTCAGCCAGGTGGAACTGTGATAAATTGGTGTTTTTACTTACAGCGAGATGATAGTCCTAGTCGCCTAGGAAATGGTTCAGGACAAAATGCTGTAAATGAGACAGAGACCAACCGATGAGAGAGAGAGAGAGATACAGCAATAGAGAGTTGGAGACAGAATTAGAAATAGGAATAGAGATAGTTAGAGACACAAAGATACCACTGTAGAGTTAGACAGAGAAAGGAATAGAGAGAGATAGAGGTAGAGATCAGGAAATAGAGATAGAAATAGATAAACAGTTAGAGGTGGCACTGGAGGCAGAGGTCGAGAGGGAGGCAGTTAGAGATGCAGACGGGAAGGAATAAGGAGATAGAGTTACACAAGGAAGATGTTGCAACAGAACTAGACTTAGAGACAGAGACCAGACCCGGCATGGGTCAGAGGCGCACACAGGGACATAGATCGAGGCGGAGAGGCGCTGCCGGCTGCGCTCCCAGCCCACAGCGTTCCTGCTGCTTCTCGCTGCGGCCAGCGCCATCAGGGCCCGTGAGCTGGACCGTGCCCCCTGTCCCTGCCGGCATCTCCCCGGCCACAGCGCCTTCCTTCTTCCTGATCTGGATCGGTCGGTCGCGTCGTGGGCACCTCCGCCTGGATCACCCGCGGGCCGCGCCAGCGAGGGACGTCCCGACCTCAGAGACCCTCCCTGACCCAGACACCCCCACCTCCTCACCAGCACTGGCCCTCTCCTCCCTCCCGCGGGCCCCTCCACAGCCCCAGGGCGCCTGCTCGTAGCTGGCAGCGACCCCGGCCGCAGGACGCAAGTGCTGCCCCCGGCGCGGCTGCGCGGGGCGGCCGAGGGGCGTTTCCCGTGACTGGGCGTCTGAGCGCACCGGTACCCACACCTGGCTGGTGACAAGGACAAAGCCATCCCGGGAAGGGGCGGCATGAGTCTGCTGTGCCAGCCCCGCGGCGACCCGCCGCCCACACGCGGAGAGCCGCGTTGCACCAGAGGTTGTCACAGTCCAGGGTCCCGGCTGCGCCGACCCCCCCACCACCTGTGCGCGGCGGTGGCGTGAAAACCGCTTTTTCTTTATTTCATGTTTAAAAAGTGGTCTTTCAATTTAACCGTTTCTTCAGTGAGTCCACGAAACTCTTGTTGCCGGCTCGGAAGCCTCAAACACGCAGGACTCTCCTGGGGGGTGGGGAGTTCCACCGCAGCGGAGCCCAGTCCGCGGTGGGGGAGCACGTGACCCCTCCCTTTCAAACCCACGGTGGCCGGCGGCTCCACAGGACTTCGAGCGACGAACCAACCACGGAAAACACCAGTTCATTGGAAAAGGATTTTATTTCACCAAAAAATGCAAACTGGAATTAACACCGTCTCTGCTAATGCAAACATTACAGCGATCTTTAAGTATTTCTGCGCTTCACGTGGAGAAGCGAACACCTATAAAATTTAACAAGTTTGCAGCCTTAAATCTGCTGGAAACATCCCGAGTAAAAATAATTTAGCAAAAGAGCTTCTTAAAAAAACCACGCACGCTAACCTGGACTAGAAACCGAAGCTTTTAACTGGTCTCCTCTACCTCAGGTGCTCCAACACGTAACAGCGTCTGCAGGTGGGCGTCAGGCGCCCCCGCGAACGGGCGGGCTCCGCAAAAAGCCGGCGCCCTGGCCCTTCGATGTCGTTGGACTTGCGCCTTCCCCAGTCACGACTTCCCGTGCCCAGGTCCCTACGTTTTGTTGGCTTCCCCATCAGGTAAAATTACAAAAAGGAAAAGGGAAAAAAGAAAAAAGAAAAAAAAAAAACGCCAAAGCAAGGCCGTCTTCCAGCGCCGGTGGGTCTGCACAGGTCCACTCTGACCCCCCCCAGATGTGTCGTGCGCCCCCCCGTGACGTCAGCGCACGTGGACGTCCCTGAGCGGGAGACTGCGCCCTGCCCTGTTCACCGCGGGTCCGCCCTGCAGGACCGAGGACGTCCCGAGGGCACTGGCGATGTTAAAGCTATTGGATCAATTTCAAGGGAACACGAGCGCGCGCGCGAGAGCGGGCTGCGCCCAGCCGGGGCCCCCCGTGCGGAGGGACGCAGCGTGGTTAGGCGCTCCGTGCCCGTCCGCCGGGGCCAGGCTCCAGGCCTCCCGCGACGGCGCAGGGCCCGGCCACATCACCTGTTCCAGGAGCTGTGGTGCCGGCCGGCGGAGCCCGAGCGGGACCTGTCGCTGCGGCGATGGCGGCTGCGCTTGCGGCTGGAGCCCCCCCTGCGGCTCCGGCTGCGGTCGCTGCGGCCCGAGCGCTCCCTGCTGCGGGACCTGCGCGAGCGCGCCTGCTCGGGGCTGGCGCTGCGCCGGCGCGGGCTGTCGTCCTGGCGCGCGCGCTTCTTGTGGGACCGCCGCTCCTTCCGCGGCCGCCCGTCCTCGCGGCTGCCCGCGCGCCGCGGCCCGCTGCGCTCCCGCTTGTGTCTGTCCTCGCCGTCGCCTCGGTCCCCGCTGGCGCGGCCCCGGCCCTTGCTGGGCTCGCGGTTGCACTTGTCTTGCTCGGAGCAGGCGTCCTTCCTGGGTGCGCTCTGCTCGCAGGCGGCGGGGACGCCCTTGGGCTGCTGGTTGTTGTCGGGGATGCAGGACAGCACGGCCGGGCACTTCTTCTCGGATGAGGCGTCGTCGGGGGCCTCCGGACGCGGCGGCGGCTGCTGGGCCCCGCACTGGGCCTCCTCGGCCGCGCTGCCATTCACGGTCGCAGGTGTGGCGTCGGCGTCCGGCCGCGCAGGGCTCTCCTTCCGGACGCTGCGGGCCGGCTGGCCCCCGAGGGCGGCCAGCGAGGCGGCGCCGGCGCAGCCCGCCGACACGGTCTGCAGGATGTCCAGCACGGGCTGCAGCAGGTCGGCGTGCGCCGCGGCCAGCGGGTCCTGCGCGCGGGGGTCGTCGGCGCGCCGGCTCAGCAGGATGCCCAGCAGGCGCTGGCGCAGTGCGCGCTCCTTGCGCTGCAGCCCGAGCGCGCGCTCCTTCTCCTCCTCCACGCGGCGCAGCTCCGCCTCCTGCAGCCGCCGCCGCTCCTCCAGCTGCTGCAGCCGCTGCGCCGCCTCCTTCTGCTCCTGCTCCTGGGCTTTCGCCGCCTGCGGGACAGAGGGCACCGCGCCTCAGACACCTGTCCCCGCCCGCCCGGACTCTCCTGCGGAGCCGGGTTCCGAGACTCCCGGCCTGGCCAGTGGGCTGCCCGTCCCGGCCACGCCCGGCGGTCATGCGTCTGCGCGCAGGGATACCCCGCGGCGAAGCTCGTGGGCACAGCCCCCCGGCGTGCACTCGGGGGTGGCCTGGGCTCCTCTCCCGCCAGGAGACGGAGCTGAAATGAGGACGCAGACGCAGGCCGCCAGGGGCGTGCTAGGCCTAGCCTGGGTCGGTGTCTTCAATATTCACCATGAAACAAGAACTGAGCGGCCACATGTCCCGGGCGCCTGCCACGCTCCTTCCCGGGCCTTATCAACACTGTAATTAGACAACAGGTTATGGGGCCGCCACGCCCAGGGCAGGGGCCTGCGGCCACCGGAGCGCAGCTCAGGCGGCTCTGTCAGCGGCCAGCTGTTATCAGCCGGGGCGGAGGGGGCCGTCAGCACGGAGGGGACAGGCACATGGCACGGGCCAACGACTGTCGGCTGCACGGCTGCAAAGGAGGGAGGCAGCAGGCCAGGCTCTGGGCGCCCTCGGTCCCCCGGAGGCCAGGTTGGCCCTCGTCCTCCCATCCCAGGCCGCTGGCCTAACTAACCAAGCCCAGCTAGCGCATCACCAGCGGGGGGTGGGGGGAGAGCCGCGGGGCCCGGTGACCCTCTGCGAGCCCTGCCAGGCCCTGTCTCGGAGACAAACGGCCCCATCAGCCCTGGCCAGCGCCTGGCAGGCCTGCTGGTCACGCCAAGTGACAGTGCTACCGGCTTCCTACGCCTAACGCGGACGACGCGGGAATCCTGAGGGCCGCCAGGGGGCGGCATTGCGTGGCCGTGGCGGCAGCCGCGGGGAGGGGATGGGACGGCCGCGCAGGCCGCCGCGGTACCTTGGCGCGGCTCAGCAGGCCGGCCACCAGCCGCACGGACTGCAGGTTGCGCTGGGCCAGCAGCAGCCGCCGCTCCTCCGTGCGGATCTTCTCCTGCAGCCGGCGCTGCCCCTGCGCCTGCAGCTTCTCCAGCTTCCGCTGGCTGCGGCGCGACTCGCGGTCCCGCTGCTTCTGCTCGCGCCTGCGCAGCTTCTCCTCGCGCTTCCGCTCCCTCTCCAGCTCTTCCAGCTCCTTCTGCTTCCTGCGCAAGACACAGCGGCCGTCGGGGGGGCGCGGGCACCGCGTGCTCCGTGGGGAGGCGGCGCAGGCGGCAGGCCCACCGAGAGGCGGCGGGGCGGGGAGGAGCGAGTCGGGGATCAGTGTGGCGCCACGACGCGTGAGAGCGCGTCCTCCGCGGGTATATACTGCCGGGAAGCCCGGCGCCGCGGCCGGCGCACACACCAGCTTGGGGCGGGGGGCACCGTGTGTCCGCAACAGCCCGGCACAGCGAGCCCCAGCCCGGGACAGGGCCCGGCACCCAAGCTCACTTCCAAGGCGATGCGCCCGCAGCAGCAGACGGGAGCCCGCAGAGGGCGCCAGCGCGGCCAAGGCCGCCACGGCGGACCATGTCTCCTGCACCGCTGTCCTGCCTGAGACCCGCAACAGCAAAGGTCACGGGAGGCAGGGCTCAGGTCGCAGATGAACTTCTCCCACACCGGTCGGTGCCGAACGAGCTCCCGGGGCCGGAGGAGGTGGGGAGAAGTCCCCTCCCTGGGGCTCTCAGCCCGTGTGGCACCAGGGGAACCGCGGGGACCAACGGGGGCAAAAAACACGAACAGGCACAGCCACAGGGTGATTCCGAGACATGACTAGCGGGAAGATGGCATGGTCCACCTACCACACGAGCCCCTTCCAGGGACCGCAAGCCCACAGGGAAGTTTGCTCTGCGCCGAGCCCCCCCCCCCCCCCCCGTCAAGGGCACGAGCACGCGCCGGGACCCCGTCACGGGCACGAGCACGCGTCATCTCACGGAAATCTCGCGAGGTCACTAACATCGGCTACTAGGAGACAGCGACTTTAAAATAAATCCACAACGTGGCCAAACAGCCTTGCTCCTGACACCATTTTTCTTGGAGGGGATCCCCAAAAACCGGATCCATGCAGGCCATCCAGGGACGACAGCGGGGGGGGGAGGGGCTGCCCGAGGAGCACAACGCACGTCGCTGAGGCCTGAAGCCAGGGAGCCACGGGTGAGGACAGCGCTAAAGGCAGTCACGGTGACGCAGACCAGAGACACGCGAGGACACGAACGGAGCCTCGCGGGGGCGGAAGCCGGGGTGCGCAGCGCCCTGAGACCAGCACGGTGGCGGCAGAACGGAGGCCCTTCCACGGATTCTGGCCCACGAGGCTCCAGGCCACACGAGCCTGCAGAGCTGCGGGTCACGGTGGCCTTGTGTGGCCTGTGAGTGACACGGCTCTCAACAGAATGACGGCTAACGCCCAGGCCTGTCGTGTCCAAGGACACAGCAGCCCAGCTGGACCGTCCTCGGTAACACCCAGCCGACCGCACAGAGGGGCTCCTGGGCCCACCTGCAGGCTGCCACCGAGGGGGTGGTGGGGCAGCCTCGCCTGGCTGGACAGCGTGGCACCTGAGCCCTGGCACCCGCCCACCTGCACGGAGTGGCCCAGGCCCCTCCCACTGCTCGTGGACCACAGCGGAGGCACCCCCACTCTGTCTGGAACCCTGTGTCCTCACCAGGTGTCCCCAGTACAGACTGTCATCTGCCCCCGGGGCCGCGACACAGTCCACTTGCTGAGCCACCTTTCCTCCTGTAAAGGTCAAGGCACTGGCTTCTCAAACGGCCCGCAGAGCTGCTTCCTGAAACTCGGGGGGCTCCCGGGGACTGGGTGTCAGTGGGTCACGGCCAGCACTCCAACAGCAGGGGCAAGGCCTGTTCCGCAGGGGGGCTGGGCCAGAAGCATGCAGCAGGACGCGTCTCCCACGGAGTGCCCCGCCCTGAGGACAGCAGCAGTGGGCCGTCCCTCCCCCGTGCGCCCCGAAGACTGCGCTGCCTGGACCCTGAGCCCCGTGGCTGGTGCAGGATCCCGCCCTCCCGTGCCCGCACCCGCCCCACACTGCCCATGGCGCCTCCCAGGCCGGCCAGCTGCCTGTCCTCCGGAGTCACGCCCGCCGGACCTGCCACCCCGACACCGGGCTCTGCACCCAAGGGAGGGGCAGCTCGATGCAGAAAGACACGCGCACCTCCTCCCAGACCTCGGGGAGCGGATGGCAGAGCAAGGGCCAGCGGCGGGACGGCTAAGTCGGCTCTACAAAGAGATGGACAGACACCCTCGCCGGGCAAATCCCCGGGCCCGACACTCAGCGGCCGGCACACGGGAAGAGACGCGGCTGGGAAGCAGCAGGAGCGGCTGGCCACACCCGCAGCGCGCGTGCCGTGTCCGCGCGGCCTGGGCAGTGCCCTCGGCCAGGCCACCTTCATGACGAACGACAAGGCGGGAGGAAGGTGAAAGCTGTGCCCAGTGCTGCCCCGGGCGGCTGCGGTGGAGGCCGCCGCCCACAGGCCTCCCGCCGGAACCCGCTCCGTCAAAGCCCGGCCACCGCCGTCAGCTGTCCATCCAGCGCGCTGTGCTACACAGCTTCCCCTAGACGCCAACAGCACCACGGCCGGACACGCTGCTGGCTTCCGCGGGACGCACGAGGGGACCGGTGACGCGGCCTCGCCGAGCCGGCGCCGTCCCAGGGCCCAGGCAGGCCGTGCCACCAACAGACCAGCTCCAGGGAGGGGCCAGGGGCTGCAGGTCACACACCTCCTGCCGCGTCCCCAGCAGCTGCCGCGCGCGCAGAGCCCAGGTGCACACACACATGCGCATGAGCGCACACGCATACACGTACACGCACACGCATGCACACGAGCGCACACACGAGCGCAAACGCGAGCACACGTGCACACGGGAGCACACAGCGCGCACACTAGTACACGTACACACGCACACAAGCGCACGCACAGGTGTGCACACATAGCACACGCCTGGCCCTTGGGCCCGCGGTCCGCGCACCTCTCCTCGGCCCGCTGCCGCTGCTCGGCCTCCTTCTCCCGCCGCTTCTGCTCCTCCCTCTGCTGCTCCAGCTCCTGCAGCTTCTGCCTCTCCAGCTGCCGCTTCTTAATGGAGGCGTCGCTCAGGTGTTTGGTCGAGTCGAAGGAGACCTTCACGAGGAAACAGCCCTCAGTGGCCGCCCGGCCGCGTGCTGCACGCGCACGTCGCCCCCGTGCGTTCCCGAAGACAAAGCCGCCCCCCTCCTGACACAGCGCTGCCCTCTGCTCCAAGGCCCGACACGGCCTCCACGGGGCCTGTGCCTCCCCTGACGGGGGACGGGCAACGGCCACGAAGACCCGGCACCTCCACAGCACTGGTGTCCTCGTCACCGCCAAGGATGGCCAGCCACAGCCACGTGGCAGAAGGAGCTGCCACCCTAGTCTGCACTGGCAGTGGGGGGCACCAGTGCCGGCTGGGGCGAGGTCAGCACCCCGGCGGGACCCCTCCCGGCCCACGCACACCACACGGCCACCGTCACGTGTTTCCCTCAAGACACGGGTCAGCCGAAGCCAGCGTGGGAGCCGCCGGCCTGTGAACCTCCCCCCGGAAGGCGCTGTGCCCGCGGGGCTGTGCGGACGCCGAGGCCGCCACCGCGGCCGGCGCTCACCTTGATGTTGCAGGCCACGGCCTTGCCGTCCTCGCCCTTGTGCATGAGCTTCATGCCGCGCAGGGCGCTCATGGCCTGGATGAAGCCCGCGTACTCGCGGTACTGCACGTACGCCTCGAAGTTCAAGTGGCCGCCGAAGCTGAAGGTGTGGAAGTTGCGGCCGGTCATCTCCTCGCGGTAGGGGTCCAGCATGGGGATGTCCACGTTGCGCACCTCGCCGAAGCGCTCAAACACGCGCACCAGCACGTCCTCGCTGGCTTCTCAGAGCCTGACTCTTGCGGCGAACCACTTGCAGGGCAGGCCCTCCAGGTGGATGGTGTCCGGCCGCTCCCCCGGCAGCGTCTCGTTCATGTCCTTGGCGTCGCGGAAGAAGGAGTCCCAGTCGTGGCGGGTGGGGAAGTCGATCTTGAACTCGGCGGCCCGCACCTTGAGGATGTCGGAGAAGCCGCTGAGCTTGATGGTCTTGCCGTCCAGGCAGGCCAGGAAGGACTTGACCAGGCTCTTGTTCTCCACCTCGCCCTCGAAGCGGATGAAGTCCATGGTGCTCTTGGAGATGCGCAGCGTGGAGAACTGGTGGCTGTGCACCATGCCCTTGAGCCGCTCCATCACCTCCCAGTTGGAGATGGACTTGCCCGGCTGCTTCAGCTGCGGCAGCGCCACGCTGATGGTCATCTTGGTGATGGGCTTCAGGTAGAGGCCGTGGGCGGGGCACAGCTCCACCGCCTCCGACGTGTCGTGCACGATGGTGGCCGCGGCCATAGCCGGGACCTCGGGCCTGCAACGCACACGCACACGGTCAGGGCCGGGCGCCAGGCTGCGGGGACCCACGCCGGACGCACCTGACGCCGGAGAGGAGCGAGGCTGCGTCCCTGGCCGGCTGGAGGGAGGGTCCACCTCGCTGAGCGCCCTCCTCACTGGGCAGGGCTTTACACCACCATCGGGTTACGCTACAGGGAAAGGCCCTGGGCTGACAGAACCTTCTAACAGAGCGGCGTCCAGGCCTCTGTCAGCGCTGTCCTGCAGCTCTCTTGGGGCTGTGGGGATTGGGCCCCAGCTGACTGACCGCCCCCCCCACCCTCCGGGCCAGAGGAGGCAAGCTGCAGCCCGCCCAGCTTCCCGGGACTGGCGACAGCTGGCTGGGGAAGGGGCAGGGCGGGCGAGAGCCCAGCTCCGGGCACCTAGGACAGTCTGTGGGGGAGGCCGCGGAACGCGAAGTGCCAGGCGGCAGAACCAGCCAAGCCCTCTCTGCCCGACGGGAACTGGCAAGTGCCAGTCATTCCCCAGCCCGGGGCCGGAGGCTCTGCACCTCTTCCTCCCCCACCCCCGCGAGGCCCGGCTCCCCTACTGGTCCGACAGGTCTTCGGAGAGCCAGGAGCCGACACAGACACCCGGACGGCACCGGTGCCCGAGCTGGCCTGCCCGCCAGCTCCGCTCACCCGCCGTGCAGCTCAGACTTCTCGGCCGCCCCACGGAGACGGAAGAGCCCACTGGGCGGGTGACGGGCCCCCTGCGCTGTGACCCCGGGCTGCCCCCAGGACTCTCTACTCGACCCCTAGCTACCCATCATCCTGCCCCATGCCCACAGGTGCCCCTGGTACCTCAGGCCGCCTCCAGCTGCAGTAGAGAGTTGGGGTCAGTCCCCACACCTCCCCCCATGCGGCTACCTCTGGGGCTGCTCTGCCTCCCCCGACCGCCCCACTGCAGGACCCGCACCCCTGGACACCGCCATTACCCTTGGTTCCAGACTTGCCGGCTGCACTGCCCCTCCCCCATCTCCGCCCCTGGTGTTGTCCTGGCCTCTCTGGAGTGGCCCATTCAGTCTCCATGGCAACACCAAGCCCCACCCTATGCCCCCAGAACCCACAGCTTCCCCATGCCAACCCTGATGCACCCCGGGGGTGAGGGGTTCTGCCAGTACTCTGGCTACGGCAGACACCCTCCCAACAGTAGCAGTGACCTCAGTGTCCCCCAGCCTTCAGACCCTCTCAAACCCGGGCCCCCAGTCTCCCAGGTCACCCTCGCTCACCCTGGCTCTCAGTCCCCAAGGTAACCCAGCTGACCCCGGCCTGCGACAACAGATCCCCAGGTTCTCCCCGCTGACCCCAGCCCCCGATTACAGTGCCCCGACCCCCACAGACCCTGGCCCCCAGTCCCCCAAGCAACCTCGCTGACCCTGGCCTCCGACCCCAGTCCCCCAACCCCCACAGACCTCAACACCTAGTCATGCAGGTCCCCAAACCGACCCTGCTGACCCCAGCCCCTGACCCCCGATGTCCCCGCTGACCCCAGCCCCCGACCCCAGTCCCCGAGCCCTACAGATCCCAACCCCCAGTCCTCCAGGTGACCCCGCTGACACTAGGCCTTGACCTCCAGTCCCACAGGTCCCACCACTGACCCCAGCCGGTGACCCCCTGTCCCCGAGGTCTCGCTGGTGCCAGACCCTGACCCTGTCCCTAGATTCTCCCCACAGACCCTGGCCTCAGACCAGTCCCCCGACCCCCAGAGACCTCAACCCCCAGTCCCCAGGTTCCCCAACAGACCCCGACCCCAGTCCCCAGGTTCCCCAACAGACCCGACCCCAGCCCCGAGGTGACGCCACAGACCCCGACCCCAGTCCTCCGACCCCCACAGACCTCAACTCCCAGTCCCCCAGGTCCCCTCGCTGACCCCGGCCCCCGACCCCCACAGACCCAAGCCCCTGTCCTCTAGGTCCCCACACAGACCTCAACCCCCAATTCCCCAGGGCCCCCCATAGACCCCAGCCTCGACCCCAACCCCCAGTTCCCCAAGTCCTCCCACAAAATTCGGCCCGCAGTCCCCGACCCCCCAGACCTCGGCCTCCAGTCCCCTACGTGACCCCGCTAATCCCGGCCCTCGACCGCTAGTCCTCCTGTCGGCGCCGGGCCCTGACCCCGTCCCTCAAGTCCCCCGCTGACCCCGGCCGGTGACCCCCAGACCCCAGGTCCGCTCGCTGACGCCGGGCCCTGACCCCAGCCGGCTCGCGGACGGAGGCGGTTGAAGACGGCGCTCACCGGCGCGGGCTCCGTCTGCGTCCCCGCCGCCGCCGCCGCCGCCCTGGCCCCAGCCCGCCGCGGTCCCCCGACGACCCCTGCCGGAGCGCCCTCCCGCCCCGAGCAGCCACCGTCGGCCGCCCGCCCCTGTGACGCACTTCCGCTTCCGGCGCTCGGGCTCGCGGAAGCGGCCGCGCGGCGGCCCCAGGTTTCTCCTCCCGGCCGTGCCCCGCCCCCGGGGCGGGACTTCCGGGGGCCCGGGCTCTGCACTGCGCGTGCGCGGCCGGGCCCGCCCCGCCCCCATGCCGCTACCTGTGTCCAGGTTCCGGCCGGCGCCGCACCTGACGCCAGAGCGAGCGCTAGTCCACCTGAAGCCGAACGGGAGCGGGGCCTGCTGTTTGCAACTAAATATTATAATAATCATGTATAACATAGCAATATAAGTTTTCAAGTATTTATTATCTAATCAAGCATTTATTATTTGTTTGTGTATGTTGACTAAGTACAAATCATAGATATTACTATATAATTAATTACAAGTTATTTATTTACCTAACCAACCATTTACTAATTATTGTTTATTTTTTACATATATTGTTTGTTTGGATAACACACTTCTCTCTGTTACATTATGTTCATATGTGATTACGTATAAATATGAAACATAAATATATATTTTAAATCTTTTATATTTGTATACTTATATATGTGTTAACGTTAAGTTTAAATATAAGCATATTTTACATGTAATATTTAAATATAATTTATGTATTAAACATATTTTTATATATAATCCATTCTCATGATTATGTAATTAGAAATTGGCACATTTTAATTTATTAAGCTTCCACATTATGCCAAACGCTGTACAAGGCAAGGGCTTCTGATGCCCCAAATATGTCACAAGTCCTCAAACTGAAAACCCAGGGTCGGAAAACCAGAGGAGGGCCCTGGTCATCCAACATGGGGTGCCAACGCATTACATTAGCAACAGAGGGTGAGGATGAGTGGGAGGACCCAGGTGTCAAGTGAAGTTTAACACAAAGGGTTTCCTGGGTGATTTCTGGAGGTCCGCTAGTTATGAGTCACGTCCTGTTCATACACAGTCCTCAGAGGCATGCATGACTGTGCCCTCCACCTGACAAGGAAGAAATGGAGGGTGCAAGGTGCCCCTGGCTGGGGGCCCAGCCTTTGAACCGGGGCAGGCTTCTCAGTGGGGCAGTGTCTTGGCTGTCTTCAGTGACCTTCTCGTTTTCTTGGGGACATGAGGATGTTTGGTGTTCCCCTTGAAATTCCTGTCAATGGCGTATCCATTTCCCTACAGAGCTATTAAATTCCAAAGCCAAGGTTGCACTATGCTCTTCGGCGGAGCGTTTACAAGCCCACGAATGAATGAGATATTCACTCCTCTGGACCCGGCATGCCCAAAGATGATTTAAAACTTTGGGAAACGTGTGAGGAAAATCCCGTGAAACGTTTGAGCAAGATATGGTCCTCCAGAGACATCTGAGAAACAGGAAGTCCCAGATTACCTGCAGCCAAAATCCTCAGTCCTGGGGCGCTATGCAGGCATGTGGTGGTATGAATCACTCTCATTGATGATACACAGGAACTGGGAATATGGTGGCATTTCACTCCCAGGATTATATGTCACAGGTCAAGGAATTTTGCGGTTGTAATTAAAATCTGTAATTGGCTGAGTCAAGCTCATCGAAAGAGAGATGATTCTGGGTGGGTCTGGCCTAATCAGGTGTGGGAGACACTGTGTAGAGGTCAGGAAGATTACACGCAGCAGAGACACAGCCGGGCTGCCTGGAGCAAACTGCCTCCCCGAGACGCTCGCTTGACAAGAGTTAGCGGCTGACTTCTGAGAGAGGAAGGCGTCAATGCTAACACACAAGGAACTGAATTCTTCCAACACCAGGGAGCTTGGAAGAGAGTCCCAGGCCTCGAACGAGCCCCAAGCCCTGCCTGACACCTTGATGTGAGCCTGGGGACCCAATTAGCCTGTCAAATATGTGTCTCTTGCAGCCACTCTGTGTGTAGTCATCGGTTACACCGTGGTGTATAACTAACATCTGGAATAAGTACATATATGCTAAGCCCTCATTAGCCACAGAGAATGACATTCCTCTTCCCACGCAGAAAACAGCTTTCTATGCTTAAAAAACCACCAGTTTTCTCATCGTCACGGGGTGAGCTCCCTGGGGATGCGGTGACTCAGTGTCCCTAACTGAGCCGGTTCACACAGCGGGGGTCCAGAGGCCAGAAGTCTGATGTCGTGGGGTCCGCATTGTTGGTTCTTTCTGAGGGTTTTGAGGAAGGAGCTGTCCCAGGCCTTTCTCCAGCTTCTGGTGGCCCGGGAGCAATCCTGGGTGTTCCTTGGTTTGTAGACGCATCGCTCCAACCTCTGCCTCCATCGCCACGTGACTGTCTTCCCTCTGCGTGTGTCTGTCTTCCTTTCCTCTTCCTACAAGGACACCCTCCGTGTGAGCTTAGAGCCCACCAGACTCCACCGTGACCTCACCCTCATGTGACTGATTACTGCTGACGCAGAGGCCCAGGGCCACACAAGACGCCGGCCCTCTGCGAGCTGGGAGCAGCGAGTGGAACGCTGGTTCCTGAACCCTTAGCTGATCCACCTCGAGACTGAGACACCTCCGTCTGCCTAACGCCTCACAGGTCTGGCACCCTCCATGCAGTGTCACCGTTTCGCACACTTTGACCCAGATACAGAGACTCTGTTAATCTTTTCCTGAGAGGAAAATGCCTGCGCACGTGTGTGGGTTTATGAGTGTCTGCAGGTGTGCATGCGTCTGCCTGCCTCTCTGTGCATCTACCCACCTACCTACCAACCGCTCCATTATCTAGCCAACCACCTAAGTGCCCTTCCGTCATCCACCCTCTTATCTGTTCATCCATCTACCCAGCCATCCTTCCATCCACTATCCACCCACCCATCCATTATCCATCCATCCATCCATCCATCCATCCTTCCACCTTTCCCTCCATCCATCCATTTGTCAACCCTCCACTCACTCATTAGCCACCCATCTACCTATCCACCCATCAACTTATCTGTCCACTCATTCACCCATCCAGCCATCCACCCATTTATCCATTTATACATCATCCACTCATTTCTCTAGTCTCTCCATCCATCCATCCATCCATCCATTATCCATCCATCCATCCATCCACCCATCCACCCATTCATCTGTCTGTCCATTCATCTGCCCACCTGTCTACCCTTCCATCAATCCTCCACCCACCCCGCCTCCATCAATCCACAGCTCCATTCACCCACATATCCTTCTGTCTACCCACACATCCACCAACCCATTCATCCACTCATCTTCCCATTCATACACCGCCCTCCACCCATACACCTCAGATATAAAGGCCCCGCAAGCCTACACAACTCCTTTCCACCAGGGGGCACACTTAGCTCCCCGGTGAACACCAGAGGAAACTGCCACAGGAACCCCCACTTCTGGTCTTGAAGCCGGGGTCCCGAGTGCGGGTTCCTGTATCATCTGTCCTCAGCAGACTGTGCCCGGTGCTTTCTCCCGAACATGGCCCTGCTTCTGAAGTCTGCCCCTTGCAACTCACTCTCTTATGAGATGAGTCTTTATTTACCCCAGAACTTTTCATGCAACGCGTGGCCATCCAGTTCTAAGCACAACGAGAAGCAAACGAGGTGAAGGAGCCACGCCGTGAGCTGGAGACGGTGCAGGAACTGCCTTCTCTCCTCTGCTGGCGTTGGGCACGTTCATTATTAGCCTGATTTTCTGAAGGAACATCGAAGAGCTCTGTTGGTGACCATTTTCGATGTGCTCACATTCTCTTTGCACTGGCAATTGCACAGCTGGTGATTCATCTTACAGAATTACTTCTCCGCAGATATACTAAGGACTATGTGCACGTTCTAGCACACCCTGGCATAGGTGTATTCACACTGGCAGGATGCCACGGCACGTGGAGTCGGTGTGTTGCACGCACACGAGTGCCCCCACTGTCATCATGAAGTGATATTTGCAGGGGTGATTTCAGAGGGTAGTGTCAGCTGTTTGGGGTCTGGGAGCCACAGCACCGTAGAAGAAGGAGAAAGAGAGATGAGGGTAGACAAATTAAGGTGTTCATTCTACTATTATGGTCAGAAGGGCGGATAACAATGACACCGAAGTCCCAGACTCTGGCCACCAAGCTGAGGTTGATAATGCAAACTTCGAGGGGGAAATCAAACTGCCAGAAGCTACAATTTGGCTAAAAAGAGTAGGTGTGTCCGGTGGGGCTGGTGTTGGCTGGGAATTCTGTGACAGAGCCTTGACGAAGCTGTCCAGTAAGATCAAGAGTCCAAGGTGAGTCCAGGGGCAGAAAAAATTCAAGGAATGGAGCTATTAGCTCCCGGACAGAAGACAAACACACTGTGCACAATTCATCCATCCATCGTTCCCAATCCAACCATCCATCCATCTACCCATCCATCCATCCATTATCTATCTTTCGCCCATTCATCCATCCATCCATCTATCAGCCATCCATCAGCCATCCATCTCATTCATCCATCATCCATCCTCCATCTATCCATCCATTCATCATCCATCCATCCATCCATTATCTATCCATTCACCCATCTATCCATCCACCCATATATACATACATTAATATCATCTATTCACCCATCCATCCATCCATCCATCCATCCACCATCCATCCATCATCCACTCATCCATCCATTCAATTATCTATCTATCTATCACTCCATTCATCCATCCATCCAATTATTAACCTATGTATCGCTCCATCCACTGTCCATCCATCCATCCATCCATCCATCCATCATCCATCCATCATCCACCATCTGCATATGCTGCAGCAATCTGTGACAATGTGCACAAAACACTGCAAACCAGAGAAGCTCATCTGAGCCTTGGCGTCCAGTTTTTATTGACACTCAACCATGCACTGTTCCTGTGGCTGACCTTTTAGTCTCCCAGGGGTTCAGGATAATACCTTTGGTCTCCATGCACTCCTGGAGGTCGGACTGATAAGAACGCCCCAAACCCCCACACAAAATCACCATAACCAAACTTCCAGTGGCCAAAGCAGGCAAACACGAGAGGCTGCCATCAAACGGACATCCAGAGACTGGGACCACGTCTCAGGAGCAGAAGCAAGGGCCAGACCTGTCTTTGGGCCAGGTTAAGTCTTCGCTACACAGAAACAAAGCACCAAACTTCTCATGTTGTGGTAAGTGTTTTAAGGCAGATGAGAAACAGTGATACGCATGGGGAGGCGAAGTCCATGCAGGAGCGCAGGGCGGGTCGTGCTGGCTTTGCTGAAGGAAGCTAAGGGGACTCGGCCTCCGGATGCACAGCTGCACCCCCTACCTGCATTCAGGGCGTGCAGGGGACACAGAGTGCCAAAATGTGCTGCCAGACCTTTGCACGGGAGAGTGATCACACCCACCTCCAGTGAGGTCCCCAGGAGAATGAAATTGTGGCGGAGGCTCTCGCCGGGCAGAGCTCAGTCTCGGCTTCCTACTTCCCCTCACCCACACGGCTTGTCACGAGAACCGTTGAGAGAAAACACTCTGTTTCCTGGGGAGGAACGTTGGTTCAGTCCCTTCAAGAGCGACGGTGTTTTCAGCATGCTCTTTCCTGCCTTGGAGATACGATCTTCACGCATTGAGCCTTCTCCGTTCCCTCCCCTGAAATCTGGGGAGTTAGCACTGAATTTTTTTTTGTCTTTCGAGATAAGTTGTGCCGGCCTCTCCTCTGTACGTCTTTGCAGGGAAATATATTAATCGTGGCTCTTGCTGCATCCTGTGTCCTGCGTCCCACCCCTCCTCCCTTCCCTCCCGCACGGGGTGACCTGATGGTCACCACAGAGCTTTGCTTTGGAGTGCAGAGAAGCTGAAGGATGGTGATGGAAGAGTGTCCCAGTCCCTGAATGGCCTGAGGACGGAGTGGGTGGGTTGCAAGGAAAGAAGAGATCACAAAAAAATCCAATAGCCTTTATGAGAAAAAGCCAAAGCCAGCTCCGGGCACAACAGCAGTGAGCTGTGATGTGCTGATGATACGATCTGTGATAACCAACGAGGTTGACGCTGACCGATTTGGAGATAAACGTTACTGAAACAGCCCCACAAGAAAATGCAGTTTCCAGCAATTAATGAGCTGTTGGGCACAAGTGATATTTTAAGGATATAGACTCCTCGAGGGGAGGGTTTTATTTCCTATGTGAAAAGCAGGAAAGCAGATGGTGTGAACATCAGATCAAAGGGTGTCCTGAGAAGAGGAGACAAAGACAGAACACTGAGATGCACAAGTGTCCCGCCCTTGACAGAAGTGACGTCCTCATAGTCCTCACGGACATGCTGCCTCTCCGTTTCCTCTTGTGAGGAACGAGGGTGGAGGTAAGATGCCCAGCCAGGAGGAGCAGAACCAGGGAGAAGCATGGCTTCCAGAAGCGACTGTGCAGGACGGGTCACGTGCAAGATTACCACGGCAGGTGGTGGTGGGACAGGCCCAGGACAGTGGTCTCAGCAGGAGGTTTCTAACACTGCCAGAGACAGTCGTGGGCAGGGCCCAGTGACAAGAGGTCAGCGAGCAAAGGTCTTGTCCTCGGGGCTGGGGCTGCTGTCGCACAGCTGGGTCCTCAGTGGGGAGCAGTGTACGTGAGGATCGAGGATCAAAGTGACCAGCTCACCGAAGTAAGACCCGATGTCACAGCACGCGTCACCTTTTTCCTCTCCAATATTCATCCATCCACGTATCTATCTGTCCACCTACCATCCATCCACGCACTCATCCATCTAACTGCCACTCACCATCCATCGTCCATCCATCCATTCATCCATCCATCCATCCACTCATCCGCCATGAATTCATCCATCCACCTACCCAGCCACCCACCCATAACTATCCATCTACCTACCCACCCACACCCACCCCTTCAACCATCTCATCTATCTATCCATCCATGATTTATCCATCCATCCACGCACCACCCACCATCTATCTACCCACCCATCCGTCCACTCCACCCATCCATCTATCCATCCATCCACTCATCCTCCATGAATTCATCCATCCACCTACCCAGCCACCCACCCATCTATCCATCTACCTACCCACCCATCACCCACCCCTTCAACCATCTCATCTATCTATCCATCCATCCATTTCTCCATCCATCCACGCACCCACCACCATCTATCTACCCACCCATCCGTCCACTCACCCATCCATCTATCCAACCATCCACTCACCATTCATCCATCCACTCATCCTCCATGTATCTATCCATCCACCTACCCACCCACGCACCCATCTATCTACCCACCCATCCATCCACTCACCCATCCATGCGAGCCAGTCACTTATTCAACTATCCACCTACCCATCTACCTACCCCTTTAGCTTCCACCCATCCATCAGTTTCATCCATCCATCCATCTACCCATCCATCCGCCACCATTGTTCTTCCATCATTCACGCAGACACCTACCCACCCATGCTTTTTACATTTCTCCTCTCCAAACTCTCACGGAAGAACGCTCCTGAAAAATATTCTCAGTTTCCCTTTCTTCACTCACCTGCCGTGCAATCGAGAGATCTGTCACAACTTCTTCCCGAAGGACTGACCGCCTACCATTCACAGTGTTACTTAATTCCAGGTCTCAGTCCTGGCCTCCTTGAAAATGGTATTGTTTTGTTCACCGTGGGGTTTTGCGTTCGTTGTCACACATTGCATGAAGCTGATTTTGTCATGTTGCTGATTCAGTGTGGGGCACATGTTTTAATTGCCTCCATTCCGGGAGATGCAATCGGCAAACATGGGGAAACCGTCCCCCCGTGTTTCTGCTTGTCCTTGTTTGATTTTTCTCAGTAGCCGAGTTACCATCGTGTCTCATTCATTCCGCCTTGCAAGGGCTGCGGGTGCCAGGCATTGAGAGGGGCTGTCATAATGCTGGCCCGAGGGCGTCAGAGGTGTGGCTTCCTGGGTGCTCGGCTTCATGGAGGAGAGAAGGAGAAGGGGCTGGCTGTTCACTGGCTGCCTTTCTCTGGCTCCATTTCCATCGCATCCCTCACCTGCACCCCGGGCCCAGTGGCAAGACGGTCATGCAGAGTTTAGAGCTGGGAGGGTGTTGGGCACCGTGTGCCCCATCCCTTCTTCTGCCGTGATGCCTGGGTCTCTCCGTAAACTGCCAGTCCTCTAGTGCTCACTGTGTGGCCTCCTGCCCCAGGCAGCCGGGACATGTCACACATGAAGCTCGGGCCCCTGAGCATTCTGCGTTCAACACAGAAACGGGTTTTGCAGGTCCCCACGGTCCCCACTGCATGGGTTCAAGTGCCCGTTCTCCTGGCCTGTGACCTCTGACAAGGCACAAATCCCATGGATGCTAGTTTTCTCCTTTGTCAAGGAAGGCGTGGGCTCCGAGGCCCGTGGAAAGATGGAGCAGAATGACCTATAAAATGACACATCCTGTTCCACACCCAGCAGGGGCGGCTACCCTGCAACCCCAAGATGTGCTGCGAAACTTGCACACCTGAGTTACACGCCTCGAGGTGACCCGTTTTCCAGAGCTGGGTGTTGGGGTGCAGAGATTTCTCTGTCAGAAATAGGACACCTGCTGTTTCCAGTCTCTGGTGCTCAGTACTCGGGGACACTGAAGATGTTTTGCTTGTCCCGGATACTAGAGATAGAGAGACAGATAGGTGATATGCAGTTAAATTAGAGAATGATCACTTAATTGATGATTGATGGGTAGATAGGTGATTGCTATAAGATGATAGAGAAGGCAGATGATAGATGATATATAGAGAGAATATGTTAGATGTATAGATAGATAGATAGGTAATCGATTGATATTAATGACTGGTTAATTGCTAAATAAACAGAAATGATAGTTATACTGATTGATAGATTAGAGAAGTAGATGATAGGTAGATAGATAAACAGAGAAGATAAAAGATAGATAGATGATAGATATTTAGATAGATAGATAGATAGATAGATAGATAGATAGATAGTGATAGATAAGATTGATGATGATGATGAGATGAGAGATACATACATACATAGATGATAGAACATTGATATATGGATAGATAGATGATAGATAGATAGATGATTAATGATGGATGGATAGATAGGTAGGTAGATAGATATTTAGAATAATAGATAGATAGATGATAGATAGATAGAAAGATAGATAGATGGATAGATACAGACAGGTAGGTAGGTAGATAGATAAATAGATATTTAGATAGATAGATAGATAGATAGATAGATAGATAGATGATTAACTAATGGATAGTAGGTAGGTAGTTAGATAGGATAGATAGATAGATAGATGATAGATAGACAGATAGACAGGTAGGTAGGTAGATAGATAAATAGATAGATAGATAGATAGATAGATAGATAGATAGATAGATGATTAACTAATGGATAGATAGGTAGGTAGTTAGATAGATATTTAGATATTTAGATAGATAGATAGATAGATAGATAGATAGACAGACAGACAGACAGACAGACAGACAGGTAGCAGGTACATAGATAGAGGTAGCTGATAGACAGGTAGCTGATGGACAGGTGGATGAGGCCCTTCGCCGACTTGCCGAGCTGCTGAGAGGTGCAGAGTCTCAGCAGCGGGGAGAGGGGGCTCCTCTCTCTGAGCACGTGTGTTTTCAGATTGGGGGGAGGGACCCACACGCGGGGCGGCCCGACGCCTGCACCGGAGGAAAACCCCAAACCGCACGGGGGTGGGTGCTCTGGAGGTGGGCCCGCAGCCCCCAGGGCGTTGGGATTAACCCCTTTACCACAGCAAAGCAAGTCTGGGTCCAGGGGTGACGCCAGGAAGCCAAGTCGCCGCTCCGCTGCAGGCGAGCCCTCGCCGCTGAAGACACCCCGGGGAAGGAGGGGCGGGAGGTGGGTGCTCAGGAGGGCCGCAGGCCTGCCCGCCGCGCTGCCCGGCGCCACACCAGGGGGCACAGAGGGCACCCGCGTTCTGTCCTGGAAGCCGCTGCAGGGGGTCCAGATGAGGCAGGGAAGGCAGGAAGACCGTTCGAAGACAGACCCCGGCACCGGCGTCCCTGTCGCTAACCACCGTCTGATACATTTGTTTCCATTAGTTGCCGCTGGACCAAGGCTGATACATTGTTGTTACCTGAAGTCTGGATTTGATTCGGGTCCTCTCAGCTGCTGCCTGCCACCCTTGTTCTGTCCCGGGACCCATGAGACACTCAGGTGTCCCGTCTTCCCGGGCTCCTCCGCTCGGTGACAGTGAGTCCGGCTTCTCCTGGTCTGGCGACCTTGGCAGTTTTGAGGACCGTAGGGTCGGCATTTGTGGGGGGCCCTGTCTCTTGGGATGTGCGTGTGCTTCTTGCACGGTTAGATGTCCTGGTTTGGGGGGAGGAAGACCCCAGAAGTAACGCATCCTCGTCATCATGCGATATGCCAGGTGCACGCTGACCACACGACAGGGCTGTTCATGTCCCTTTGTTCACCTGGCCGCAGTGTGTCTGTCAGGCGTGTCTGCTATAGACACCCTATAGCCCCTGCACGCTCTACCGTTCGGGCGGAAGTCACCGTACAAGGCCCACACTCGGGGCTGGGCAGGTACCGCGCCCCGTCTGCAGACTTTTAGCAGGAAGCGTGAGCAGGTGCCTGTTTTTTACAAACGGGATAAAGTGAGCCAGAAAGAATTCTCTTAGCTTTTCATCGCCGCTCCCTGCCAAGCCCGAGCGGGACGGTGCCGTGTGCACTGCACCTTCACGCCGAAGGCCCACGGTTGGGAGGCTGCTGCACCCATCCAGGCCCGAGGGCCACGGTCAGGTCGGGATGACTGCTCAGGTCAGCGTGGGACACGCTCAGCCCTGTCCCCCCACACTCAGCCACATCCTCCCGTGTCCTCAGCCCTGTGCGGCCGCCCCACGCCCCCTGGAATTCCACATTAGAGATGCATTCCTTTGGCGTTGCTGACATTCCGCCTAAACCGTGATTACCTGTCTCTTGACTTTGTTTCCCGCTAAGACAACAGGGTGTGGAAGTCCACAGATCCAAGGCGGACGTGTGACCTGGATTCTCCGACGCGGCGGGGGCAGCAGCCTGACCACACGTCCTCAACGTTTCTGGCACGGAGACTTTACGGCTTCTCTTCTCCCCTTGCCCAGTCCCCCTGTCCGTCTTCAGGCTCCTCCCGGAAGCATCTCAGACCTGCGTGTCCTTCCTCATGCCACTGGATGCTTCGACTCGTGGCCATGCGCGGAAGGGCCCGCACAGCGTGCATGGTCCAGCCCGGAAACGCTACGTGACGATCCGGAATCGTCACGACGAGGCCGGCAGTATCGGGACGCGACTCAGACAGGATTGTAGCCACATGGCGCTCTGCCCTCTCCAACGTCCCTGACATTGTCACTGGCTGTCTCCCTGCCCGCGTGAACTCTCTTCCCAAGCGTGAACTTGTCCCTCACCTCTGTGTCTGTAAAATGGCCATCACGATGACCCTTATGCCTCTGACTTTCTCTAGGTCTCTGAAATGTAGGACTCTACCGCGGAGGGAGGGAGGGAGGGAGGGAGGGAGCCTGCAGCCTCCCATACTCAGCAGGCGAGGACGCTGACTCACTCGCACCTGTGGGATTCTCCTGCCCTCTCAGAACAACCTGGAGAAGCCACTCTGCCTCAGAGGAGTGCCCGCTTCGAAGGGAGACCTTCAGTGAGGCCCGTTGGCACCGTGGACGGCTCACATGGGCACAAGGCACTGCCAGCTGGTGGCCAGGTTATAAGTGACATGTGCTGCTGAGAACTTTGGGGTGAAGTCCTCTAGATTGGACCCAGAAGTGAGGTTAGACCTTCTGGTCACATGGCTGCAAGACAGAGGACTTCATTTTGCACCATGGAGAGTGTGTGCATGTGCACATGTGTGTGTACGATGTGTGCATGTGGATTTCACGCCTATGTTTTGGGGACCCATATGCCCGATTCCGTGTTTAGTATCCAGCCAGTAAAATACACACCAACGATGCTGACTGGTGCTTAAGAGGTGGAAACAGCCCGAGTTCCATCCGTGCACGAATGGATAAAGGAGATGCAGCACGTGGTCACGATGGAACGTCACTCAGCCATGAGAAAGGAGGCCCCTTGTCATTTGTCACACGTGGACGGGCCTGGACGGGGAAGACGAACACCGCACGACCTCCCTGACAGGCGGAGATGAGGGTGCTGCCTGCCGAGGGCCAGGGGTGGGAAATGGGACGACCCTCAGGCGGAACGAAGCTCCAGGTGAAGGTGATGATTCCCCAACTCCGGACGTGCAGCACGGTGATGGCGCTCGGCAAACCTGCACGAGATGCTCGGCATTGGCTGGGACAAATCATGTCGCCCGTTCCCAGCGCACACACGCACAAGGTCGCTACGTGAGGGGGCGGCTGTGGAAGCAGCTTCCTGGTAGAGATCAGGTCACGGTGCGCAGGCACCTCAGGTCGTCACGCGGTCCGCCTCACGTGTCTGTGGTCGACTTCGTTTGTCCGTCACAACTGGGGACAGCTGGAAAAAATTCGTTTGTGAAGTTGCACCGCTCCAGGTTTGCTTTGGTTCACCCATGAGCTTCTCGACCAGACTGTGCACATGTCATGAGTGAAAGGTCTGAGGTGTGTCCTGCTGGAGCTGGTGGCCCTAAACCCAGGGACAGTGTCCTCGTAAAGGACAGAAGGGGAGACACAGGCACAGAGGAGGCGGAGGCAGAGACGGGAAGGATGCAGCCACCAGCCCAGGGACACCCGGGGCCCCAGATGCTGGGAGAGGCAGGAAGGACCCTCCCCTGGGGCCTCCGGAGGGAGGGAGGCCCTGGGCACCTTGCTTTCACACTACTAGCCCCCAGAACTGAGGGAGCATGCACCTCTGTGGCTGTGAGCTTCCTGTTTGTGGTCATTTCTTCCAGCCACCCCCACACACTCACACACATGGGTATTTATGGCAGCTTCCCATTGCTGTGTGCATGGAGAGAAATGGGGTCTGGAGATCGAGAGGCAAGGGACTGGCCTGGCGACAGAGTGTTTACTCTACGGAGTGGTGGGGATTCTATCAGGCTTGCTTGGGGTTTAAAGTCCAGAGTGGTTTTTCACAAGCTCTCACAGGGAACTCGCCCGATGTGGCCTTAGAAACAAGCCTCAGGGGTGAGGGGAGGGAGGAAGGGGGGAACTTTTCTGAGAAAATTCAAATGCGCGCTGTTCACTACACATCCTGAGTCAGTTTTTGTTTTCAGAGAACTATCTCTAGAGTCTCACTATTTCTGTGCACCATCTGGATCCTTATTTATCTATCTATCTATCTATCTATCTATCTATCTATTTGCTTATTTATTTATTTATTTTCAAAGTGATAGTGGCAACATAGGGACCTTATTCTGCATCAAATATTCCTCCTGCCCTGACTGTGTATGGGCACAGCCCTTGGATCTGGCAGGAGCTGGGGACCCAGCAGCAGAATAACGGTCAACCCCAAGGGAGCCGAGTCATAGATGGGCAGGAGTGAGTCTGCCTCGTTCTCCTTTTTTTTTTTTTTAATAGGGATGAAATTCACATAACATACAATTCACCCTTTTCAAATATGCAATTCGGTGGCATTTAGCACATTCGTAATGTTGTGAAAGCATCACCCTTATTTTCACCACATTCTCATCACCCCTGAAGGAGACACATCCCCACGAGTAGTCACTCCCATCCCTGCCCCTCCCCACCAGTCCCTGAGAACACGAACCACTTCCTGTTCTCTGGATGTGCACATTCTGGACATTTCACACAAATGGGAGCACACACTGTGTGACTTCCTGTGCCCAATGTCTCTCACCAAGCACCGTGTGTCCAAGGTCATCCCCACTGTAGCACCTGTCAGAGCCCCCCTCCTTTTCGTGACTGTGTAATAGTCCCGTGTATGGATGAGCCCTGTTCTGTTTATCCACCCATCCATCATCCATCCATCCATCCATCATCCATCCATCCACCATCCATCCATCCATCTATTCATCCATCATCCATCCATCTATCATCCATCCACCATCCATCCATCCATCCATCATCCATCCATCCACCATCCATCCATCCATCCATCCACCATCCATCCATCATCCATCCGTCCATCATCCATCTATCATCCATCCATCCATCTATCCATCCATCCACCATCCATCCATCCATCCATCAATCATCCATCCATTCATCACCATCCATCCACCATCCATCCATCCATCCATCCTCCATCATCTATCCATCCATCCATCATCCATCCACCCATCCACCATCCATCCATCCATCCATCCATCCATCCATCCATCCATCCATCACCCATCCATCCACCATCCATCCACCATCCATCCATCTATTCATCCATCCATCATTCATCCATCCATCCATCCATCATCCATCCATCCATCCACCATCCATCCATCCACCATCCATCCATCATCCATCCATCATCTATCCATCCACCATCCATCCATCCATCCACCATCCACCCATCATCCAGCCATGGACATTGCATTGCTTCCACCCTTCGTTGACTGCCAGTGCTGGCGGCCACTCCCCGTGCTGTCCCTCTTCTTGACTTATTTAACAGGGAGGGGCAAACCATACAAAGCCACCACCTCCTGAGCTGCAGGAGCGGGGACAGGTGCCTTTTCTGAGTCCTCCCAATGCTGGACCATGACCCCACGTGGAGACCCCGCCGCCCAGCCTCAAGCCGGGTCTACGGGGAAGTGAAACTGCGTGGCCGGGCGTCCGGTCCCCACGGCCTTGTTTGTTTCTCGAGCTCACACCAGTGACAATGTGTGACATGAGATGGCAGCCGGCATGCTGCAGGGCGGGGTACAGGGTGTGTCGCTTCCTTTCTTGGCACCCGGCAGCTGGCAGTGACAACAGGTCCAGCCCCGCTGCACGCCGTTGGGGCAGCTGCCGCCGCTGCAGAGGTCGGGATTCTGAGCACTTGAACGTGGCTCCTACGAAGGCCGCTGAGGCCTGGTGTCCCAGCTCTCGGGGGAAGGCCCCGTGGGATCCGTGTGCTGGGCCCAGGCTCAGGCGGGGCCCCTGGGTCCAGTGTTCACAGTCTGGCCAGCATGGTCGTCTTGACGTCCCTGTACATGTGCGGGGCACACGTCCTCGTGGTGGGGTGTCATCCCAGCTCCCCCCCCCGACCCCCGTCTGCAAGGCTGGGCCCTCGCGTGTTCAGGTGCACATTAGACTGTCCACTTGCTGCAGAGGCCCCAGGGGGCAAGCTTTGGGTTTCGGGTGAGCGGGTTGGGCTGGTCACCCTAAAGCATTCTCCAACCACGAGGTGACCTGAAGCCACATGGAGAGCCGAGTCCTGTCTCCGGGCGGGAAAGGGTGATGTGATTTGGGAAGGCAAGGCCCCAGTCCCCTCTGCCCCCCGCAGACCACTCCCTCCAGGTCTTTTGTGCAAGTGGCGGGAAGATGCTCAGGACGCGAAGCGGCGCGCGGGTCCGGCCGCAGACCGGCTTCTCTGCGGACATCGCTCCGGGGCCCCCACGAGGACCACGTCCTCCTTCCCCGCGTCTGCCACACGTCGCCGTCCCCGTGTTCTGCGGCCTCCCGCCGCTCAGAGTCCCCTTCGCTCGTCACGATGCTTCTGAGCATCGTTTCAACGACACAGTCAGCAGCAACAGGCACAAGCGAGAGGACGCGGCCCAGTGCGGACGCCGCAGCACGTGGGACCGCGGTCGGCAGCCTGAGCGCGGGTCGCCGCAGTCGGGATGCGGACACACGCGAGCAGGAACGCGCGCGGGCGTGGACTCGGGCGCCGCGCGCTGGTTTCACACACCTGCGTGTTCGCAGCTGCGGGGTGAGCCGGAGGGGCGGGGCCCTCGGCGCGGGCTGACAGCTGCCGCCCCTGGCGGGAGCCTCCGGGAGCTGCGAAGGGCTGCAGCGCGCACCGTCTCCAGCCCTCCTGGATCCCAGCCTTGACTCTGACACGCCAGACGACCAGGAAGGCTGCATGTCGCAGGAGGCACTTAAAACCACAGACATCCGTCCTCCCCCAGTTCTGGGGACCAGCACAGTGTCCTCAAGGGGTCCCAGGGCCTCGCTTTTCCTGGAGGCCCCAGGGGAGGCTCCTCCCTGCCTCTCCTAGCGTCTGGAGGCCCCAGGCGACCCTGGGCTGGTGGCCGTGTCCCTCCCATCTCTGTCTCCGTGTCCACATGGCTTCTCCTCTGTGTCTGTGTCTCTTCTGTCCCTTATACGGACACTGCCCCTGGGTTTAGGGCCACCCGCTCCAAGAAGACTCACCCCACACCCTTCACTAATCCGTCTGCACAGACCCTGTTTGCGAATAACGCCCGTTCCCAGGTGCCACAGGTCAGAGTGTGGACGTGTCTTTTGGGGCCACCCCACCTTCTGTCGAGAAATCATATTTCCCACAAAGAAACCAGAGGTCATCCCGCCAGACGAGAAGACGCAGCGTGACCAGTGACGAAGCCTTGCAGCCTCAAGGAGGAGAGTCAGCTGAGCCGAGGGTGTGCAACCAGGGGCAGATGACACCCGGCATGTCCAGGAAGTGTCCGGAAAGTTGCGACCACAGCAATTGCTATTATTATATATGTATTGTCCCTTGCAACTGGCCCCGGAGAAAGGGCAGCAGTCCACGCCCCTGCTGCCTCCTGGTGAGTCCCAGGCAGAGGCCAACGCAGGCCGAAGGCTGTCCCCGCCGTTCAATGCCCGTCCCCAGCAGACACTCTGGGTCCCCGTCCACTGCAGCCACCGGTGTCTGGTCTGACCACTGTTGCTTGCAGCCAGCCCCACTCCTCCCTAATGGACACTCACTTTCCCCACGCGCCCGGCCCGGGGAGGGTGCTACAGAACGCAGGTCTGACCGACGTGATCTCCGAGGACATCGGAGGAGGGATGCGGAGCAAGATGCGGCTTTCGTGCCAAGGGGCCAGACTCGGAGGAGAGCGGCCCGGCAGACAGCCTTTCCTCTGCTTGCCCGAGACACAGCTGTGATGACCGGTGCCATGGCAGCCGCTTTGGGCCCTGAGGCAACACCAGCGAGGATGCTAAGACTAAGGAGGATGGTGAAGAAAGATACACACAGCAGGTCCATAGATCTCTTCGAATTAGTGCTTTGGTTTCCTTTGGATAAGGTGGTTCCATTTACAATTGTTTTAGGACCCTACATACTGTGTCCCGCAGTGGCTACGCAATGTAACGGCCCCGACACTGAACAAGGGCTCCCTTTTCTCTGCCTCCTCGCCAGCCCTTGTCTTTGTTGGCTTAGCGATGACGGCTTAGAGACTAGACAATAATAGTTGAATACACACGGGGGCAGCAGACGGGTGCTAGACTTCGTAAGAAGGTGTGCGAATGTGCCGCCACCACACTGTCTGCCTGAAACGAATACAATATTGAACGGCCACCGCCGTTGAAAAATAAAATAATAATTAAGCGAATGAAAAAGCTACCATATCGAAAGTCTCGGAGAACTGAGCAGGCCTGGGAGGAAGGCAGAGCGCCATCGGCTGAGAAAAAGAAGAGACAGATGCCTTGCGACATGCAGACGCCAACCCCACCCTGAGGCCTTGTGTCTGGATTTCCTGTCAAGTGCAGAGAGAAAAAAAATCTCCTTGTGGTTTCAGCCACTGTTTTTCCTCAACTTGCTGAGCGCCGCCTTCTTCACCCATCGTTGTTTGTGCACAAGACACCCGTGCCCAGGTCCTGCCTTGTTCGAATGTGGGTATGATGACCCCTCCGAACCGCCCGGGAGAGGGGATCCCGTCATCTACATGTGGCCTCTGGGGCCGGTCCGCGCCCCAGCACATCCTCGCCATGAGAAAGCAGCATGCCACGCGCTCCCGGCTGGTCCCTCCCTGAGTTTCCCTCAGCGGGCCCCTTTGGGGGGCACCCAGGTCGTCAGTGGGACACCGTCCTAGCTCAGACGCCCCATGGAGATCCTCAGAAACCATCGCCTAGCCAGACCCTGTGCTTCAGGAGGCGCCATGCCAGCTGCCCGAGCAAAGCAGCCCCCGCACACAGCAGGCAGACTAGATCCCAGCTCCCTCCTCAGCAGCCCTGCTCCAGCAGGTGTGCACAGGGCACCTTCCAGGTGCCTCAGTGCTGGATGGGACAGGCGGACAAACGCCCTGCTTCGCACCTGCAGGTGTGGGGCTAGGGCAGGGGTGGAGGGGACACACTGAGGAAATCAGTGAGGCCGTCTGCAGGTAAGCAGACTTGGGGGGAAAGTTGAAGGAGGTGAGAATGTCCGGCTGGGGCTTTGGGGTCTTGCGTGAGACTGACCAGGAGAAGGACACTGGTGACATGGTGACAAGGTGGTCTCGGGAAGGTGGAGGTGAAGTTAGTCACTCAGCATCTTACCTCGAGTAGACTCCGCTTCCCGTGGATACATATCACCATCCCTCAGCACCTGGCCAGGTGGTTCTCCCTGCCGACTTGCTCCAGAGCCTCCCACAGCTCTCGTCACCTGAGTCATTGACAACGTCCCCAAGGCGTCTTCTGTAGTGACATGCTCCTCGTGGGGCCCTGCTTCCCCAGAGAAGGGCCCCGTGCTTTCCGCCACGTTCTGGCGATACCTTGCCCTCCAGGTTCTGGTCTCCGGAACCGTGAGACAGTGAATCCCTGTGGCGTGAAGGCCCCCGACTTCGTGGTCACTGGTGACACTTGTGGAAAACCCACAGATGCGCCCGGACGAGATCAGTATCCACACTGCAGGGCGTGAGTCCCAGGACGGCTTGGCAGGATAAAGGAGCTGCTGGTGTCTGCAGAGAGGGGTCCATCCTACAGCCAGACGGATCTGGGCCAAAGGGCCTGCACAGGCAGGGGCACGCCGCCCAGCTGCGCCCTGCAGCCCGAAGTCCAGGATGTCCATCGCCAAGGCTGTCGCGGGGGACAAAGGCCCAGGCCTTCCGTGGCTGCCCTGGGCCTGGTCCTCTCTGGAGGGCCCATCCTATCACCATCACCTCCCAGCAAGGGGCATCGCACATTATGGGCAGAAATACATGGGTGGGTGGGGGGCAGACATATAAGGATAGATGGTAGGTAGGTAGATAGATAGACAGACAGATATAGATAGATAGATAGATAGATAGATAGATAGATAGATAGATAGATAGATAGATGATAGATAGGTTGGTGGATAACAGAGAGATGATGGAAAGATACATGATAGATATTGATAGATCGAAGTAATGTAGACTATGGATAGAGGATGGATATTAGATATTCCTGATAGAGAGATAATAATAGAAAGCTAACAGGTAGTTGATGGCCTGCTAGCTAGATAACAGATAGATGAATTACAGATAGATGACAGATGCAGATTGAAAGAGATAGATAAGTAGATAGAAGGACAGATGACATACAGATGTATATGTAGATAAGGAACAGATGATGGGTCAGCACAGATAAATGGCAGAAATACCTCGAGCGCCCAGAATGTCAAGTAATTGGTATGATCGTAGCTGATAGGTATAGAGCATCTGGGTCCCGCCTGCAGAATGTCACCTTGCAGCCTTAGACCGAAAGATGTCGCAATGTCCACAGCTTTACGATGAGAAAGCAGATGTGTGGGTTTTTTTTTTTTTTTTTTTTTTTTTTTTTTTTTACTTTTAGAATAATAAAAACAAAACAGGAATCTGTTAGTCCGGTGCTTGTGATAACGAAAGGGACAGGTCCTCCTCCCTCCTTGCAGGAGGGGACCCCACAGCCTGCAGTCCTCCTGAGAGGCGAGAGGAAGCAGGTGTGTGTGCGGGGCGGGCGGTGGGGGGGTGCGGCTCGGGCCTCCGAGAGAGCGCAGTTAGTTATACAGGAAATTTCATAACGGGCTTCCTTTTAGCTACCCCGGCTCTCCACGCAGCGCCGGCTGGCAGGTGGCCCTTGAAGAATTTGCATCCGCCGAGCGCGCACCATGCCGCGCTTGCAGGTTTGCAGTGCGCCCGGGGCACGGAGCGGCCGCTGGGAGCGGGCCGCGTGCGGACACCGGCTCACTCGGGACCCCCGCGACGGGAGCGCAGGGCTTGCGCAATGACGGCCACCTCCCTGAGACCGCGCTGTGAGGCGCGGCGGCGCGCAGCCTGCTGACCCGCTGTCCGCATCCAGGTGAGCTGGGCGCGTCTCGGGTTCACTTAGCTGCAGGGTCAGGAGCACGGGGCGCGTCCGGGCGGGTCGTAGCGACTGCGACCGTGGGACATGCCGGGAGCGCAGGGGACACGCGCGCATCCCCGCGTCGCTCGGAGGCGCAGACAGAACAGGAAAACCTCACTCAGCTGGGACACTGAACTGCACGCTTCGGACACGCATTCGGGGACGCTGCGGGGCTCGGGGGTCGCCCCACCCACCCAGGGTGCGCGCGCGCGGGGCGGGGGTCTGGAGGCAGAAAGGGTCCCCTGGGCCCCCAGGAGACCTCGCAGAGCTCGCAGCGCTGTTTCACTGACGAACTCGGCTTCTTGCTGCACTTTTAAAACCGTCCCAAAGCGCGTGGGGACCGCCGAGCCCGGCGGGCGCGCTGGACGCCGGCCTGGGACCCCCCGCGGCTGTGGGAGCCGGGCTGGCGGTGGCTCGGCGATCAGAACCAGCGGGGTAGTTTTTTCTCTGTCCTTGTCACTCGTGCTGCGTGCGTGTGGTGGAAGCGGGGCTCCAGCCCAGGGAGGCTGAGGGGCCGGGACAGGCGGGGCAGGGCGGCGCCCCTGAGCTCCCCAGGAAGATGCAGGTGCCCCGCCCATCGAGACCGCACAGCACATCAACTTTCCTTCTGAGCGTTATCACGCTGGAAAAATGGTATTTTCCCTTGGGTATCCCCACTGCCGACCTTTGTGAAGGGAGGGCGATGTGCAACGTGTACCCAGGACGTGGCGACTGAACACTGGTGAATACCCCCTGCCCAGCACGCCGACAGGAACCCTGTGGTCAGAGGCATGTGACCTCCAGGTGTTTGCTTAATATGCAAGGCCACACTCAAGCAGGGGACCACCCAGCAGGCTGCGGTGTGACATAGGACAGGGCGGGTCCTTCCTTGAGCTGTGACCTTGTAGGTGAAGGACCGGAAGAGGTTGCCAAGGGCTTGGAATCTGTTTTGTTGCTGGCTGGATGGCTGGATAAACAGACAGACAGATGAATGCATGGGGGTGCATGGGGGGGGTGGATGGATGATGGATGGATGGATGGGTGGTGGGTTGATGGGTGGGAGGATGTATGTATGGATGGATGGATGGGGGTGCATGAGGGTGATGGGGGGGGCGGAGGGGTGGATGGATGAATGGATGGATGAGGATGGATGGATGGATGGATGATGGATGGATGGATAGATGATGGAGGATGGATGGATGGATGGATGGATGGATGGGTGCATGAGGGTGAGTGGGGGGCGGAGGGGTGGATGGATGGATGGATGGATGGATGGATGGATGCATGGATGGATGGATGAGTGGATGGATGGGGGTGCATGAGGGTGAGTGGGGGGTGGAGGGGTGGATATGGAATGGATGGATGAGTGGATGGATGGATGGATGGATGATGGATGGATGGATAGATGATGGAGGATGGATGGATGGATGGATGGATGGATGGGGGTGCATGAGGGTGAGTGGGGGCGGAGGGTGGATGGATGGATGGATGGATGGATGGATGGATGGATGCATGGATGGATGGATGAGTGGATGGGTGGGTGGGTAAACTGGTGGATGGTCACACGGATGGAAGGCTGGATGGAGTGATGGGTGTATGACTGGGTGAGTGTATGATGGATGGATAGCTGGGTGGATGGAAGAGTGATGGATAAAAATGACGGATGATGAGCGAATGAATAAATTTTCAAGGATCTAGAATGGGTTTCCCTTTCTAGATCAAATGCAAAGAAAGTAGAAGGAGGGAAATGAAGAGGCGAGTGCAGATGAGTGAAACAGAAATCAAAAATATGCACAGGAGGAACATTCTGAGAGTTGCACCTACATCCTGTGCTTGTTCTGAGGGTGACTGAGATGCATCTGTTCAACAGTAGTGGTGACAAAGTGACTGGCCAATGTCACACTCATCGTAGAGATTTATCCCATACTGTTCAGAACTCCCTGTTCTGGGGCTTAATGTGGATGGACACATAGAACCCTCGTGACACCCCCTCGGAGAAAATAGTAGACATGGCCTTATGCATGGGGAAACTGAGGCACGGGAGACAAAGTGAAGCACCCAAGGTTATGAGACCACCAGCCAATGGGCTCTACCATCTGTTATTATTACTGCTACATTTATTATTATTATCATTAATTATTATTATTGTTACTACTATTATTATTACCCCACGCCTGGGGATTCTGAGCGTTCTATGTGATGACTGTATTTGAACGCAAGTTTGTTTCCTGTGGGGGTGACGGTAAGGTTCTAGAAAGCGGCACTGTGGTAAATGCCTCAGATGCCACTGGACCACTCACTCTACCAGGACGGGTCGTGTCTCAATTTTTAAAGGACAGAGTGGGAACCACAACAATAACAAAAAAAAATAATCATCGACGGCCCCGCTCATACTTCCTCCTGCCTGACCGCTCGCCAGCCTCCCAGCTTCCTCTGCATTTGGAGTCACGCTTACAGGAAACCGGCGGACGAGCTGTCCCGAAGCCGCAGCACGGGTGCCGTCCGCCGGGCACTGACCCCCCTAAATAAAGGCCACGGCTGGGTTTCTGGACAGCAGCATGCAAATGACCGGACGGACAGTTCTCTGTGCTGGCGGCCCCGGGCGGCTGGTTCGTGCAGCCTGAGGCAGGCGTCCACCTGCTGCTGGCTTGGGTTCCCCCCTTCACCTGACTCCGGGATGATTCCTCGTGTCCAGGCTCCATGCTGGACACTCTGCGATGACATCAGGCTTTGCCCGCAGTGCCCTTGGTCAAAATGGACCGTACGAGAGGGATGGTGGGTGACCGGGAAGGTGATGGGGGATCAGAAAGGATATTGGGGAGCACAGAAAATATTAGGGACTGGGAAGAACATCGGAGATGAACAGAGCATCGGAGACCAGAGAGGATATTGAAGACTAGCAGGATTATTGAGCATCTGAGAGATTATCGGGGGACCAAATATTGGGGACCAGACAGATTATTGGGCATATGCCAAACATCTTGGTGTGGTTACCCACAATTTGCGATCCCATTTGGCTCCTGGCGTGGCTGAGCCCTTTGTTGACCCTGAGGAGGATGGGCTGTGTGTGGCCTGGCGGAACGGCCCAAATTGGAAACTTGGTCTTCGCCCAAGCCCAACACACGAATTAGTCGCATATCCTCTTTTCCCACTGAAAGTGGTTTCCATTTTGCTCAGAGCGTGGGACAACTTCCTTAGTGCCTTATACTTGCTCCTCCGACTGAAGCGGGGAGAGGAAATGGCCCATCAGGGCTTCCGTAGGGCTCTGGAGTGGGGCGGGTCCCTGTGCCGTGCCTGGGGATATCTGTGTGGTGTGCTCAGGGCTGTACTCAGCGCTCCCTGCCCCTCCTGAGTGTCCGGCTTCTCACCCAGCCCCAGCGCGACACCGCCATTCTCATCTGTCCTCGGGGCGCACCGAGCACCCCGCCCCACAATTCCCCCTCACCTAGTGCCAGCCCGCGTACTCCGTCCCCTCTCCTGGCTCCGTGACCCCTTCCTCCGACACGCCGATGGGTAGATGAACACGCAGGTGTTGGTAGCGCGTGCCACAGCCCTCCGTGTAACCCCAATGCCCCCTGGACGGTCCGGCCCCAGCCCGGCTCCCGTATAAACACAGAGTGCCCCGGCGCCCAGCAATGGTCCTGCCCTGTCATCGCGGCCATGGTCTGGGAGGGGAACAGCTATGGGCCCGGAAACAAGTCGGCCTTCTTCCTAAACGCAGCCCTAAGTGCAGCAGCGCCAGTCTGGACGCTGTGCCCACCCAGGCCATAGTGCAGGCTGGACCACCAGCCGCTGTGTCCTCCTGCTCGATGGCCTGGACCCCGGCCGGTGACCCCCTTAGGGATCTATCAAACTCGGCTCACAGGTGAGCAGCGGGTGAAGTGGCAGTGTTGACTTCGCCTCATGGGCTGACCGTCCACGACCCAGGAACGAATCTTTCAGCTTTACAAAGTTTTGGGGAGCGCCTGCTTGCGCCCCGGAAAAGCAGCCTGTTGTATCAAATGCAGTGGACTGCGACCTAGGACAGGTGTCTTGCCCTCAGCACTTATGGACATTGCAGGCCAGATAATGTCGTGATGTGGGGCTGCCCTCTGCATGGTAGGGCGTTGAGAGGCATCCATGGTCTGCATCCCCCTAGATGCCAGGAATCCCCTCCCCTAAGTGGTGACAACCGAAAATGTGTCCACCTATTGCAAAGTATCCTCCTAGGTGACCAAGTCATCCCCAGTGATGAACCACTGTGGTACACAGACAGATGACAGATTATAGATAGATAGGTAGCTAGCTAGGTAGGTAGGTAGGTAGGTAGATAGCTAGCTAGCTAGCTAGCTAGATAGATAGATAGATTGATAGATAGATGATAGACAGATAACACATTCATGGATGAATATAAACATGGATGGGTGGTAGATTGGATGGATGGATGAATGCTTGCTAGATACATAGATGGATGGATGGATGGATGTTGGATGGATGGTGGATTGGATGGATACTTGCTAGATACATAGACAGGTACATAGATAGATGATAGATAGATAGATAGATAGATAGATAGATAGATAGATAGATAGATAGATGGATAGGTAGATAGACAGATGGATAGATAGACAGACAGACAGATGATAGATGGATGGATAGATGACAGATACAAGCAGCACAGAGACAGAAGAACAGGCAGAGTCTGTCATGCTGGGTCAGGGTTCCCAAGCCCCCACACTGATGTGTGGGGCTCGTGGCCGTTCTGGGATGTCCCACGTCCTGTAGGGTGTTGAGCAGCGTAAGGTCCCTGGCCTCGGGGCAGCAGATGCCAGTGGCATGTCCTCGCTCCCCAGCTGTGACAACAGAACTGTCTGCAGACCTCGTGGAGAATCCCTGCGGGTCCCCTTTGAGAGTCCGCGGCCGCGCCCAGCCCGGGTGGCAGGTGGCACTGGGAGCGCCTGGATGGCCGGCCGCCCACGGCTGGGCCCGAGTCGGTGCTTCTGGTCTCGGGGAGCTGGCTAGTCCCATCCCCCTATGCCCGCGGTCGGGTCTTCCCCCAAACCCGCGGAGCGTGCGTCTGCGGCTCCGTGGTGACAGTGAACCGGGCTCACGCTGTGGTCCTGTGTGACGTCAGGGACGCGGGAGGCGCGGTCGGGGGCCGTGCCCGGCGCGACGTCGCCACAAGGACGTGGGACAGCAGGGTTGGGGGACGTGACACGACCTCACCTCTGCGTGTCGCCTGTCATCCTCACTCGCGGTGTGTCTGACCGTGGCCCCTGTGACCTAATGACTCTAACCTCAATTTCCTCTTCTGGCGAACGAGAAGAGACAGACTTTCTCTCCCCTCGTGGCGAGGCTGCTGGGCGGAGGCACGGCCCCCGCAAGCGTCGAGCTGCGCCAACACAGGAGGCGTGCGCCCGCGACACGCGGTGACGCCGAGCGGCACCCGCGACAAGAAGAGGCTCGGCTGGGGCTTCCGGAAGCTTCTCGTGGCTCCGGACGAGGTGCCCTTGGCTCAGCGATCCACCCAGTCGTGGCGTCACCCACCAGTCCAGGGCCTGGGGTGTCAACTCAGCTCTGAGCCTTTGCCAGTTCTGAAGTCAGCCGAGTCCTAGCTCGACCTCGGCGTTCCGATCCGAAGGCTTGGGGGGTCCCAACGTGCCTCCCACGGCGAGCTGGTCGATGAGCGAGGCGGGAGGGTTTTCTCCAGGACTCAGGACTTAGTGCTCGAATGTCCCCAGGGACACGGCGGCATTGAACCCCATCCTGCCAGGTGACTCCAGGTGGAGGTAGGTGGCCTCTGGCGCACGCACGCTCGCTCCACACGGCTTGCAGGTCACCGCCCCCGCCTGCCTGGCTCTGCACCGTCTTGGCTCCGCCCACCGGCAGGGGTGTCTCGCCTGAGAGGGGGTGCTCCAGGAACCGCGCGCGCTCGTGTGGGTGGGTGGGTGCGCGCGGATGCGCGCGTGCGCGCTGGGGCGGGAGGTCTTCCTAGCCCCGCCTCTGATCCCAACACCGAGGGAGCAAGTACGGGTCCCCCGATCCTGCTCCAAACTGAGCCACCCCTCTCCTTAGTCTTGCCCAGCTCCGGGGACCCCCAAGTCTCTGCCACTTTCGGCAAAATTGCATCTTAATGTCCCCTACGCGGCATCCTGTTTCGCTGCCTGATCCGCGCCGGGCGCTTAGAGGTGATCTCACTCTGTCATCGTGTGAGTCTCGCCATCACGTAGGTGAGCCCGGAGGGAGCGTAAGAGTGGGCTCAAGCGTGAGGCAGGCGGTGACCTTGGCACGAAGCTGGCCCTGAGTCGGAAGGAGAGACGCGTCGCTCTGCGTGCTGGGGATAACCCCGAACGCCACCCTCCGCGGTCCTGCTTCTCGGAGGGTCTGCGTGGTAGGCATCCCCCCGGGAAACAGAACGTGCCGGTCCTGTGTGTCTACTTAACTGGACCACAGGTGCCCAGCTAGCTGCTTAAACTTTGTTCTGGATGGTTCTGTGCAGGTGTTTCAGGGGATGAGATTAACACTTGAATGGATGGACCAAGAAAAGCAGGTCCCTCCCCGCCCACTGCGGGTGGGCCATACCCACCCATCCCACCTGTCGGAGACCTGAATAGAGCAAAAGTGGGGGGAGGGGCGGGAGGGGTGAGAATGAGCTCCCTCGGCCTGCCCGCCTTCCCGTGGGGACATCTGTCTTCTCTTACTCTTGGACTGAGACTTACGCCACCAGCGCTCCTGGGTCTCCAGCTTGCAGACAGCAGGTCATGGGACTCCTCAGCCCCATAATCATGTGAGCCAATTCCTCCTAATAACTCTCATCTGTATATATTTGTTCCTTTTCTCTGGAGATGCTAATGCAAGAACTGAGAGGAAATGGTAGATACATAGAAAGAAAGAAAAAAAGAAAGAAAGAAGGAAGAAGGAAGGAAGGAAGAAAGAAAAGAAAGAAAGAAAGAAAGAAAGAAAGAAAGAAAGAAGAAAGAAAGAAAGAAAGAAAGAAAGAAACAAAAGGTAGATAGATAGATGATATACATACATACATACATAAACGAATGAGGGGAGAGAGAGAGAGGTAGAAAGAGAGAGATTTATTCTAAGGAATTGACGCGCGTGGTTGTACAAGCTGATACTTCCCAGGTCTGCACGGTAGACCAGCAGGCCGCAGACTGAGAGATGCGCCAATACTGGATCTTGAGTTCAAGAGCTTCCTCGGGGGACCCCGTCTGTTTCCTGCAAAGGTCTTCAACTGATTGGACGAGGCCCACCCACATGGCGGAGGGCCGCCTCCTCTTCTGGAACCCCATCCATTTAGATGTTCATGTCACCTAAGAAACACCTTCGCAGCCACCTCCAGACTGCTGTGTGGCCACGTGTCTGCACACCGTGTGGCCTGAGCAAGGCGAGACGTAAAACTCACCTTGCAGGTGGGCAGCAACCTGCTTGGCCGACACCTGGTCCCCAGGCCTTGCTCACGGGTGACCCGGCTGCTCGCTCAGCCTCGTCCAACCCCCGGGGTCCGACCAGGCCCGCGAGTCTGTGACGTGTCCTCCACCAGGCCCCCCCTCCCCGTCCAACGTCCACCCAGGATGTCCGTGATCAGCCCCTCGTGCCTCAGGCTGGGCCCTGCTCTCTGTTCAGCTGCCCCCTGCATCTTTGTCTATGGCTGTGGGAAAGGCCGGGCCTCTGCACGCGCAGGGAAGAGCAACTCCCGGGGGACGGAAGGGGCGCAGTGACGTGGCGAGCTTCCGGCCACTGTGTCTGCACTGGAGAGGGGCTGTCTGAAGGCTCCCCGCGGCCTCCTCCCTCGCTAAGTAGGTGACTTTCTTGGTTCTCCTGTGTGAGCAAAAACGACCCCGTTGACCTTGGAGGGCAAGGGCACGCGAGGACGGGCTTGTGTCTGCTTTTCTCGCTCGAGTCTCGTGTGGCTTCTCTTTCCTTTCCCCGTTGTATGTAGACATAATTGACACGTGACATCGTGTGACTCCCAGCTGGACAACACCATGGCACACGTATGTGTGTGGCAACCCGATGACATGCAGACGCAGATGGAAACGCGTTTTACGAAGGAAAGGAAGATGCTCTGTTTCAGATGCATCGACGAGTTTTCTGTCATAAAGTTTATGAATGGGAAACGATGAAGGAATGCAACATTCAAGGAGCATGTACGCAGCTGGAATTGTAACTGTATCATTTGCAAACATTTTCGCACGTATCTTTTTTAATCCTAAGCTGAGTGCTAACAATCTGAACTTCCTCGTCAGAGGTCAGCTGACCTGTTTTGCTACATCTGCGAAGCTTCTCATCAGATATATGAGCCCAGGACATCTCTAAGTCTCCACCCCCGCCTCGGAGAACTCCAGGAAGTACACTGAGCAAATCGTACAGGTGCCTGTTCAGACCCCAAGATAAACAGGAAGGGCCCTGTGACATCCTTGTCCCTCCCTTCACGGAAGGATAACAGGATAACAGGCTGTTCGGCGAGATCTTATCAGCTTCCCAGGGCGGAGCCCTGGGGCCCACACATCACCCAGGAAGCCCAGCCCTCCCCCGCCAGGGGCGGTGGGAGTTCATCGTAGGAGGCCGGTCTGCAATCTCATGTCTGTGGTCGTTAACAGCTGAAATGCACAGATAAATGCTGGGTGCACACAGGAACGTTTGATGTCATTCATTCAGCAGCAAAAGAGCAGAGTAATGAGGTACCTAGTTAGGGAAATACACGCTTGGCTCAGCAGCGTAGACACGGGACAGTGTCCTGAGCTGAATCGCGTCCCTACCAAATGCAGTTGTGGGAGTTCTGACCCCCGCGACCTCAGAGTGTGACCTCATTCAGAAACAGGGTCTTTGCAGGTGTCATTCATTAAGATGGCGTCAGCCTGGGTTAACTGCGCGTCCCCAACCCCGTGTGACCGCTGTCCTCGTAAGAACAGGGGATGAGGACACAGACACACACTGAGGGACGAGCACAGGGAGGACACAGGGAGGGGACGGTCACACACGCCAGGACAGAGGCCCCGGGTGGCACCGGCCCCACCCACAGCTGCATCTGGGACGTCTGGTCTTCACAACCGTGGAGAAGAAGTTTCCATTTGTCGTTCTGTGAGAGAATGAATTCCAGTCCGGGGTCCTTTGGTAGAGACGCCCCAGGAAGCCCTCACGGATGGGCGCCCTCCCCCAGCATGGTGACTCCCATCACGGGTCATCTCTGCTTCCTGTGCTCACCTGCCGTTCCTTAAAGACAGTGACCAGTCCCGGAGTGGGGACTCACAGCCCTGCCTCACGGGCGAGGCCTTCTGCCCGTAACTCTCTCGCTGGCCTGGCGATGGCTTTCAGGGGACTCTCACTGTCTCCATTGGCGACTTTAGCTGGACCCTTCGCCGAACGATGACACACAGCGCTTTGCACAGTGATGCCTGCCACCCACTATGGAAGCTGGGCACCCCGAGGCGGAGAGGGCACCAGGAAGATGTATAGACAGACCTCACCTCACGCCTCCCGAGATCTCCTTACCGAGGCTCTGGAGGCCAGGGGCATGACGGTGTTCTCGTGGTCACCGAGGGACCATCTGCTCGGTCCTCAGCCAGGTCCCACACCTCTCAAGGGATGGGGACATTCACGACACACTCTCTGACCTCGACGGAATTAGCCTGCAATTGAAACACGGCTAGAAATTCTTCGATGGCCGCGTACTTCCAAATGACCCACGCGCTCAAGAAGGAATACGGACGAAAACATGCCGAAGGCTCTTAATAAATGATACAGTACACAGAATAAGGTCCCCAAAGATGTCCACGTCTTAATCCCTGTGTGGTAGGCAGAATAATCCATAAAGAGTCTACATGCTGATCCTCGAAACCTGTAAAGACGTGAGCTGACTTGGTAAAGAAGAGGTTCCTTAAAGATCTTGAGATGGAAGATGATTCTGGGCCATCCAGGCGGGCTTACTGTCATCACAAGGGCCCTTAAGAGGGAGGCAAAGAGGGCCGCAGTGAGAGAACATGGAAACCAGAGAAGCAGAGACAGGGACTGGCGTGTGCTACGGAGCAGAGAGAGTCAGAGGACTGAGGATGCTGACTTTGAAAGTGGAGGAAGAAGCCACACAGTCAGGAACTCCTCTAGAATCCGGAAAAAGCAAGGAAATAGTCCCCCTAGAAGGAGCCAGCTCTGCCACACCTTGACTTTTAGCAGGTGAATTTGATGTGAGACTTCTGGCCTCCAGAACTGTTAGAGAATAAATTTTGTTTCCCTTCAGCTTAGGGTAATTTGGTACACGCCATATAAAACTCACACAGATGATAATGAAGACGCGAATCAAATCGAGTGGGATGCAACCAAAGCTGTGAATATAGGCACATTCATAGCCTCGGCAGCACTCATTAGACAAGAGAAAAGTCACAACTCCATGGACCAAGATTCCATCCCAAGAATCTAGACTGAGTTTCTCTTTCTAGATCAACCCAAAGGACATAGAGGAAGGAAATGATAAAGAGGAGAGTGGAATGAGTGGAAAAGAAAAGAAAAAGGCATAGAGTAAAATCCACAAGAATAGTACCTACATCATGGGGTCCTTTGGAGGGTTGAACGAGATGCATCAGTTCAATTCTGGCAAAAAGCAGGTGCCTCATAAATGCCCTCTATTTAGACTGAGAAATCCCAAACCCCATGATACTGCCCTGCTTCATTCAACACCCTCCGAAAATAATGTGTTCACCACGGACACAGTGTAATTCAGAAATGTCTGCCTCCTGTCTACACCCAGTAAAATCAGAAAGAGAACAATGTTTGAAGCGTTTCTGAGACATAGGCCCCGAGATTCATTTGATTTATTCCACCATTCTCATTGTGTTAGAAAAATGACAACTTGAAGTTGTGCTTTTTAGTAAATAGTAAAGCTGTGCCTTCGAAGCAGCCATCATCCAAGCCATGGCTTTGGCCTGCCACCCTCCGTGGGGGTTTGAGCTGGTGAGTCAGGAGCGCGTGCGCTCCCAGGGACACTTCCCCAGCTGATGTCATTTAACCCGGCATGGATGTCAGTTTTGGACAGTCCTGATACACATGCTGAGCCTCAAATAGAGTTATTCCCCTTCTGGCCCCCTTCTAGAAAATGCAGAAAATTCATGTTCTCTCACGTGTTTAACCTTTGAACACGCATTTCCAATCACACGAACTCGGAGCGATTTCGTCAGGCATGGGCTTTGCACTCCGCTCCCTACCCTGGAGTCCTGGGATACAGCCTTTCTCTCCCTGCAGGAAGGTTTAGGGCAATGAGGGGTCTTCAAACCGGAGCTCCCAGGGCACCAAAGACCATCCTGGGGTCCCCTGCATGCTTGTTTTCAGGAGACTCGACATTCAGATCCCCTACCGTTGAGGAAGGTGCTACTGTCATAGCAGCCTATGTGCGATGTCATTTATCCTACACCTCGTCTAATTCGTAACAATTATTTTTTCCCAATCAACATGTTCAAGTTAAACAGGAAAAAAAAAAAAAAAACCACCTGGGATAAATTCTGCTGTGACACGTCTCCCCACTGTCCCCAAACGACAACAACATGCACCTCCTTAATAATCACCCAGGCACCTCAAACTCAGAGGGTCCCACACCTGGGTCCGGAGGGTCCCTGTGTTCACGGTTGGTGGCTGACTCAGCAGGTGCATGAGACTTTTCTTAAAGGCGTAAGAAAACCCAGACCAGGGTTGGTCTCTGACAAAGTACCGTCCACACACGCTTTCTGCTTCTATGTTCAGCGATGTGCATCAGAGTGCACAATAAGTTTTTGTCACTTAGATCCATTTTGACCACACGAGCATGTAGTCGGAAGAAAGGTCTGAGCAGGGAGGCCCGTTGGCACGGGAAACGGACCAGGTGTTCACGTTTCCGTGCTCACACGGATTTTTGTGGCCATGACTTGGATGGTTTCAAACCAGCAAAAAACGAGTGCCAGGCATGGGGGCACTTGACACCGGGATCAGGTCCTGGGGACAGATGCCTGAAGGAAATGCAACTTCAAGGAGAGAAAGAAATGATGCAAAATGCCCCGATCTTTAAAAAGAGCCCGTGAATGGTTCGTTTGGAGAATGACGGCGTTTGTAAAAAGCGTGGCCGTTCAGAGTCCAGCAGAGACCTTCGAAACACTCACCAGCCACTGTATTTTTAAATGGCGATGTTCACTATGTGTTCAAAGTTGTTTGCAACTGTTAAAATGTAAACTTTCAGGTACCCGTTTTGAAATTCCTTTAGAGTGGGCAGAGAATGCTCTTTGTGCTGATTGCCGGGGCGGGCCCAAACACGGGCATTAAAACAACAAATATTCATGGTGCGGAGGGCACTTAAAATCACAGACATCGGTCCTCCCCCAGTCTGGGGACCAGCAGTGTGACATCCAGGTGTGCCAGGGCCAAGCTCCCTCCAGAGGCTCCAGGGGAGGGTCCTCCCGACTTCTCCCAGCTTCCGGGGGCTCCAGGTGTCCCTGGGCTGGTGGCCACGTCCCTCCCATCTCTGCCTCCATCTTCATGTGGCTTCTCAGTGTCTGTGTCTCTTCTGTCCCTTATAAGGACAGTCACTGGGTTTAGGGCCACCAAGAGGACTCACATCAGACCCTTCACTAATCCCACCTGCAAAATCCTATCTGCCAATAACATTCTGCTTCTGGGTCCCGGGGTCAGGATGTGGACAGCCGGTTTGGGGACCAGGGTTCAGCCCTCCACGTGACCGAAAGCACCAGTCCAGGTCAGCTGGGCAGAGGCTGCGAGTGCGGCCTCGTCCTTGCAGGGCCAGCTAGGGGGAGGGCTCAGAAAGGGACCGCAGTTTGGGGCCACTGGGGAGTGTGTGGGCCGCAGGCAGGGGGCCCTGCAGCAGGGCACGTGGCAGAGAGGCAGGCAGAGTCCCCTGGGGCTGAGTGGAAAGAGGAACTAGCATTGTCACCAACAGAAAGGCCACATAACAGTAGTGGAGGGAGCATATAAGGATGAGGATCAATAAACCCATCTCTCTGCAAGAGTCACCGGGTCCTTTTGTGCACGGGGAGAGGGCTTACAAAGGGCTTCACTTCCGGATACGAAAATGCAAGATACCGCGAAACTTAGGGGTGGGCGCGGTGAGATGACCCCCCGCCGTGGCTGGCGCCCCTCGTCTGGGCGAGGGCGAGGACCCTCCGGATCGTGCCCACACCGTCATGTCGGGTCTGGCACAGCAGCCCCGTGATCGGTGAAAAGGTCGGGGTTGAAAATCCCCGCCTCCCACAGCACAGAACCGAGATTGGCCGTGGCACGCAGATGGCGGCTGCAGACCCAGCAAAGGGGCACTTCCCCCTCAACTCCCCGGGCCGCTGACAGCGCGGCAGCCGCTGTTTGTTCCTGCTGCCGATGCCTCTCCTGCTTTGGCGCTGAAAGTCCCTTCTCCCGGGAAGCCCCTGCCGCCTGCAACGGCGGCCCGCTGGGGGCCCCCCCAGACAGCCCCGCGGGGGTGCGGGACGAGCCCGCCCCCGCGGCGTGTCCGGGCTGATGGCACGGAGAGGCACCTAGGGCCCGCAGGGTCACAGTGCCACTGCGAACAGGCACATGGGGGAGGCCACGTGACGAGCCACCACAGCTCGCTGAGGACACGGTGGCCTCAGTGTTTCTCCGAGCCTGGCGTGACCCAGGAATTCGCAGCGGCTCCTCCATGCAACCCCCCGGCTTCCCCCCTGCACACGCAAGGCCCCCGTGGTCCCGTGGGGCCACCGGGACCCCCGAGCCGCGGCCCCCACCTGCAGCGCAGCCGCTGACCGCCAGGGCCCCGCGCGGTGTTGGCAGCGCCCAGCCGGCTCCGTCCACGGTGCAGCGGGCGTTTACTCTTGACCCAACGGACAAATCACCGTTTCCGCAGCCAAGGCGGGAAACGGCCGCATTCCATTTTCTGAGCTGCCCCGCCGAGAGCGCTTCCCTCGGTGTCTGGCTCCTCAGCACGTTTGGAAGGGCCCAGGATCGTTTTTGAAAGGCCGTGCGCTGTGCATAGTGCCCAGGACCTGGCCATCGCCCCAGACGGACCCCGCGTCCCCATGACGCACTGGCTGCCCTGCCGCCCCCCGCCCGCGAGTGCGCGCCTCCCGGCGCCTCCCGCGACGGGGTCTGAAGGGTTTGCTGCTTTGCCCAGTGCACGTGGCTCCGCTGCACCCTCCGTGTGTCGCAGGGGGAGGGACAGTGTCCCGTGTGTCCGTCCGCATCCGCCTCCCGCGTGCGTCACAGCATCGCGAGCAGAACTTCCCCGTGACGCGGGAACCGCACGCAGCGCACAACGCAAAGAGGCGAGGCCGGCGCTCGCGGAGCCGTCTGCGCCCTGCACGTGGGGGGCGGTCTGCACCCTGGTCTGCACATCCCCACTCCGAAACGGTATTTTAGTTTGCTAGGACGGCCATAACAAAGTGTGCCCAATGGGGTGGCTTGGGCGACAGGCATTTATTTGTCCCCGTCCTGGAGGCTGGACGTTTGAGATGCAGGTGTGGGCAGGGATGGTCTCCTGAGGCCTCTGGCCTTGGGTGGGGACACCGTCCTCACGCGGTCCCTCTCTGTGTGTTTGTATCCTCACCTCCTCTTCTTACAAGGACACAGTCTGTGGGGTTGGGGCCAACTTGGTGACTCATTTGACCTTGATCCCCTCTGTAAAGACCCATCTCCTCTTCCAGCCACATTCTGAGGTCCTGGGGGTGAGGGCTTCGCTGTAGGAATTTTAGGGGGACACAGTTCAGCCTGTAATGAGGGGAAGCTCAGCAAACTATGTGAGTCCACTGCTCGCTTGAGAATAAACGGCACCCCGATCACAGTCTAATGAGAAAGCTTTTCAGTACTTACCATTCACATAGAGCTTTAAAAAAAATACTGAACATATAAACTAAGACAAACACAGTCAAAGAAAGCCATGCCTGAATCCGCTGCCTATTCTCAGGATAAACCAAGCCCTGGGAAATAATTCCTGTACATATCGAAGCGAAACCTAGTTTTGTAATAACATGTTTTTTTTTTAATGTATTTTAAAAAAATATGTAAAATCCCCCTTGCTGACCTCCTCCCTGGGGGCCCAGCATGAAAAAGAGGAACCTTTTCCATCCATTGTGCCTGTTTGTTTCGTAACCTTTGTGCATTTGATTAAATTTGCAGATGACAGGTTGCCGTTAGAACGGCCCACTGGGTCCCTGGAGGGTTGGGGACTGTGTCAGCCGCATGTCCGGTGCTGGGGACAGACGGCGGGGTCTCCAGGAGGCCGGGGAGCTGTGCCTTGGCCTCAAAGCATCTACGTCCCTGCACCAGGGTGCGGGGGCCCCTGCTCGGCTCAGCCCGGCTCCTCGGGGACAGCGTGCGTGGGACCACCGTGGTAAGGCACGAGCCGGGAGGGGACAGCCAGGACGCGGTCCCCCAGAAGCAGGGCAGACACAGGTGAGGGATGCGTCTCCATGTTAACCGGCCTTTGAATCGAGGGGACATGGCTCAGTTTGGCGGATGTTCACGGTGTGTTATCTTTCCCCGGCTCCCCCAAAACCTGCAGAGTGTTTGCGAGATCTGCCCAGGAGCCTTGAGGCTCCGGCGCAGGCTTAGGGGGACGGCCGGGGGGCGGTTTGTGGGAACCCTGATTGTTGTCCATCTCAAGGCCACGGAACCAGGAAATAGCATGAGTTCAGGAATTTCCCCAGAGTCCGCACCCAGGGCTGGGGAGGGGGTGCTGGGGGCGCCTCACCCCCGTGGCTGCGGGGGAATGGTGACATGCCGGCCAAGGTGGGAGCCGTGGGCTCCGGGGGCCTCGTCCAGAATCTGCCCCCTGCGCCGTTCCGCCCCCCGCCTGCGGACACGCCGACTTTTACTGTACGACTCGTAAGTCTTTCCCTGGTGAACTTGACTTTCGGTAGCTTCTGTCACATGCAGTTTGTCAGATTCGATAATTGGGGATCGCACTGAGCTTCAGGCACTGCCGGACCCAGGAGGAGCCGCAGGGGCGCTGAGCTCCTGCTCTCCCCGTTGTCCCTAATTACAGCTCCGCCCCCGCCCCTGCGTCCCGTAGCTGCAGGCTCTAGGGTCCCTTGACCACGGTCACGGCTCTCTGTGGAGGGAAAGAGGGTCCCTGCCCACACCTCCCGTCTTTACAGGGAATGAGGAAATAGGCTCTCTGTCTCCAGCCACCGTGAGCAACACCTGCTGCAGGTGATGACGGGCCCTGCCAGCATCAGCTGGCACCCCGGGGCCCGTCCCCAAGGACAGAGCGAGCGGCTCTCGGATTGCTCCGTCGTGGGCCACATTCCACTGCGGGGTGGTTGACAGGCCTGTGGGGGACTGTCCTCCGCCAAGGGGGACATCAGCTTCCACGGCAGCGGTGGCAGAGGGGGGTGACAGGTGGCAGTTGGGGGCGTGGCCGAGGGCGCAGGAAGACGGTTGCACAGGCATCCAGGCTGCCGGCTTCCTGCGGTGCGCTCAGCCCAGCCTCGCCCGCTGGCTGCCTGCCTCGGTTCCCCCCTCTCTCCCTCCCTCACTCCGCGTTCAGGGAGAGCACCGCGTGCGCCCTGCGCTCACCCATCCCTCCGTTCCTTCGTTCGTTCACTCATCCGCCCGTTTGCACCCTGTCATGTGCGCCGCGCGTTCGTTTATCCATCCGCGCGTTCTCTGCTGTGTGTCTGGGGGCGTCGCCGGGGGCGTCCTGCATTCACTCGGTCTGCACGGTGGCCGCAGGCATCGGCCTGGGAGAGCAGGTAGCGACAGGCGTCGCTGCAGGCGGTGCAGGGCGCAAAGGGGACAGTGCTGGTCACGCAGGGCGTGCGGCATCTCCTCCCTCCCAGCAGAAGCCCTGCGGCGTCGGTGCGGACGGCGCCTGCCACTCACCACGCATGCTCCCGAGGTCCCCCGTGCCTCCGTTTCCCCGTTCGGAAGCTGAGTCATCCAAGGAAGGTTCTAGAGCACAGAACGTGAGACTCACTCAGAGGGTGAGAGTTCAAGGGATGCCTGGCCCGGGCCGCCCCGGTCGCCCCCACATCCCGACGCCAGGAAGAAAGCTGCCCGTGGCCTTGGGAGAGAAGGAAATGTAAACAATGGCCGCCCCCGGGACCTCGGCGCCGTGGACGCTGGCTTCCTGGATGGGAGTGTGACGTCATCGGCGGGGACGTGGGGATGGCGCGGCCACCCCTTCCTCCCTACGCTGGTCCTGCCCGAGATGGATCGTCCCTGGGACCGCAGAGCAGAGGCGGGCGGCCAGTTCCAGACACCCTGCCAGTGCGCAAAGGGACAGGAGCCTGGGAACATGGGGTGAGCTGGGAGCCAGAAGATCGGAGGAACACACAGGGAAGCAAGGAAAACAACACAGAAACGTGTTCAGGCTTCGCTTGCAAATCGAGGCATGTTTTAAATTGAGATGCACTTAGCGTTTGTAAAGGGCATAAGTCCGCGACGGGTGGCACCTTCTGTGACCACCGACCCCCTCTAGTGCCACAACAGCCTCATCTCCTCCTACGGCAACTCCGCCGTCACTAAGGAATCACCACCCGCCATTCCTGTCCCCCGACCCCTGGCAACCTCCGTTCCACTTTCTTGCTCCAAGGGTTTGGCTCTTCCGCACGATTCATAGCAGTGCAATAAGACAGCGCGTGGCCTTGCGTGTCCGGCGTCTCTTACTGAGCGTCGTGCGCCCAAGGGCCGTCCACGCCGCAGTGAGTGTCCGCGCCTCTGTCCTTTTCATGGCTGCGTACTATTCCACTGTCTGACCAGACTGCGTTTGGTTGATTTCTCCCTTTGTGGATGAGCACTTGCTTGGTGAGTGGACGGCGCAGCCGCGGACGCACATTCACACGTCTGCGCAGAGGCGTGTTTCGTTCCTCCCGGCCTCTGGCCAGGGGCGGAATCGCTGGGGCTGGTCACAGCGCCGGTGTCTCGTCGAGGCGCCCACGCGGGTACCCTGTGGCCGTCTGCTAACAGGGAGGCGTGGAAGGCGACGGCACTGGCTCTGGTCCTGGCTCGCAGAACGCGCAAGGCCTCCTGCTTCTCCTTCATACTGGGAACGCTCAGGCCTCACCTCGGTCCGACCTGGCACGCAGCCCGGAACGCAGATTCTGACGGCAGCGACAATCACCACGATGGACGGGTGAAGGTCGTTCTGCTCTGAGGGGTCACACAGAGTGTGCGGACAATCCCAGTTACGTCTTAGAACAGTCCTTGGGGTTACCGGCACCCCCGTGTTGGGCTGACACTATGCCCCCAAAGTCACGTCCCACCCAGCACCTCAGAATGGGATCTTCTTTGGAAATACGGGCTTTGAAGGTTTAATTAAGTTACCGATGTCAAGATAAAGGTGTCCTGGAGCAGGGTGGCCCCGAACCCAATGACAAGTTCACCCAGAAGATGCTCGCATGCAGAGGAAGCCATTGGAAGGGAGAGAGATTTTGGAAAGTCTAGAGAGAGGATAAGATTATATAGATACCTACAAGATGGTAGTAGGTAGGTAGATAGATAGATAGAGATAGATAGATAGATAGATAGATAGATACAGGTTACATAGATAGATAAATAGATAGATAGATAGATAGATAGATAGATAGATAGATAGAAGATAGATAGATACATACATACATACATAGTAGGTAGATACACGCATAGATAGATGATATGTATGTAGATAAATAGATGATAGATATATAGGTAGATAGATGATAGACAGACAGATAGTAGATAAATAGATGATAAACAGGTAGATACATGATAGAGATAGAGAGACAGAGATATGATAGATGATAGATAAATAGATGTAGATATAGATAGATGACAGATAGATGAGAAACGGATAGACAGACAGACAGATAATAGATAGACAACGGGTGGGTAGGTAGATGGTAGGCAGGTGGATGCATTCTCCAGGTAGAGGGGTGGAACAGTTAAGCACTTTGCTTCAGCCATTTCCCACCCAGTTGTCTCATTTCAATGCACAGTGTATCATCTGATTTTAAAAGGCCTCACTGGTTGCTGACCACTCCTCCAGAAGGAACCGCGCCTGCTCACTCCTGAGTTTCGCACTTGATTCTGGCCTTCAGAACGCAGAGAGAATATATGTGGATTGTTCTGAGCTGCCGAATTGCGAATTGCGGTCATTCGTTCCAGGGGCCCCAGGGCACTGACGGAAGCCCCGCCCTCCACGGGCCCCGCCTCCCACAGGGAGGCTTCCGTCCCACCCAGTTCGCCAGGCACAGAGCCGGGTCGGTGACCCGGTCTGGCCACCTGCGCCTCTGATGAAGCCGTGAACACCTCGAGCCACGTCCTTGCTCAGGCTGGCGTGGGGCTCGGGCAGACTGGCTTCGGTGAGCAGGTGACGCCTGTCCTAAATGAGGCTGCAGGCTGTGCACTGGAGTGAGACCAGCAGCAGCAAAATGTGGGGGCAACCGTGCTTAATTTTGGCACCCGTCTATCTACTCCATCTGTCTGTCCATCCATCCATCCACCCACCCAGCCATCCATCCACCATCCATCGTGTATTACCTATGCAATCCTCTGCCTATACCTTTCATTAGTCTCCATAATGTATCCACCTATCTATCCATCTGTGTATCTGTCTAGCTACCCATCTGTCTATCCATCCATTCATCATCCATCTGACTATATCTATTATCTACTTACCTGTGTATCCAATCCCACACTCTATCACCGATTTTTAATCTATCATCTATCTATCTTATACTCCTCTGTCTACACTTTCCATTAGTCTCCATAATGTATCCATCTATCTATACATCTGTGTATCTTTCTAGATGCCTATCTGTCTGTCCATCCATTCATCATCTATTTACCTGTATATCTAATCCTATCCTCTATTATACATCACCTATTATGCATGTATGTTATACTCTCTTCTGTCTACACTTTCCATCTGTCTCCTAATCTGTCATCTCTGTTGTCTATCATCTATCCATCCATCCATCCATCCATCCATCCATCTCTCCTGTTTATCATCTGTCTGTCTATCTGTCTGTCTATTTATCTATCATCTAGCTACCTACTATCACCAGCAGCAGCAGCATCTATCGGTGTAACATCTATCTGTATCTATCCATCTATGCTGCCTATCAATTATCTATCTATCTATCTATCTATCTATCTATCTATCTATCTTATATCTACCTATCATCTATCTATTCTCTCTGTCTCTGTCGCTCTGTCTCTGTCGCTCTGTCTCTGTCTCTGTCTCTGTCTCTCTCTCTCTCTCTCTCTCACACACACACACACACACACACACACATCTATTAAGCAAATCTCTCCAGCTTATTAGCCCTGCTGTCTGCCTCAGTCCTGGCATAATGCCTTGAACCTCACACATGTGCCACCTGCACAGTCCCGATTCCCAGCAGTTGCAGCCCGCAGGCTGGCTGGGGCTGCCCAGCCCCCACCCACAGCATGGCACTTAATTAATGCAGCCTCCTCCACCAGCTTCCTGCCTCTCACACACACAGGCTGGTTTTGCAGCTGCGACTCAGACAGCGCTGCTGACAGCACATGCGTGTGTGCAGGGGCGCAGTTCGCCAGTGGAATGAGCCCCCCGCCTCGCCAACAGAGAGCGGGGGCTCCGTACTCGTCACAGAAGCTGGGCTCCGGCTAGTTAGGACCCCGCGTGGCTCTGCCCCAGACCGACAGCAGGAGGCAGAAAGCAAAGGGCCTGGGACAGGCTACAGTGTTGCAAGAAGCACCGATGAAGTCTACGCGGCCGTGTGCAGATGCAAATCACCGTCCCTCGCCGGGCGCCACCGTTGTGCAATCGAGAGGCAGATGCACAAGGGGCCCGAGATAAGAGACCGCGTGTGCGTCTGTGTTCGGCGGGGACGAGTCCCGCCCTGCTTCTGCTGGGCACGCAGACGGCGGTCCTCGGCCCCCAGCGCGAGCTTCTCGGCCGTCCACCTGTGCCGTTTGGCGTGGGGTCTGCTCAGCTGTTTGGCCCAGCCTTAAATATTTTTGTTGTTTTGTTATTGTGGAGAGTGTTTTGGGTTGGTTTAAGTATTTAGTTACTTATTCCTTCTGTGAACTAACTGACTTAACAGGCTGGTAGCTCACTGTTGAGTTGTTGTTGTTGTTGTTGTTGTTGTTGTTATTTTTAACTTATTTATTTGTTTTTTTTAGGGTGACATTGGTTTACAAAATCCAATAAGTTTCATCTCTACACTTCAACAGTGAGGCATATATGTGTTCACACTGTGTGTTCACCTCCCGTAGTTAGATTTCTTTCTGTCACCACATATTTGACCCCCTTCACCCCATCTACCTCCTCCCTCCCCTCCGGTAACCACTAGTCCATTGTCCGTGTCCCTGAGTCTCTGTTTGTCCTGCTCATTTGTTGCTTTTAGGTTTGTATCCCACATCTAAGTGATATCATGTGGTTTTCAGCTTTTTCTGTCTGGCTTATTTCGCTTAGTATGATTATCTCGAGATCTATCCAGATTGTCGCAAATGGCAGTCTTTCATCTCTTCCTGTGGCTGACTAATATTCCATTGCACATATGTACCACAGCTTCTTTAGCCCATCATCTACCGTAGGACACATCAGGTGCTTCCATGTCCTGGCCACTGTGAATAATGCTGCTGTGAAGATCAGTGTGCCAATATCTTTTTGAATATGGGTTTCAAGTCTTTGGGGTAAATGCGCAGTAGATGGATTGTTGAATCATATAGGAGATGGATTCTTAGTTTTTTAAAGAACCTCCGTACTGTCTTCCAGAGTGGCCGTACCGATGTGCAGTCCCACCAGGCCACCATGGAGTTTTAAGAGTCCCGTGCAGATGTCCGATACTGGTCTTTGTTGAGATGTGTCTTTTGCAAACACTCTCCCCAGTGCATGGCTGGCCTTCTCATGCTCCTGTCCTCGCCTTCTGTAGACCAGTTTTTAATTTTAACGCAGTCTGGCTTATCAGTTATCTCTTCCACGAATCGTGTCTCTGGCGTCAAATCTCAACAGTCCCTGCCGTACCTGAGGTCACCTGGGTTTGTTTCTGAGTCGTCTTGGAAGGGTTCTGTACTTTTGCATGTTACATTTGGGTCTGCGAACCCTTTAGAGTTCGTTTGTGTGCAGGGGGCAGGGTCTGAGGCTGCAAACCCTTTAGAGTTCGTTTGTGTGCAGGGGCAGGGTCTGAGGCCGCAAACCCTTTAGAGTTCGTTTGTGTGCAGGGGGCAGGGTCTGAGGCCGCATCACCTTTTTACACGTGGAGGTCCACCTGTCCCAGCGCCCCTGGCTGACGAGGCCGCGTTTGCCACGTCACTGCCTCTGTCTCCTCGTCACAGAGCCGTTCAGGACGTTCACGCCGTCCACACCTGGGCTCCGGTTCTGCCCCCCGATCTGTCCGTCTGTTCCTCCGCCAATGCCACCACCCTGTCTGGAGTCCGGGAGCTCTGGAGGACATCCCGAAGTGAGCTGGCGTCACCCCTCTGAGTCGCTCCTTCTCCTTCAACACTGTGTGGGCTCGGCGGGGTCTTTTTCGTTTCTGCATAAACAGGGCCCGTGGGTGGGCATGCACGTCTTGCAAGACGGCGTTAGGATTGCAGGTGCGTCTCCTGTACTCTGTGCAAACCACAGCGCCTTCAGATGGGGCCACACAGCCCCAGGGCGGGGGACGGCCGGGCTCAGGCGGGTGCACGAGCTCAGGAGTCCCTCAGGTCCCGTGGTGCCCGAGCACCTGTGATTTTATGCTGTGTTTTCTCGGATTCCACCGTGCGTTCGCTCTGCGGGCACTGAGCCTCTGCTAAGAGCGGGCCTGTGATCATTCCCCTGTGTGACACCAGAAAACATGACAGTGTGGCCTGGGCAACGGCATGGGGGTGACAAATGGAAAAAGAAAAACCATCAAGGTGCTCAGAGAAGAGGGCGGAGAACCTTTCGGAGCTACAGGAAGGAAGAGGTGATCCAGAACAAGGTGTGGGGTCCAGAAGCCACAGTGGGAGCACGCTGGGACACTAAGACATAACTCGTGAAGGACACGGGAAACGCCGCCCACCGAACGGAAGGGCGAACAGCAGGTGGAGAGAGCCATTCGCGGCAGAGGCGGCAGGGAAGGGGTCGGGGCCCCGGGCAGCCAGCACAGGCCTAGAGGGGAAGGGCGAAGTCAGGCGACAGACGGCACCCGACACCAAGACTTACATCAGGACAGGGTGGTGCAGGGGACAGGAGCACTCATGCCGGGTGAGCACCGTCAGGGGAAGTCGGCGGAGGACAGCCAGCTCGTCCACGACAGACGGGCGGGTCGGCAGACGATGGACGCAGAGATAGATGATGGATGGGTGAGTGGGTAGGTAGGTAGCTAGATGATAGATGACAGATACATAGATAGATAGATAGATAGATGATAGATGAATGGATAAATAGGTAGGTGATAAATAATAGATAGAGATAGATAGATACATAGATACCCAGATATACATGAATGACAGATAGATATAGATGATAAATAGATATAGATAGATGATAGATAGATGATAGATGAATGAATGATAGATACATAGATACATAGATAAATGGGTAGATAGATGATAGATGATAGGTAATAGATAGATAGATAGATAGATAGATAGATAGATAGACAGATAGATAAATGAATGATAGATACATAGATACATAGATAAATGGGTAGATAGATGATAGATGATAGGTAATAGATAGATAGATAGATAGATAGATAGACAGACAGATAGATAAATGAATGATAGATACATAGATACATAGATAAATGGGTAGATAGATAGATGATAGATGATAGATCAGCCTCTTACCCCGGGGAGGCTCTCTCGGCCGCATGCTGACGTCCGGGCTGATGGCCCTGTGGGGTGGCGTCTGTCTTGTGTGCGCTGCGGGGTGTCCAGCAGCGTCCTGGGACTCCACCCACAGAGGGCAGCAGCCCTGTCTCACACACTTGCAGCAGCAAAGGTGTCAGGAGACACGCCGAGTCCCCGGGCGGGGCGGGCCACGTTGCGTGGGTGAGAACCCGTGTGCTGGGCGCCCTGCCTGCCACCCCCGTAGCAGCCCTCGCCGGTGTAGACGGCCTGTCCTTCTTCCTAGTCGATAATCAAGGGTCTCGCTGAAACAGGGCCGAGTGTACAGGGGGTGTGAGGGCCGCATCACCACCCCTGCCGACACAGCCCAAAGCCGAATTCTCCTCGAGGCCAGAGTGGGTCTGCCGCCAGGCACACACCTGTCACCCTGTCCCCACTGGGGCTGCCCGGGGTGCTGTGTCTGGGCGACAGGGGCGTCCCCAGAGCCAAGGGCCCTGGGATGCGGGGTGCTGGGGAGCAGCAGAGCCGAGCGGGGAACCCCATAGTTCCTTCAGTCCCGGTGCCCGGCAAGGACAGGGTCTTCCAACCCCGCCCCCACCACCCCCTAGTCCGGGCTCCTGCAAACTCGTTGCGATGCATACACTCGGCCCCCCAAGCATGTTGGCGAAAAAGCGGGGTCCCCTGGAGATGGTTCGCTGCTGCCATCGCTTGCAGCGCAGTTTTGACAGCGAGCCTGTCTGCTGTGCTCTTGCGTGCGCTTCCCGGGCCTGTGGCGGGCTCCCGGTCGGGTCTGGACCGTGGGGCCCTCACCCGCCCGCCCCACTGCGCCTGCGCGCGCGGCTCCTGCCTTCGCTTCTGCTTCTCGCGCTCTGGTTTCCGCGTCGCGGCTCAGCGGAACCCACCGACCAAATGCTTCCCGTCTTTCCTCGTGCGGGAGCTTCCAGCCGGTGCCAAGGTGCCAGCAAGCGGGGGACTTAACAACAGAATTGGGCTTTGCTCACAGCCCGGAGACGGGCCCTCTGAGATCACGGGGTCGGCGGTGCTGGTCCCCTCGGGGTCCCCGGGTTAGGGCCTGCTGCAGCCCCGTGTGCAGCTCGCTGCGGGTGTCTGACGTCCCCTGGGCCTCTTGTTAACTCGAGTCGCGCCCTGAGTTACGCACAGGTTTGACCCCAACACGTGGATCTGGGCCCACGACAACCACAGAGTGTCCTTGGTGAGCTGCCCATGGTTGACCAGAAAACCCACAGCAGCTTCCTCTGCGGGCAAGGTCACCGCATGCGTCTCACCGGGGGGCTGAGGACAAGAAGGGGGTGTCCCAGAGCACGCTGCGTGTCCAGGGGCCACTCTCAAGCTGATGGGGTGAGCGTAGGGCACGAGGAGATGTCACCCCTGATGGATGTTCGCACTCAATGGAAGTGGGGGCCCCGGAAAGTCGTCCACACACCTCTTAGCAGGATTCTCCTCCTTGACACGTGCAGTGGGCTGAATCCTGAGCCCCAAAACACAGGTCCGCATGCTGACCTGTGGGACCCGGAAACGGGGTGTTATTAGCAAACAGGGTCTGCAGATGGGATCAGTGAAGGGTGTGAGGTGGGCCCTCCTGGAGCAGGCGGCCCCAAACTCCGTGACAGTGTCCTCGTAAGGGACAGAAGAGGACACACAGGCACAGGAGACGGAGACAGAGACGGGAGGGACACGGCCACCAGCCCAGGGACGCCTGGGGCCCCCAGACGCTGGGAGAGGCAGGGGGGACCCTCCCCTGGGGCCTCTGGAGGGAGCGCCTGGCCGTCATTTCTTTACGCGGTCCCAGGAGACTCGCCCAGTTCTCGACTGAGTTAATACGTGTGGAGCTCAGCACAGTGCATGACGTGCTTTGTGGTCGGCGGTTCACTGTGTCACTGAACCTAGTGAGCCAATCCCCTGGTGTGGCAGATGAGGGCACTGAGGGTCCAGGGAGGGAACCCGGCGCCGCACATTCACAGCCTTCGGCCCCCCAGCGCCGCCGCCTCGGGCCACGGGCCAGCTCAGTTTGGCGCTGTCCACGCCCGCGGGGGTGCTGAGGCCGGCAGGGCCGGGCCCCGCCTGGAAGCGAAGGAAGCAGGAGGGTCGCTGCCGGGCTCACGCACGGGGGAGTATTACACAGCCGTGAAAAGGAAGGAGGCGCCAACACCGACTACGATGTGGATGGAGCTCGAACACACGACCCAGTGACGGATGCAGACACGGAAGGTCACACGGTGTGAGGTCCCATGTACATGTAATGTCCGGAAGGAGCACGTCCACGGACAGGAAGTGGGGAGGGGCAGGGGAGAGGGACGGTCAAGGGGACGTGTGCCCTTCTGGGATGGTGGGCATTCTCTGCAGACAGAGCTGAAGGCTGCAAGTGCTGTCGCTGTGCTCCATGACACTTCAATGACACTTCAATCATCACCTTCAAACCAGTTGCCACATTTGAACTTTTAATTTAAAAAACTGTTTAAAACTAGGGCCTGGGGAGGGCAGCGTTGGGGGCTGAGGGCCCCAGCGGGCAGGATGTTTTTAGGGGCGATGCAAACGTTGTGGGATGGCATGACAGTGACGCTTACACGTGTCGGGACACATTGAAAACCACGAAATTGTGTGCTTTAAACGGGTGACCCGTATGGTATGTAAATGTCAGCTCGCGGGACCTGTTAAGGAAGGAAAGAAGCAGGGGTGAGTGGGGAGAGGCACAGTCACCCTGGACGGCGACACGCAGCTGGAGCGGCTCTGGGAAGCTTCCACGCGTCACCCCTTCCCGCCCCTGCCTGCCGCGACCGCCCACGCGGTGCCTTGCGCAAGAGCCGGCTCCGCTGGCCCGGCGCCCGGCGCAGTGCCTGGCGCCCACCAAGAACAGCCGTTTGTGCTCGACTCAGAAAATTTCCACCCTGCCACCCAGGTCGCCTCCGGCCCCAAACCACAAGTCGCGCCTGTGTCAGCCGCGTCTGTGATGGCGATTTCTTTATTAATCAGCCCTGCGCTCATCACTCAGGCCGTGCGGCCCGCAGCTGCTGCTCCCGGCATGAGCTGGGCTGCCTGCCCCACGACAGGTGACACGGGTGGGAGCAGCGGGCAGCGGCGCCCACGGGTTCTCTGCAGCCGTCCCGCGCTCACCTGCCTTGCGCCCTGAGCCGTGCGTGGCCTGCACATGCGCACTCTTCACAAGGTCCCCGCTGGACGTGACGCCTGCAGGCAGGGACGTCCACTGCCGTCTGTGCAGAAACGCACAGAATTTCCCCCAAACGCGCGTGACCTCGGGAGCCCACAGCAGCATCTACTTCGCGGCCACCGTGTCCCGCGTCCAGCAGCGTCCGCGCACACGCGCCGTCCCCGTGAATTCCCTCCGCGCGTCCCTCCACGGCGGCGCGGACGCGCTCCGAAGCATGCGTCCCTTTGACCCCGGGGGCCGAGGACAGAGCCCGGGTGAAGGGGGACCGGGGACAGCCCCCAGAGGCGCGTGGGGCTTGCACCTGGGCGTGCACAGGCAGCGCACTGCTGCACACTCAAAGCGAAACTCGCCGCCGTTTTTAAGTGGCTTCGGGGAAGCTGTCTGCGCCCCGGCAGCAGATGGGGTGTCGTCGTCCCCGGGGAAGGACACAGCCGCTCCCGCTGGGCCGACAGCGGGCCAAGGTCCAACGTGCTCGCAAGGCCGCACGGGCCTCTCCACACCCGGGCAGGAGGACACTGCTGTGACCGGACGCCGAAGGTCTGGGGCGCCAGCGCCACAGTCCCCGGAGCTCGGGGGACCGCCCTGCCCCTCAGTCCCCGACAAGCCCGGAGGGAGGGGCCGGTGGCCGGCTCCGCCCCAAGCCTCACCCTGTGGGTGCACAGAGCTGCGATGTGGCGGGCGCCGGCAGAAGTGATGAGCGGCGCACCCCGCAGGCACCGAGGGAGGACAGGGGCCCGCGCCCCCCCCCACCGGCACCCCGGGGCGCCCGCCCGCGACGTGCGTGACTCACGCGACGCTGCGCGCTAGCTCCCGCCCCGCCGACGACGCCCGTTAGTTAGCTCGCGGCTCCTCGCACGAACGTGAGTCTCTGGTTTCTGAGTGGCACATGGCCGCGGGGCAGGGGGGGGGTCGGGCGGATGGCAGGGGTGGACACCAACACCCCTTTGTCCTGGACGCGGGGATCCGGGGCGTGACGCGCCCATGGCCAGGTCCTGCGAACGAAGGTCGCAAGGCCCCAGACTCGCTGGACATAACCCGCGCCTGCCGAGCTGCGTGGCCGGTGTTTCCGTGACGTACGAGTGTGGACCTGGGCTCGCCGAGCACGGGGCTCAGAGGACCCCCCGCGTGGGTCCGAGGGGCAGGGTGAGGAGCCGGGTGTGTGCGCACGTGCGGGGCTGGGGGGTTCTCCACTCCTCTGTGTGTGGGGGGGGTACTGCGGGGCTCAGAGAGCCTCAGGGGAAAACAGCCGGGGAGCCCGGGCCTGCGTGCCCCAGCAGCTGTGACAGCCAGCGCCCCCACCTCCGGTGGACGTCCGTGTTCCTCCGGCCCCGTGTGGCCCTCGGCGTAAAGGGGTGCACCCGAGCCTCCTCCTTCCGCCCGGAGCCTCATGGAGCTCCCAGCCAGCCCCTCAGAGCCGCCGGAGCACAGGGCAGGACAGCTGACAGGGGCCCAGCAGACCCGGCCAGCGGAGCCTGCAGCTGGATGGCGCCCATCACCCCGCCCCCTCTGCCGGTGCCTGGCGCCGCACGTAGGGCCGTAGTGCGGCTGTCACTCGGTGCACGCATGCCGCAGCCCGTGGGGAAGCCCTGTGCTCCCGGGGACGGCCTTGCCTCCAGGCCTCAGGCGGCGGCTGCGGAGACGCCCTTCTTCGCCCGTGGCCGTCTGCGTTTGGGTGTTCCCCAGCGCCTGGCACACGGGACGAGCCACGCAGGGCCGTCTCAGAGGACACGCCCGCGTGGCAGCAAACGAGAGGCCGTTTGACCTCGGCGTGTGTCAGGGAGGGGGAAGGGCAGGTGGCAGAGGTGCCAGAACCCCGGTGAGGCCTTGGGACCCTCTGCACCACGTGGGGGCTCCGGGCAGCATCACAGGCGTCCCGTCCCCCAAACTGTCCTGGCTGGAAGCGGCCGGGGGCGGGGCGGGGGCCTGGCTGCACAGACGGGGGAGACAGAGGTCAGAGGGTAGAGCCTGGCTGCAGAGGCCCCGCCCTCAGGGACGCCTGCGAGGATCACACACGGCGGCCCCGCTCTGCTGACATGCCGTCGGCGTGAGAATGGTCCCGTCTCCCCACTGTCCTTGCAGCCCCCAGGAGGCCTGTCCGGACGTGGTCCCTGTATCCGCGAACGGTCTCCAGAGAGCCAGAAACGAAGGGACGAGGAGAAAGGGAGATGGAGATAGACACACAGGTACACAGACGGAGGTATAGATACAGCTGTACAGACAGGCAATGAGAGGGAGATCCATAGACAGACAGACAGATGACAGAGAACAGGATGGATGGATATATACATATGTAGATAGATAGCTAGGTACGCGGGTAAGCAGACAGAGACAGACAGCAGACAGGATAGATGGGCAGGTGCAGATAGATTGGTAGGTAGATGATAGACATCAGATAGATGATGATGATGATGACAGATAGATAGATAGATAGGTAGATAGATAGATAATAGATAGATAGATAGTAGATAGATAGATGGTAGATGATAGGATAGGTAGAGACAGAGGTGATAGGTGGATTCACATGATAGGTTTGGAAGACAATATACCTATATGGAACAGGAGAGATACACGTGTGTCTATACACATGTATGCATGTAACAGTGAATGCACCTGTGCACGCACATAGATGCAACCGGCCATATATGTGTGTGTGTGCAATGGGGTGTGCATGTGTGTACACATGTGCAGTAGAAAACTTTCACAGCTGCATGGGTGCGTGCACACATGCATGCACACACACGCACGTACCAACATGCAGCTGCATGTACAGGTGTCTCCCTGCCTCCCTTCCTGTCAAGGCCAAATGCTCATGCCGTGACAGAGTCACAGTGCCCAGCCTGGTTGGTCAGGCGTGTGCAGCCAGCTCCTCCATCTCCTCCCAGGCCGCTGTCACCTCCCTCCAGCCCGCTGTCACCTCCCCTGCCAACCCGCTGTCACCTCCCCTCCCAGCCCACTGTCACCTCCTGCAGGGCTGAGCATAACGTTTTGCTTTCTATTTCTAACCGTCTGGTGGAATCCACCAGAAGTAAGCAAAGGGCCCAGCAGGAGACGAAAGGCATGTCTTAGACATGCTGCTGACGGGCAGGCCAGGTCCTCGGGTGTCAGAGCTCCGCACGGCACACCCCTGCTCCTCCTCGCCCGGGCACCCCGCACACCCAGCTCCAGCCCGTCCCGTGCCTCACAGGCAGGGCAGAGGGATGCCCCATGTGGTCACCAGGTGGGGCTATGGGGCTGACAGCAGAAGCCTCAGAGAAATGGGTGAGCAAAACAAATAAACCAAGTAATTATTCTCCGAAACCTCGGTAAACAAAACCCCCAGAGTCTGCCGTGCCCACACTCCCATTAGGGGTTCACATGGCTTGACTCCTCGTTCCCAAAGAGCCTGTTACACGCTGGGGCAAAAGCTACAGGGCCTAATTTCAGAAAGACGTCCTATGCCGGCGGCAAAGCGGCGGCCGGTCAGGGGCTCGGCCTTCCGTGGTCTTCGGTGGGAGGTGGAAAGTTCCGGAAGTCTCGCTGCCTCTTGTTCTCGTGTTACCGAGCATTCCCGGGCGGCCGCCGGCGGCTTGACTTCAAAACCACACCGGACACGTGAGCCTAGACGCGTAGGCAGTGCGTCGTGTGTCACCTCGAGCGTGCTCATGGACTCGAGTGCCTTGCAGCATCTAGAGGGGACTTGGGGGGTGGGGCGGACGAGGTAGGAGGTCTCGGGCTCCGACATGTCTCCAGACACGGTCTAGCGCCCCCCATGGGGGGCAGGAGTGGAGCCCATGTGTCTGGACGTAAGCACAAGGTGCAATGGCAGGACAACGCGCGGGGCCTGGGGCCCAGGGTGACAGGAACCAATGGCACAGCGCCCCCATGCGGCTGGGAGCGAGGGCGGCGAGGAATCCGCAGGATGGTCCTGGCGGAGACCCCGCTGTCTTCACTGCCTGGAAATGAGGACACCCGGCTGGGATGCAAAGGCTTGGTAGCCTCGAAACTGTCGCTGTCGCCAGCATCCTCATGGCCTCAGCGTTCACGCCCGTGCGAGGTGCCTGCCGCACCTCCCGCGCTTCCCACTGGAGGACGGACGGAAGTTGGCAGGGGCGGCGGTGCGGTGACCTCGGGCCGTGGGCAGTGACAGGACGGAAGAGTCCGTGTGCTCTGTCTGCCCTGGTGGAGGCCTGGCGCGCCTGGTCCCTGGGGAGGGAGGGAGGGAGGGAGGGGAGGAGAGGTCCGGCGCCCGGAGGGGGAAGCCCGAGCTGCCCGTCCGCGCCAGCTTGGGTGTCCGTCCCCCGTCTGCGGCTCCTCACAGAGCAGCCCGTGCCCTTGTCACGGGGCCCCGTCCCTGCCCCCCTCACGCAGTGCGCTTTGCCTTGCAGAGCGGCGCTGAGCGCTCGCCGGGCGCCCGGCAGGATGGACATCAACATGACGCGTCCGGACAACGCCACGCTGCAGATGCTGCGGGACCCCGCCATCGCCGTGGTGCTGCCGCCGTGTACTCGGTGGTGGCGCTGGTCAGCATCCCGGGCAACCTGTTCTCGCTGTGGGTGCTGTGCCGCCACATCGGGCCCAAGTCGCCGTCCGTCATCTTCATGATCAACCTGAGTGTCACGGACCTGGCGCTGGCCAGCGTCCTGCCCTTCCAGATCTACTACCACTGCAACGGCCACCACTGGGTGTTCGGCAGCTGGCTGTGCAACGTGGTCACCGTGACCTTCTACGCCAACATGTACTCGTCCATCCTGACCATGACGTGCATCAGCGTGGACCGCTTCCTGGGCGTGGTCTACCCGCTGGGCTCCGCCCCCTGGCGCCGCCGGCGCTACGCCGCAGCGGCGTGCGCGGCCACGTGGCTGCTGCTGCTGGCCGCGCTGTCGCCGCTGGCGCGCACGGACCTCACGTACGTCGTGGAGGAGCTGGGCATCGTCACTGCTTCGACGTGCTCAAGTCCACCATGCTGCCCAGCGTGGCCATGTGGGCCATCTTCCTCTTCACGCTCTTCCTCGTGCTCTTCCTCGTGCCCTTCGTGGTCACCGTGGTCTGCTACACGGCCACCATCCTGACGCTGCTGCGCGCGCCCGACGGCCACGGCCGCGGCCAGAGGCGGCGGGCCGTGGGCCTGGCGGCCGTGGTGCTGCTGGCCTTCGTCACCTGCTTCGCGCCCAACAACTTCGTGCTGCTGGCGCACATGGTCAACCGCCTGTTCCTGGGCAAGAGCTACTACCACGTGTACAAGCTCACGCTGTGCCTCAGCTGCCTCAACAACTGCCTGGACCCCTTCGTCTACTACTTCGCCTCGCACGAGTTCCAGCAGCGGCTGCGCGGCTACCTGCGCCCCGGCCGCGCCCCGCGCGCGGCCCCGACCTCAGCCGCGACAGCCTCTTCTCCACCCGCGCACTGCTGGTGCCCTCCGTGTCCAGCGGCCCCGCGGACGGGCTGGACGTGGCCAGCCGGCCCTGCCTCAAGAGACAGGAGAGTGTGTTCTGAGCCGGGCAACCCTGGCGGACTGCCGGGAGGAGGCGGCGGGATGCCGTCCTTTCTTCCGCTGCAGCCGCTGTCCGGGAGCCACAGGGGACAGTGTGCAGGCGGCGGCAGAAGCCAGCCCTGACTGCCAGCCTCCAAACAGCTCCGCTGGCCCAGGGACAGGAGCAGTGGCACACACAGACCCCAGGACTTTTTGGAGATGGTGGCCCCATGCTGGATACAGGTGTCCCTGCTCCCCGGAGACGGTGGTCCAGCCTGCCCCCTCCTGAGGTTGAGCGAGTGCTCGGCCAGCCCAGCTGTGTCCCCCTCAGCCCCTGACATTCTACCAGGGCACCTGCCTGCCACCCTGGGTAGGGACCCTCTGCTGTCCCCACCGGACACACCCTGGACCTGGATCCATCTCACCCTAAGTCATTCAGGTGGCAGGTGACATGCACAGACCCCGCCGGCCCCGAGCTCAGGAAGCTCGCACACCCCTTCCCATCACCCTGTGCCCAGGAGCTAAGCGCAGGGCCTCCCAGAACTGCCATCACTGCGGCCGTTGTGGGCTCACGTTCTCCCTCAATGTCACAAGCACCAGTGACGGACGTCCGCCAGGCATGGCTCAGGACCCACACGGGCCGAGGGCTCCGGTGGATGAGCAGCGGCCGAGGTCATGGCGTGGACGACAGCCGCTGTCTGCAGCCACAGTGGGGCTCCCTGAGATGTTCCGGGGTCCCACACCTGAGACCCCTGGACCATGACCATGACCAGTCCCCCCGGGGCTTGAGGGGGCTCCCCCATCAGTGAGCACCGAGCAGGAGCCGTGGGGACCACCCCTATGAGAATGCCTGCCTCATGAGCCCGCAGGAGTGTCTGGCTGAGCCTCTCAGTGCTTCATGGCCAGGCCAGCGTAGGGGCTTCTGCATGTGTCCAGCCCCGACACCACATGCCTCCCTAGGGCCAGGACACGTGGCCGCTGGGGTGTCCAGGAGGCTGAATGACGGGCTTCCCGCAGCCGGGACTCGCCTGGAACAGCAGAGTCCTGCACTCCACACATCACAAAGGGACACGTGGCATTGGGCTCAGGGCTCCCTTAGGACAGGGGCAGCTCTGGAGCCTGCAGGGCGAGAGCTCGGAGGGGCCAGAGGACTCCGGGGCCAATGAGGTGGATGGCAGAGGGATAGGCAGCCTCCTCACAGGGGTCTGAGATGCTGACGGGTGGGTGAGCTGCCATACAGGGGCTCGGGGACCTTCTGCCCCCTGCCACCACTGCTTTGGAAGAAAACAGACTCAGCTGTGCTGGGCAAATACTGTCCCCCAAAATCCATGTCTGCCAGCGACCTCAGAATGTGACCTACGGGGCCAGGTGACCCTAAACCCAATGAGTGTCCTTATAAGGGACAGAATAGAAGAGACACAGCACAGAGGAGAAGCCACGAGGAGATAGAGGCAGAGAAGAGAGGGACACAGCCACCAGCCCAGGGATGCCCGGAGCCCCCAGAAGCTGGGAGAGGCAGAAGGACCCTCCCCTGAACCTTAGAAGGGAGCAAGGCCCTGGGACACTGGATGTCACACTGCTGGTCTCCAGGATGAACTTGTGTTGTTTAAGACCCTTCCCCCGGCCCAGGAATGTGAACGACCATTGGCCACAGCCTTGCAGCTGGGACATCCCCAGGGACAGGATCTGAGTCAGTTGGTCTTGAATGTGCACTGTCTGCGGGTAGCTGACAGTCACCGTGGGAACCTTCGTGTGACAATTGACACTTACCTGACAAAGGACTTCCACAGACAGGCAGAAGCGGCTCAGAGAAAGGCCAGTGGGAGGGACCCGACTTCCCACGAAGCTGTGGCATGTTATGTTCTTCCCAAGTGTCCCAATGCCAAACTCTAGAAATCAATGTCAACTCAGCCACCTCGAGACCTGGAGACCGACCGGCAAGGCGCCAGCACCTGGAGACGCCAGGCTAGCTGCTGTGGCCCTGCTTCCGCAGGCTGAGAGCGCTTCCTGCGCCTTTCCCCAGAAAGGCACTCCGTGTGCTCACCTGTTCCGCGTCAAGGAAAAGCAGAGCACGCGTGTGTCCACGTCCAGGTCCATGGCGGGTGGGGGGGGGTGGGCAGGGGGGTCACGGATCTGTCAGGTGGGATGCTGGTGCTGTGGGCTCATTAGAAAACAAACCCCAGCCGTTACAGGTGTGTGTGTGCAAGCGTTCCCGAGAGCAGGTGTGTGGATGCGCAGACACCTGTGTGTGCACCGCACGCTGTCACCTCGGCCGCGTCCGTCACCATCCTCCCCTCCTTGGCCCCCTCCCCCGCCCGGGCGGCCGCCTGGTCCACGCATCACCAGGGGACCTCGTTTCCGGAATCACGGAGCTGATTTTTATACGAAAAGCCGGAGAGGGAATCCCAATCGTCCCATTGCGGCCAGCTTTTTTTATTTTTTTTTCTCCAAAGGATCCCATCAAAATACTCCCCGACAACGAGCTGAAATAGCCAAGGTACCAAGAATAAACAAACCAGCAACAAAAGCCCTGCTCTGCCGCCAGAGCTGCGGACGCGTTTTTACTCCCACACTCTCGTCCCCGCGTGGCCGACGGACAAGGCAGCGTGTGCGGCATTTCCCAACCGCTGGGAATGTCGCTCTAATTCCACCCAAGCAGAAGGAACTCGGTTCAGACGGGCTGTTTAAACGGCTTCTGGTTTGGACCTCGGCGTTTTTTCTTTTTTTCATTCCCGCCCGTCTTGGGAGAGCTGTGCGATCCCGGAACGCTGAGCAGATTCGTGAGCGCTATTCTAGGGTGGACAGAAACGTTAGCGAAGGCTCGGGGCGGAGGATCGAAGGACGATGACACGTGTCGGGAGCAAAGTGACGTCGTATCTGGGACTCAGGGGACACCCTGAAAATGGCCAGCAGTGATTTAACCGCGCTGAGCACACCATGCCAGCCTCCCACAGGGCTGACCCCTGTACCTCACTGCAGCGGAGGTGCTGAGCCCAGTTTTCAGAGGAGGGAACCCACGCACACAGAGGTGGGGACACCCGCCCGGTGCCCCCGAGCTCATAAGTGGGAGACCAGGATTCGAACCTGGTTCCCGCCTCTGAGCCCCGAGCGCACGCCGAGGCGCCCGGGACTGCTTCGTGATTCTCGCCTGAGGCCGGTGGCTCACACCCTCCCTTGAGCCGGGTCCTGCCCCATCCCCCATCTCTTTCTTGCTCATTTTCTTGTCCACTTTGTTGGGTCATTGACTGTCATAAAGACAACATCACAGCACTGGTCAGCCCACTGCCATCCTTGCCAGGTACCCCGAGACAGAAGGAAGCTGGGGCCTCCGAGGAACAAGGGACGGCCCCCGAGTGGACCCCGGAACAGGACGGATAATGGGCGGGACTGGAACACAGTCCGGACACGGACCCTGGTCCTCGATGGGGACCCATGGGGCCCGTGGCGAAGGCTGTTAACATCCGGGGGAGGACGCAAGGTCTGCGAGCTCACCGTGCTGTTTCCACGGCCTGCCCGTACTTCCAAACTATCGCCAATAAACCATGACGATTTTTTTTTTTTTTACAAGATGGTCAACTCGTGCACGGAACATGACAGAAGGCTTTGGGGGGCACTTCCTTGTTCTTCATGCCGGCACGGCAGACAGCTGGGTCCTCGAAGGGCTGGTCCTTCAATAATAAATGGCTTTCAGGTTTGACCTTAAGATGTCTCCATTTCCTCTGTCCTGATGATATTTAAGTGAGATCATCGCTGGATGTGGAGAGGGAGGGGCCGCCATCAGACTCCGTTGGCGGGAGCACGATTTTACACCCCCTCTTGGGTACTGATGGGAAAACACACACATACGCCTTAAACTTTTTAAACAGTTGTGGGCATTCCTGGGATTGAACTATTCCATTATGAAGGCTTTATAATTGACCTTGAGTGTCCCTCAAATGCCCATGCTTACAAATAATAATAACTAGTATCATTAAATATTGATGACTAATATTTGATGGAATATTTAATAGTTAAATATTAATATGCAAGCAATTCATGTCTAATGAAATACATATTTGATAATAACATATTATTTCCAACATTTGAGGGAAATAGAAACTTCAACTGATGGGGAAATGACCACCCCGCAAATATGTGGGCACTTGGGGGTACGCTGTCCCTGGTGAGGCCAAACGGTGACTCCGAAGCCACCCGCTTTTGAGAAACTGGCTGGTGAGTGGTCAGCCCTCCAGTGGAAGTCACCGAGAGGGGCCCAGTGTGGAGGCGTGGGGAGTCGGACAGCGACAGGGACAGGCTAGGAACATCTGGGTCCTGTCTGGCAGTTCACAGCCATATGGGCAGAACTCCAAGGACAGGCACAGAGGTCTTTTGGGACCCGGTCTGAGTTTGAAAGCGCAGAGGTGAGAGGCCAGGGTGCAGCGTCGCGCTGCCTGCCTAGCCCCAGCTCTGCGGGGGCGGGCCAGACCCACCACTGACCCCAGTCCCTGTATTGTGTAAGAGCACCGTCCCCTGGCACCAAAACCTGGTGTGAGGGATGGTCCGATGCCTCGCAGGGAATCAGCAGTGCAGAAAATTAAGGAAAAAAAAATAGGTGACAATGTCGTCATAATACATAACAGGACCTCGCCGACATGTACATTACACCCTGGATGCAGACATGTGCACACGTACATACAGACACACGTACGCACATATTAGTTTACGTGCGTATGTGTGTATTCGTCTGGGGACATTTTTGGTTGTCACAACTGGGCCACGTGCTGCTGGCACCTGGTGCGTGGAGGCCGCAGACACTGTTCAACACCCTGCAAGGCACAGGACAGCGCACGGCAGAGTCATCGGCCCAGATGTCAGTGGCGAAGCTGAGAGAACGTGGTCTATCTCTCCATTCTCTCTCTCTCTCTCTCTCTCTCTCTCTCTCTCTCTCTCTCTCTCTCTCCTATCTATCTATCTATCTATCTATCTATCTATCTATCTATCTATCTATCTATCTATCTCTGGACGTGGTTCTCAACTGAGAATAATTCTGTCACCAGGGAACAACATCTGGTGATGTCTGAAGACGTTTTTGGTTGTCACGACTTGGAGGGAAGGTGCTGCCATCTAGTGCAGGAAGCCAAGGATGCTGCTAAATACCCTGCAAAGCGCAGGGCAGCCCCCCAAAACCGACGACGTGACCCCAAACGTCACCAGTGCTGGGGCTGAGAAGCCCTGCACCTATCGACCTATCATCTATCATCTACCTATCTACCTATCAACATCATCTATGTATGTATATCTATCCACCTATCAATCACCTACTACCTGTCATCCACCTGTCTATAGACATCATATCGCCCATCTCGACTTTCCACCTGGCCCCGGGGACCCTGCAACCGATTCACAAGGGACGCCGCGATGCAGAGGTTCTGGGGGAATTGCACCCCCCAACCCGGGCCAGGTCCCCCACCCACGGTCCCAGCCCACGCCCACCTCCTGGAGGCGGTGGCCGGGCGGCGAAGCGGAGGGCAGAGGGCGAAGGGCGGAGGGCGGAGGGGCTGGGACTCCAGCGGACATGCGCGTCCCGCGTTGGGGGGCCAGCCCGGTGGCGGCGCTTCGTGGGGGCGGGGCCACGCACGGGGCGGGGCTCCGTCGAGGGGGGCGGGGCCTCGTTCGGGGCGGGGCCGCGTTGGCGCGCCTCTGAAGCGGTGCCGGGACGTCCGGGGAGGGGCTTCGGCGGCGAGTGGGCGTGGCCCCCGGCGGGGGGGGCCTTCCGGGCTGCGATGTTGCCGACCTCAGGCTGCAAGTCTCCAGGCTCCGCGGACACTGTACCCGGCCCGGTGCGATTTAGCCGAGCCGACATTGCCGAGAGGCGGAGTCGGGCCCGACGATGATGTACCCGGTGATCCGGAGGTTGCTGCTCAAGCGCGTGGTGTTGGCCAGCGCTTCCCCGCGCCGCCAGGAGATCCTTAGCAACGCGGTGAGCGGCAGGGGCTGGGGCGGGCCTCTGGCTAGGCCGGGTCTCCGGCCAGGGCGGGCCTGGGCTGCTGGTCTGCCTCCAGGACGGGCTTGGGTCCTGGGCTGGGGTCTGTGTCCAGGTTGGGCCTGGGGCCTGGTGATGGGAGGGTGGAGGGGACTGCAACTGAGGCCGAGTGACCAGAGGACCTGGTGACCCCGAGGCCTGTTGACGGGATGGAGACTCCGTCACAGGGGGCCTAGGCCTAGGGACCTTGGGACCTGTGACCAGGGGCCTTCTGATCCTGGGGCCCAGTGACTGCAGAGAAGGCCCTAAGGAAAGAGGTGGTCTGCCAGCTGTGTCCAGGGATCCTGGGGCCTGTGACCAAGGGTGGAGTCACTGGGGACTGGGGTCTGCCAGGCAGGGTCTGGGGAGTGGGGGTCAGGGTGTTCAGGGGCCAGGTGTGTAGGCTCGGGTCTAGTGTGACAGGGTCTGAGGGCCAAGGCTCGGGGCCTAGTGACGAATCAGCTGGGTTGTGCGGGGCTACCAGGCCAAGCCAGGTCAGTGTGCCTGAGCTAGTCTATCCCGAAGCTGGCCAGGTGTAGGGACAGAGCCCGTGAGCGCTCTGTGGGGCCGACTGAAGGGTAAAAACTCCCCTCCGCTGAAGGCCCACACGGCCGACCCACGTGCAGCCTCCCGTAGGGACTGTCTTTCCTGTTTGTAGAGTCAGGGGACCGAGAGGCCTGTGACTCGGAGACAGACAAGGGGACCAGGCACATTTCCCCCTCACGCAGCATTTATTTATTTATTTATTTTGGCAGTTCTTGAGGGCAGTATATTTTTGGTCCCTCGGGCTCTGGAGTGAGGCACCGCTTTGGGGTGCTCTGGGAGCCCTTTGACCTGGGGCTCTGTGTGCCCAGCACCTCAATCAGTATGGCTCCTTGGTCCTTGTGTGTGTGATGGGCGGCAGACGTCACCCCTCCAGGCCCTCCAGCCCTGGGCAGTGTGGGCGTGCGCTCTGGGTGAAAATTCAGCAGACAGTGCGGAGAGTCGGGAAGGGGGACCATGCACGGCGAAGGTCACATTCATTGTACCCTCGCACGTCCTGGTCCACGTTGCTTTTTTCTGATGGACCAACAGGACCCCTCCCCCCTTCTCCTGTTCCAGGGTCTCAAGTTCGAAGTGGTTCCTTCCCAGTTTAAAGAGACGCTCACGAAAGCCTCGTTCCCCACCCCCTCCGCCTACACCGTGGAGACGGCCAAGCAGAAGGCCCTGGAGGTGGCCCACAGGATGTACCAGGCAAGGCTTCTGCTTCTGCGGCCTCGGGCTCTCTTGCTGCGAGGGGTTTGCAGGTTTCTGGGAGATGTGCTGTGAGTAACTGACCTTTCCAACGTGCGAGGACTGGACCTCATTTATCGCCGAGTGTTCCTGCGAAGTACACTGTTACAAGTGTGTAATAGTGCCGCTTGTGTAATAGAGCTTAGCTATCACTTGGACACAATGAAACATTATTGTAGTTGATATAATGGTATCATTCCTGGTAAAGAATCAGTGTAGCTTATCTTTACTCTGTTAACATTTACTATTACAATTAACATAATGGTATCATTTACAACAAAGAATTAAAGTAGCTTATCTGTTACTATGTGTTACTTTATAACATACTGTTGAATTAATATAATAGTATCATTTACTCAGTAAAGTTTATGAGTTGCTTTGTTACTATGTAATATACCGCGGCGATTAGTGTAGCAGTATCATTTATTATGTAGAACTAACGCAGCTTAGCTTATCCATTACCGTTATAAGGACCTCCTGTCGCAATTCATACAGTAAGTGCCGTTGTACTTACTGCTGTGAAGAGGTCCAGTGTAAATAAATGGAACTGGCGATGGGTTATCAGCAGTGGAAGATTCGTATTTAAGGGTAACCCAAGTTCACAGCTGTGTGCAGACTTCAGGTGACAGGTGACGTGTAAGAATCACACTGCTGTCCTTGCCAGGCACAGAGAAGAGACACGGGTCTTGCTTTTTGATATAAGCCTGGCTCCCTGCCAGCGATGCTGTTTCATGTGCATCAGGAATCACACTGTTTGTGTGACAGGGCGTCACTGCTAAAGCTGAGTTTGGTTTTCTTACAGGAAGACCTCAGGGCCCCCGACATCATCATTGGAGCAGACACCATCGTGGTGAGTCCGGCCTCGGGTTCTGTCTGCACACCCTTGGTGACCGAGGTCCAGGTGTGCGCAGGGCTCACGGTGGCCTCTGTCCCGGGCCCCTCTCCACTCTTCTGGGGGCTGCTGGCGGTCTGTGGCGTCTCTGGGTTTGTGGCTGCGTCACCACAGGGTCTGGCTTTGTCCCCACGTGTCTGCTATCTCTGTGCCAGTCTGTGTCCCAATCTTTCTCTTCATGTGACCACACCAGCCATAATGACAGAGGGCCCGGCCAACTGCAATAGGACCTCCTGGTCAATTCAACTGCATCTGCAGAGGCCCTGTTTGCAAACGCTGGGGCAGCAGCCTCACAGGCCTTCTGCGGGGCACAGCTCTACCACACACAGGGATTTGGGCCACCAAGAGTGGTTCTGTCCTGGGAGGTCACGGGCATTGGTCCTCACCGAAGTCCTGCTGCAACAGCCCTCTGTCCCTATGCATGACTTGCCTGCTGGCCTTCGGGGCCAAGCCAGCAGCACGGTCTGCAGGCAAGGGGCTGCCCTCGTGAGCCTGGACACGGTCCAGGGTCAGAATATGCCGGTGGCGTGATCCTGGGGTCCGCCTCGCTCCCGCACAGTCCTCGTGGCCCTGTCCAGTGCTTGTGCTAAGGGCGTCTCTGTGCGGAGGCTGCAGCCTGGACACATGCTGCGGCCTCCTGGACGGCTCGGTGTGGAGCTGCTGTGTCGTGCAGCATTTCCACCGCTACGGGCTGCTCTGCGTCCCATGAAACCCGCACATGGACGTCCCCAGCCCCAGGAGCTGGGGACGTGGCGGATGTGGAGATGAGGCTTTACAGGGGGACGTGAAGGTGCAATGAGGTCACCAGATGGGCCGTGGTCCCACAGTACTGTGTCCTTCTAAGAAGAGATGAGGACACAGACACAGAGGGATGAGCATGTGAGGACACAGGGAGGGGACGGTGTCCACTCGCCCAGGAGGGAGGCCTCAGGAGAGACTAGCCCTGCCCACACCTGCGTCTCAGATGCCCGGCTTCCAGGACAGGGACAAATAACGTCTGTGTTTTAAGCTACCAAGTCTGGGGTCCTTTATGGCCGCCTGAGCAGTGTCGTACACCTCCTGTTACGTATATACCTCAAGCAATTAAAAATGTGTGTTCACAGACGACGGATATGGAAAACAAGGTGTTAGTTGCTGAAGGGGAGGGGTTGGGGTGGAGAAAAATATATACCTGTCTGCAAACAAAACGTCGTCCACACACGTTCACAGCAGCAAGGTTCACAACAGCCAGAAAGTGGGAAAAGCTCAGATGCCCATCAGCTCCTGAGTAGATATGCAGAATGTGCCCTATCCACACAGTGGAATATTAGGCAGCCAGGAAAAGGAGGCAGGTGCTGACACGGGCTATGACGTGGACGGACCTCAGACACACGATGCTCCCTGACAGACGCAGACACAGATGGTCACACAGAAGGTCCCATTTACATGAAACGTCCACAGCGGGCACGTGCACAGGCAGGAAGCGATTGGCAGTAGGCCGGAGTCCGGGGCGGGGGAGGGGGCACCGCTCATGGGCTCCTCCCTCGGTTCTCTCGCAGGTGATCGAGGGCCTGATCCTGGAGAAGCCGGTGGACAGGCAGGACGCCTACAGCATGCTGTGCAGGTGGGTGCCGTGGGGACCGGCCTGTGTCAGGCCGAGCCCAGGGCGCGGGGAGGGGCCGCGGGTCCTCGTGGGGTCAGAGCCGTCGCTGGTCCCCTGCCCCCTCCTTGCCCTGCACACCCATGTCCATGTGACAGGCTTGCACAGCCCTGCACATTGGCACTTCTGCTCGGGGACGGGGAGCTGGGCCTGGCCACCCATGCTAGGTGCTGACGGCCAGCATCCCACCCACTCCCCATGACACCCAGAAAGAGGCAGCAGACAGCCGCCCCATCAGGGTCCTCTCGGCCTGGCCACGGCCCCTGTGGGGTTCGTGTGCTCCCTGAGCCGTCCCGTGAGACGCCGGAGCCTCTGCCTCGCCCTGCTCCCCTGGCCTCGCGGTTTCCCTGGAGACGCAGTGGCCGGCTGGCGGGGGCGGGGGGGGGAGGGGGGCGGGGGGGTGGGGGGAGGTGGCAGGGAAGCGAGGGCCGGGCCTGCGCGTTGCGGGCGCGGGCGCGCTTCGCGGCCGGCCCCGCCTGAGGCGCGCGGTGTGCGCGCGCGTGTGTTGCAGGCTGAACGGGAAGCAGCACAGCGTGATCACGGGCGTCGCCATCGTCCACTGCTGCAGCCAAGGTGCCCGCGCCGCCGCCTGCCGGGTGGGGGCGGGAGGGCGGGCGCTGTGGGGGGGGGGGGGGGGGCAGCTCGGCGTCACTCTCCCTACAGCGCGTCCCTCCCATCCCGTGCGGGACAGTCGGGGGGACGTGCGGGTCTCGGGGTTTCCCTCTGAGCGCTGGGCGCAGTGTCCCGCAGGGGGAGGGGTCCGTGCCGGCGTGGGGATCACGCGTAAGACCGCACCGACCCGAGCCGCCCATTTCCCCGAGCTCTGCGGTCCGGAGGCGGGGGCGGCGCCCACGCTGGCGGGCAGCAGTCACACGCGGTGACGAAACGCTTAAAAATCTAAAAAACCCCGAGGAATTGCCGTGAGAGCGCCTCTGAAGAGCGTTGAGGTCGGGGGTCGACAGGACACAGACCCCATGCTCCTGGCCCTGGGCCACCTGACCACATGCCACTGGGGGGCCGTCACCGGTCTGCTCGTCCATCTCGGACTGACGCCCGGCCCTTTGGGTGACGGTGGTCACGGTCAGATGGCGTCTGATGCTCGCCTGGGGGCTACAACCACAGACCAGCATCCTCCCCCGTCCTGGGGGCCATCAGGGTGACATCTGGGGTCCCAGGGCCTCGCTGCCTTCGAAGGCTTCAGGGGAGGGTCCTCCCTGCCTCTCCCAGTGCCTGGGGGCCCCAGGCGTCCCTGGGCTGGTGGCCGCGTCCTCCGTCTCTGCCTCCGTCTCCACGTGGCTTCTCCTCTGTCTGTCTCTCCTCTTCTGTGTCTGATAAAGACACTGTCACTGGGTCCAGGGCCACCTGCTCCAGGGGGACTCATCTCAGACCCCTCGCTTAGTCACGTGTGCACAGACCCTGTTTCCCCAGAGTGTCCTGTTCCCAGTCTCCAAGGGAGATGAGTTTTGGGGGTGCCGTTCGCCCATAGGACACCCGACATTGGGGACTTTCCTTGGCTTCTCCAGCCGCACGGCGGAGGCCTGTGGGGCCCGGAGTCACAGCCTGGGAACGGCCGCGTGGAAGCAGACGCCCAGCCTCGCGCAGTCTGCCGGCCGCAGCTCCTCCGAGCCGCCGGCGCGCCCGTGGTCTCTGTCACTCTGTCCGTCTCCGGTTGTCCTTTGTCTGAAACAACCTCCCCCACACTGTTACCGGCGAGTGCCTGAGTTACACGCGGCTCAGGCGCCCCCCCCCCACACACACGTGTGACGCCCCAAACCCGGGAGGCTGTGGCCGTGCTCACCGCCCGGCTCTGTCCCCACAGACGGCCGGCTGCACGTGGACGTCTCGGGGTTCCACGAGGAAACGGCGGTCACGTTCTCGCTGCTGTCGGAGGAGCTGCTGTGGGACTATGTCGACAGCGGGGAGCCCATGTGCGTGTCCCCGCGCCCCGAGGCCGTCGTCCCCCCACGGCACGCCGCCCCGGGGGCCTGGCCGAGCGTCGCGTGTCACAGTGCGGGGCTCGGGGGCTCTGGACGCAGGCTGGCAGACCAGCGCTGTGTCCTCGCGGACGCCGGCCACGGGGCGGCCACCGCAGCCTGCCTCCCGGGCCAGGGGGTCGCCACGCCCGGAACCAGATCCCGCCGGGGCCAGGGCCTGGGTCTGGGACTGGGGACATAGGAGGGGACGTGCTGGGCACTGGGTAGCAGTGCAGGAGGGGGACCCAGGCCCTCTGCACCCTGAGCTCATGTCAGCAGACGTCAGGACCCCCGTAAAGACATCAGAATGGGGCGCCTAGGGGCCCTGGCCTGCACCCCGACAGGCCACCGGCACCAGGCCTGCGGTGGGAGGGGGCACCTTCCCCTTCTGGGAACGGCCCGTGGCCAGGACCGGACGTCACACAGACTTGGGCCTGGAGTCGGAGCAGAGGTGCCCGGGCTGCAGACCGTTCATGGGGTCACGTGTACTCACTGTGACGGGCCGCACCGGCCCCTGGGACCCGGGCAGCTTAGCCGAGCCCCGCAACCTTTCCCCTCCCCCTCCCGCTTCCCTCCGTCCACGCCCTCAGGGACAAAGCCGGCGGCTACGGCATCCAGGCCCTGGGCAGCATGCTGGTGGAGCAGGTCCGTGGGGACATCCTGAACGTCGTGGGCTTCCCCCTGAACCGCTTCTGCAGGGAGATGGCCAAGCTGCACGGCCCGCCCCGCCCCGAGCACCGGCCGCTGGCCCGGCGCGACTCTGCCCCAGCCACGGACACTTCTGAAAACCTGAGCGCCTTGGGCACGGAGGGCACCGGCTCGCCCGCTGCTCTGAGTGACGAGGGCCGTGGCCACAGCGGGGCGCAGGGCGGGGCGCAGGCCGGCAGCCACCGACCAGAGGCTCCGGGCAGCCGGGACGCAGATCCCGACAGGACAGCGGACTCCCTGCCCCGTTCCCGACGGGCCTCCTGGAACTCATAGACGGCTTCAAAGCTTCGAAGGTACCTGTGCCAGTGTCCTGCATGGCTGAGACGGTGGCCACGGACCGGGCTCTGACAGCCACAGGAACACGTCCCCCCCGCCCGTGCCGGGGCCCCGCAGGGGGACATCAGGGGTCTCAGGGCCTCGCGCCCTCCGGAGGCCCCAGGGAGGGTCCTCCCTGCCTCGCCCAGCGTCTGGGGGCCCAGGCGACCCTGGGCTGGTGGCCGCCTCCCTCCCGTCTCTGCTTCTCTCTCCTCTGTGTCTTCCTTCTTCTGTCCCTTATAAGGACACTGTCCCTGGGTCTAGGGCCGCCTGCTCCAGGTGGACTCACCTCAGACCCCTCTAATGACGTCTGGTTCCCGATGAGCTCTGAAGCAGAGGTCCTGGGCCTCAGGTCTTTGGCAAATCTCTCTGAGGCCGCCGCAGGGCCGTGCCGGGCCTGACTCTCTGCCGTCACTAAATGGCCGGAGACAGAGATGGTCTCCTGGGCCTGGCGGAGGGTGGTGTCGTCGGCCCAGGTTTCTGAGGGTGCACCCTGGGGTGCGAGGCTTGTGCCCATGGCCAGGGCTGTAGGTGACATGCAGACGGGCTGGGGTCTCTGGGCGTTTGAAAGTAACTGGTGCCCATGTGACCCCGGTATGGGGTGCTTGGCGCTTTGCCTGCCCTGGGACGAGAGGCCAGAAGCTGGCCGAGCAGCAGCCGTGGGGAGCCCTTGACCCTGCCGGCCAGGAGCAGGGGGCTGTGGCACCAGGTCCCAGGTGCCCAGGGGGCAGACGAGGACAACGTGTGTGTTCTCAGTTCCCCCGGCCTCAGCCTCTCGGGCCGCTGTCCCAGCCAGAGGCTGCTGGGCGGACCAGGAGCCAGCAGCCAACAGGCGGCCTTGACGGTGCCTCCGCCGTCCGTCCTGCGTGGTCATCGGGGCCGTGTCCCGTCCACTCCCCTGTCCGTGTATTCATCCACATATCCATCATCTACGTGTTTGTCCACCAGCTGTCCCTTATCCACCCACCTGGCTATGATCTGTTCATCCACGTACACCCGTTATCTATCTATGTATTCACTGATCTACCACCTATCATCTGTCCATCCATCCATTTTATCTATCATCTGTTTGTCCATCGACCCACTGATCTATTTACATATCTATTTACATGTCCATTGATCTATTTACATATCCATCTATCTTCTGTTCATCTCTCCATTCGCTTATCTATCACCTATGTATTTATCTGTCATCTATCTATGCATTTGTCCGTTTGTTACCTGTTATCTATTTATCTCTGCATCCACTTATGCATCTATTAAGTATCTACTCATCTGTCATCTTTATCATCTGCTTGTCTGTCCATCCATCCATTTCTCTGTCATCCATGTCCGTTGGGACCTGCCTCCCCACCTACTTATGCGTCCACCCACCTATTCCGTAGGTCATGTTACCGGAGCCTCCCACTGGCCATGCCTGCCGGCCCAGCGGGGGCTGCAGGGGGTCAGGGGACAGGTCACTCGCCAGGTCGATCCTGGTCACTCCAGACACAGTGCGGGGCCGTGCCCTTCGTGGAGGGGGCTCCATCGTCACACAGGTCTTTACATCACGAGGGAACGGCTTGCACGCGGGTTCTCGATGTCACGTGAGGGCGTGTGCCCCGGGCAGAACAGGGACCAGTGCCACTGGGGAGGGACCTCTGTCACCAGACACAGCCACCTTCTGAAGTCCTGGCATCCGGCTTCCACATACGGATCTCGGGGTGCAGTGGGGCGTGGGGGGCACCCTCTGGCCTGTGACAACAACACGTGGCTTTTCTTCCCTGAGACTGTTTTCCTGCTCAATGTTCACCCGTTCGCTCTTGCCTTGTGCCAACCTTGCTCCGGCCGGAGGCTAAACGCGGTCTTCTGTGGAGATGTTTCGGTCGAGAACTGACTGTTGACAGTGAAGACGAGGAGAGAAGGAGCGTTTGAGGAGTCAGGCACGTCGGGAGCCTGACTGTTCCCGGTTTCCACCGACAGGCCCTGTTCACGGCTTGCAAGCTGAAGGTGTTTGATTTACTAGACGACGAGGGTCCGCTGAGGGCCGTGGACGTTGCCAGCAAACTGGGCACCTCTGAGTGTGGAACCGGCCGCCTGCTGGACGTGTGCGTGGCCCTGGGCTTGCTGGAGAAGACAGACAGAGGTGAGGCCCCTCGGAGCTGTCTCGCCGGGGCTCGGCCGCCAGCAGGGAGGCACTGAGCGCAGGTGGCCTCCCAGCTCGGGCCCAGCGGGCCTGGCCGTCCATCCCTCTGTGGGTGGAGATGTGACTCCGTCCGAGGGCGGGAGGCAGAGGACCAGAGGAGGAAGAAACGGAGGCCATGTGTGTGTCCGTGTTTGGGGGCGAGTCCTTACGGGCTCCGGTGTCAGACGGGCCGGGCCAGCCAGGGCTCTCCAGAGAAAGGGGACCCATGAGACGTGTGTATGTGCGACATTTTTCCTTACTCATTTAGATAGAGAAGACGAGGGGCGGATGGACAGATAGATAAATAACGGAAGATATGGATGGATGGATGGATGGATGGTTGGAAGGAAGGAAGGCAGGAAGGAAGGAAGGAAGGAAGGAAGGAAGGAAGGAAGGAAGGAAGGAAGGAGAGAGAGAGGGAAGGAAGGAAGGAAGGAGGGAGGGAGGAAGGAAGGAAGGAAGGAAGGAAGGAAGGAAGGAGAGAGAGAGGGAAGGAAGGAGGAGGAGGGAGGAAGGAAGGAAGGAAGGAAGGAAGGAAGGAAGGAAGGGAAGGAGGAAGGAAGAAAAGGTGGATCGATTGGTAGGCGGATGGACAGACAGACACATAGACAGTAGGTGACAGCAGGTCAGCAGGTGGCCGGATGGCGGTCCGCTTTGCTGACCTGAACAGGACTCGCGCCTGCTGGCCAGGCAGGGGGTCCCGCAGGTGGCCCCCTGAGACGGTGGGCAGGTCACGGGGGCAGAAGGCTCAGGACGGGGCAGGCAGCGTTGCTTGCGGGGGAAGTGAGGTGGGGGGCTGGGAGGCCCCGGCCCGTGCTCTTCTCGCAGAGGCGCTGGGCTGTGTCCCCACGAGGCGGAGCAGCAAACGTGCAGCCCCCTGCCCCCCAGGGAGCTCGCACGAGGCTGCCGCCTTCTGCGGGGACCGTGCTGAATGGCAGGACCGTGGCCAGCTCCACGCCCTTGGTCCCTGGGCCCGGGGCGTCCTGTCAGTCACGCTGGTGGGCGTCTTGGGCAGGCCCCGCCGCAGCCTGTGAGCTGTTCCCCCGCTGTGCCCGGGCCTGCCCGCCGCCCAGAAGACCTCGGCTCTCCAGGTCGTTGGCGTGAACACGGTGCTGTGCCTCTCGCCCCGCGGCTGGCGTTGTCTGGGACCGTCTGGGTCTCCGTCGGGACCACCTGCACCCCCACCGTGCCGGGCCTTCGATTCTGCAGTCGGGGGTGTCCTGGGAGGGCTCGTGGCTGGGCCTGCGGGTGCCCTACCGGGATGTGAGGTGGCCGCAGAGAGGGTGGGCCCCGGGCAGTCACGCCGTCCACAGACAGCCCGTAGGGTACGGACTCGAGCTGCCGGGAGGAGCCAGCCGGCCATGGCCGGGCCACGGCACCAGCCTGGAGGGACGGCCAGCTGCGTGACGTTTGCGCGGCCCTTCCCGGGACCCCGGGCGGTGGCTCGCGTGCGGTCGGCCCGGCCGGGGTGGCGGTGGCGCTCATCACGCGTGGCTGTCCCGTCAGGTTACAGGAACACGGAGCTGGCCGGCCTGCACCTGCTGTCCCGGGGCGAGCACTCCCTGCACCGCCTGGCCCTGCACTGCGACGGCCACGCCTGGCACCACGTCGCCCGCCTGGACCATGCCCTGCGGCCGGGAGCCGCCGCCGACAGCAGCCCACCGGCCTCGGGTGCTGAGGCGGGGGCCGCGTGCCCGGTAGGTTCGCCCGGAGGCCCCTCCATGCCGCCCGCCGTCGCGGAAGGCCCCGTGGGGTCGGCCTGGCTCCCGACGGCCGGGGGGCGGGACGCTGGCTGCTGGCCACTCACGGTGCCGCTGACCTTCTGGGACGGGCGTTTCCGGCCGCGCAGGGCCCGGGCAGGGGCGTCTAGGAAGGCGGCCGGCAGGCTGTGCCGCGTTTTCACCCTTTTGCCTCCGTGAAGCTACGCGGGATGCTGCTCGCTCGCTCGCTGCACCCACACCGTGCACGCACCGCCGGCCCCGTCTCCCGGGTTCCCGGGTCCCGCCCACCAGGGGAACGCGGGCTTGACGTGCCCGATGCCTCTGGGTCCTGCGCAGCACCATTGGCCGTGGGCCTGGCCCTGCACGGCAGGCCACCTGGGGACCCGGGGGGCACAGTGGTCCCCCAGCAGCGGCTGCCGAGGGCGGGCCTCACAGCCACCGAGTCGGGTTGTCCGTGTGCCTGGGAAGTGACTGGACGGGGCCTGGGGCTTCCGTCCAGCATGAGGCAGACGGACAGAGACAGAGACAAAAAAGGGAAAGACCCAGAAAACCAGACGCAGAAGGAGACCCGCGGGGAGAGGGACAGTGAGGGAACGGGGAGGGGACCGAGGGGGAGGGCACCGAGGGGCACAGGCTGGGTTCAGAGCCATGTGGGTGAGGACGGTTGGGCAGACGCACGGGGGGAGGAGTCGGGGCCCGGCTGCAGCCGAGAAGGGGCCGTGGCGGTTTGCGGGGCGGGCTCCCTACACACCCGAGGGCCACTGCAGGAGCCAGGCCGCTGTGTCCTTCAGAGGAGGAGGGACGGGGACACGGACGGGGGAGAGGGAGAGAGGGGAGAGACAGAGCCGGACAGACAGGGAGGGGCGGAATGGGAAGGCAAAGCTGCTGCGAGGCCTGAGCTGCCCGTGAGGCGCGGCCGCACCGCCCTCCGGAGCCCTGTCCCCGCGCGCCCCGAGCCTCGGCGGCACTCAGTGTCTGTTACCAGGTGCATCCAGAAGGAGCTCCCCCCCCATGTGATCCTCCGCCCATGAGGCCCAGCTCTGCCCTGAGGCTCCCCGCCCCCGAGCCCTGGGGGCCCCCCACCTGGACGCGCCAGGCCGGAGCACAGGCGGGGTGCGGGCCGCCGGCCTCTGCGCGGCCGCTCACGCCCTGCTGCCCTTTAGGACTGCAGCCAGAGCCCGGACGCGAAGCCGTGCTTCTCAGGGGCCACGCACGGCCTCGCCCGGCTGACCGCGCACCAGGTGGCCACGGCCTTCGACCTGTCCCGATTCAGCTCCGCCTGCGACCTGGGAGGTGTGTGCGCCCGCAGGAGCCCGTGCCCGCCGCCCCGTGTGCTTCTTCGCGCGTGTAAAACCGCGGGCCCCATACCTGCTCCTCAGACGTGCCAAAAGGCTTATCTCTTAACAGACCCCTGAGGACCCACGTGAGGCTGGGGTGGGTGCGGGGCTTGGGCACACATTCCCTGCTGCTGGGAGGTTACGGGGCCCTTCCTGGTGTCCGCCGAGTGCAAGAGAGGACCATGCAGCCCTGTGTCCCCATCGGTCAGGCCTCTGGCCCACGCACCGCACCCCAGCTCAGCTCAGCACAGTGCACAGACGAAGACCAGACGCCTGCCCAGGGCGGTCGTGGGCTCAGGGTCCCGACCAGGCGTCTGAGCTGCCGGCTTGCATTTCACCATCCTCTCTGCACCCCCGACTGGTGGCCCAGAGTGGCCGCTGTGGCTCCGTCTATTGCATCCACATTCCACAGCAGAAGGGAAGGGGTGGACCTCACAGCTTTGCTCTGAGGATCCCCTGCCAGAGTCTGCACCCGCTTCCCCAGCACGCCGCACCCCGCTCACCTGCTCACGCGGCGTGGTCTTGACCGTGGGTGGCCCCAAGGCCGACGTGACACACCAGCCACGGCCCCCTCCAGATGGCTGTGTTTCACAGCACGGGCCTCAACCCATTTTTCTAGAACGTTTCGTTTTCTGAGGTTGAACGACTCACCCCAGGGTTTTCCAAGGGGCGGGTCGCAAAACCTGTCTCTGCCACCCACAGGCTGCATGGGCGCCCTGGCCCCCGAGCTCGCCGGGAGTACCCGGGTCTGAGGGTGACCGTGTTCGACCTCCCAGAGGCTGCCGAGCGCGTCGTGTGTTTGCGACCCTCCGGACGACGGACCGAGCAGGTCCGCTTCGTGCCAGGTAAAGGCTCCTGGGCCGTCGCACGGGGGCGGCGCTCGGCCCGCCTCACGCCCCTGTGACGCGGAGCGTGGCTCTGCGCACGCGTGTGCAGGTGCGTGTGCGTGCGTGTGCGTGCGTGTGCGTGTGGTGCTCTCACTCCTGTCTGTGCAGTCGTGGCCCTGTATGTGCCACAGATCGGTTCCAGCACCCCCCCCCCGGACAGCGAACTCTGCACACGTGCAAGTCCCTAAGGAGAAATGACAGTGTTCGCACGGCCCCTCAACACACCTCGGTTGTGTGTAACTCCTGACACAGTGTCCGTGTGTACAAACGGTTGTGACGCTGGATCGTTTCGGGGGTGAGGACGAGAACAGAGGTCTGTCCGTGTTCCCTGCGCAGGCAACCAGCCCAGCCTAGCTAAGGAGTAACAATGTAACGTTTGCTGACAACGCACCTTAAAAAGTTATTTTCTGTTGGTGTTACTTTTCCGTGGCTGTAAAAACAGACCCCACAAAGGGATGGCTCATAGGAACACGAATGCACCGCCCCCGTCCTGGAGACCGGCAGTGGGACATCAGGGGTCCCAGGGCCTCGCTCCCTCCGGAGGCCCCAAGGGAGGGTCCCTCCCGCCTCTCCCAGCGTCTGGGGGCCCCAGGCGTCCCTGGGCTGGTGGCCGCGTCCCTCCCGTCTCTGCCTCCGTCTCCTGTGTCTGTCTCTTCTCTTCTGTCCCTCATGAGGACACTGTGACTGGGTCTGGGGCCACCTGCTTCGGGAGGACGCACCTCAGACCCTTCACTTAGCAAAGACCCTGTTTCCAGACGAGGCCCCGTGCTGAGGTTACGACGTGGATGCGTGGTTTTGGGGGGACACGGTCTCCCCACTACAAGCAGCATCTGTCTTCGCTCCCACTGCGAGACGGGCACCTCCCCCTTCCGTCAGGCGGGGACCAGTTCTGCGGCCCTGACGACCTTCTTATGTTTTGTGTGGACCCAGGTGACTTTCTGAAGGACCGCCTCCCGGAGGCCGACCTGTACATCGCCTGCGGACTTCTCCGCGGCTGGCCCGACGACAAGGCGCACGAGCTGCTGGGCCGGATCGCAGGCAGCTGCCCCCCAGGTGAGGCCGCGTGCCGAGGCCCCTCCTGCAAACGGGAAGACGGTTTACTAAACACACACACGTAAATCTCTCAGAGTAGGTCACCCCAGCCACCGTCTGGTGCTCGGCTCTCTTTCCCTGAGGACACCTGTGATTCTCAGGTGGCGGGGACACGTCTCTGACCTTTTGCCAAGTGACCCTGAGCTGTGGCTTACCCGAGTGTCATCGTGCTGGGCCCACAGTCCTCGTCCCCGACGCCCTGGTCACGTCCCTCTGCACCCCTCGCCGGTGCACGCCCCACCCCCCACTTTCCCAGCTGCTGTGGGTCCCCTGTGCCCTCGGTGTCACCAGGCTGTGGGGCGGAGAACCCTCGTGGGCCAGGCCCCTCCGCGGGTCCCTACACCCCCCCCATGCCGGGACCTCAGTCCCGCGTCCTCGTGAGGCACTGCCTGCCTGCGACTCGGTTTCGGATCATGACACCCTTCGCAGCTGGGGGTCACTCAGCACCGTGACCCCACTTCTGTCTCCTTCGTCCTCGGGCGCCCCGTTCCCGACAACGGGCACACAAGGGTGACATCTGCAGAGTGGTCTTTGCAGAAACTGACCCCCCGTGGCCCTGTGGGCCTCTGCCCCAGCAGGAATGACCTCCCCACAGGTGACCGTCACACCAGCCCCTCCTCCGAGCCCCTGGGCTGACTCCCATGAAGCTTCAGTCCGTCTCTGGGTTTCCGAGGTCCACTCTGGGGCGCAGGGCAACATTTCTCCCCCACAGAGGGTCTGGGGGTCTCCGTGTACCAGCCCCGCTGTTCCTCCAGGCTCGCTCCCCTCACCAACACTGGGGGTCTCCCAGCTCCAGGAGGCGCTGGCAGCCGCCGAGCCCCCCACCCCCTCCCCGAGGTGAACAGGTGGCCGGGCTGGAGAGCCCCTGCGGCAGCCCCCACTGTGCTCGGGGACCGGGTGTCCCCAACAGTAGAGCAAAGCGCAGCATAGGACGGACGTAGCGAGTTGGGAAGGGAGGGGTCACAGGTCGTGGCCTTTCTGGAGCAGGCGGGTTGGGAACGTGGGAGCTGGACCCTCAGCTTCCCCGGAAGACAGCGGGGGACCGTCCCTGACGCCAGAAGAGAGGCCTGTAGACGAGGCCCATGAAGGGCTGGGTGTGGGGGGCCGGAGCCCCGACCCGCCGGCCACAGCCATGTGTGAAAGTGTCAGGTGCCCGGCCACCTGTGGGTGCCCGCCTGCGGGTGTGCGATCGGCCTTGGGGGAGCGTTTCCCCCGCCGCAACCGGCAGATGGGGACCCACCGCACAGCTCCCCCTCCCCCCTGCTCACCCCCGCTGGAGGCAGGGGCCACTACACGGAGGCTCGGGGTCACAAGGGACGATGGAAAGGGGCACCTTTTGGAGCCAGTCGTCAGCCCCGTGTGTGTATCTCTGTGAAAAACAAAACGTAGCGGCAGCAGGCGGGCTCCGTGCGCTCCGCGTCCTGATGGGCGTCGGTAACGACAGCGCCTACGCCAGGTTCGCCCGGTGACGCCAGGTTCGCCCGGTGACGCTCCACCGCGTTCTCCCTGCCCCAGGAGCTGTGGCTCCTGTGCCCGGACCCGCTGAGCCTTTCCCACGACCGCCCCCACAGGCTGAGCGGAAGCCGAGGCGCAGCCCCGCGGCCCGCCCCCCTGCCCCCCTGCGGCCGTCCCCCGGCTCTGTCCCCACGCCCGGCGCCCCGTCCTCCACCTGCCCGTTTGAAAACGAATAGCCGTGGACAGACGTACGCAAACACACTCACTGTCACACTCACCCTTGCACTCACCACCACTCATACCCCTCTCACACTTACCCTCATACTCACTCTCATACTCAGCCACCTGCACACTCACACTCACCCTCATACTCACCCTCGCAATACACTCACCGTAACACACACTCACACAGCCTCAGTCACCCTCAGTCACACTCACACTTGCACCCTCACACTCACCCTCACACCCACACTCACTCTCATAGTCATACACTCCCACTCACATTCTCACTCATACTCACACACTCACACTCCCACACTCACACTCACGCGTGCACACCATCTCTTCAGAGCTCTCCGACTTTGTCCACCGACGACCCCGCCCCGCATGGCTGGCGTCCCCTCCAGGCAGCTGGGGCCCAGGCTCCCGAACAATAGATGTATCGATGGATTGGTCGATCGTTCGCTTGCTCCCGGATGGGGTCCCGATGCCCCTCCCCCACGTCAGCACCCCGCAGTGTCCCCGCACAGTGATCCCCGCGGGGGCCCGGGCAGCACAGGCTCGGTGTCCAGCCGTCGGCCCCCACACCCGTTTCCGCATGCCCTGCCCCCTCCATCCCTGTGCCTGCTCTGTGTCCGCCCTCCCTGTCTCCCTCCCTCCGGTTTCTGTTCCTTCCTCCGCGCCTCCCTCGCCCTCTCTCCCCCTTCCCTGGTGCTCTCTGTTCGCCTCTGCGTCCCGTTAGCCCCCGTCCCCGCCCGCCAGCGCCGGCGCCCCCGGCCCGACCCCGCGTCCGTCTGTCCTTGCTCCCGCAGGCGGTGGCCTGCTGCTGGTGGAGGTGGCCCTGCACGAGGACGCGCGGAGGCCCGGCCCGGCCTGCGGCGCTCCCTGCACCGTCTGCTGCACCCGCGGGGCCCGGAGCGCGGCCTGAGCCACCCCCGGCACCGGCTGGAACGACACGGCTTCACGGACGTGCGGGTGGCCCACACGAAGGACGTCCTGGACGTGGTCCTGGCCACCAGGGCCGCGGCCTGACGGCGGCCGGCAGGCTTGCTCTGTCAGAGGTCCGGCGGCCGGCCCTTCCCGGAGGTGGACTGGCCGCGCCGTCTCCTGGGACCAGCACCCACATTAAACCCTGAGCACTCGGGTGGCTACTGCGCTTGTTTGCGGGGCCTGGGGACCGGCAGCTGCAGGGCGACGGGGGACCGCCCCGGGCGCCCGGCACAGAGCAGGGCCCTCGCCGGCTCCCCGTGCCGTCTGCCCGCGGCCCTCACCCCGCGGCGGCCGCCGGCGCGTCTCGCCCGCGCTCCCTCTGTCACACGGGCTTTCAGTGCCGGTCCTTCGTCCCCTGTGTGCGTCCTTGTCACGTGCCAGCTGGTGCCTCGTGGGGGCCGTGCTGCGGACCACGCCGAGCAGACGGTCTTCCCGTCGCTACAGCGACCAGAAGAAGAGCTCTTCGGCCCCGAACCGACGTCCTCAGGAAGCTGGTGGCTCGTGCAGGGGATGTTCCTCGTGTCGAGATGACGGTGTATCGCCCGAGTCCCCGAGCGACCCATCTGACGCTCCCTCGTGTGTGAGGAATGGGAAAGCCGAGCTTGCACACATTCTCCTGTGGATTAGACAGTGTGACGTGTGCAGCAACTTACAGCTGGTCCGCCGTTTAGATAAATGCACTATTCCTGGGAAAAAACCCCTCGTGTCAGCCGGGGACACCTTCAGACAGGGCGCCCCGTGGGTGTGGACGGCACCCATGCTGAAACCGGCAGGTCGTTAGATGCACAGGTAACTTATGCAGACGTAACTTTCCGTATAAGGATATGTTTTAGGTAGGATATACAGATTACGTATATTTTACACGGAAAGATACAGTTGTGTAAGTAGCTTACACACTTTGTCCCTACACCCACGGCTGTGCCTTTAAACCAAGCAGCCACCCGTGGGAGACCCGCAGGTGGGAGAGTGACAGCCAGAGAGCTGTGGAAGCCGAGGGCTCACAGCACTTGCTGTCCCTTTGTGTGCTGGACCTTTCCACAGAAGAATGGTGACGAGAAACTGTGTCCTACATACAACCGCTCTTTTATTTATTAGGGACAGGATGCAAAAACAGTATTTCGGGGGGTGGGGCTCAGGCTGTGTGTGCATAGGGGTGCACACGTGTGTGCATCTCCACAGTGTTTCTGTTCTTCAGGAAGCACAGGGATTTCCAGGTTGGGCTTCCGTGCCTGACCTGCCCCCTGCTCTCCGGGTGGCATTCGTTCAATCATTTGTTCACTCAGCAGACATCTGAGCAGCCTGCATGTGCGGGACTGTCTGGGTGCACCGCCGGCGAAGGGGGCAGCACGTGAAGATCATCAGCGTCGGCACGGCCTCAGCCCCCGCCCCCGTTCCCTCACGGGGTCCCCTGGGTCTCCGTCAGGCACCACACCCTGCAGACCAGGCTGCTTGTAGACAGGGCCTGACCGAGTGGTCGTCAGCCCCCCGGACTGACTCTCACGGGGCCGACGACACCACGGCTCCCCCCGGCCCATCCCGCTCACCACCCGATGACTGTGAGCTGGCAGCTGAGACCTGAAGTCTTTCAGCACAGGCCCCCGTCTCTCAACCCACCTGTTCTTCACGCAACCAACCGGATACTCTGCAGACACGGGGGCCGTCAGAGTCCCTGCTGGCCTGGCAGCTTTTCATCACCCTGTGCGACTCGTGAGGAGTCTGGGACAGGTCTCCCCGCGCCCCCCCCACCAGTCTTAGCACTCACTCCTTGGACAGTGCACTCCATCAACCCCAGCGGCCCGCACCCTCCTTTACCAGGTCCACATGCTCCTTGGTTTTCAGTGCCCGAGGCCCTGCTGCCCTCCCTAGCAGAGCAGGGGCCCGTGCCTCTGTTTCTCTCTCTCTCTCACACACACACACACACACACCACACACACACACACAGTGGGTGTCCAAGTCTCACACCCACATGCAGTGCTTTCTACAGCTCTATGTTCTGAATCCCCATTTGCAATGAGGGAAGAGCCCACATCCATCCATTCCTTCCAGAACCCCCCACGGAGCACCCACTGGGCGCCGGGCCCAGGTGGCCAGGGACCCTTAGGTGCTCAGAAGAGCAGCAGCTCAGTGCTGACCAGTGGGGTGGCCGTTTGTAATACAGGCGCAGCACGGTCCCGGGATGGGACGGGGAGAGGACCTCTCAGAGCTTAACCGCCACACGAGCAAGAGAGACGATCTTACTGTCCCACCACTCGGGTCTCCTGGCCCTGAAGCTGTTCCAGGGCCGTGGTCTGCAGTCCCAGCCTGGGCAGACACCAACCAACTTGGTCCTGGATGAGCAGCTCCGGCTGGCTGGCCCCTGCTGGCCCAGTGAGCAGTGACACTTGTCTCCAGAGACCGTCCACGCCCAGACAGGCTGGTACTGGCACCGAATGCCAGGCAGGGGAGATGCCTTCTCATGCGGAGTGCAGACACGGCCCCCGCCCCTGAGCAAACTCCCTGCTCCGCCCACGAGCCCCTATGCCTGTCTTCTACTCCAGAACCCCAGGGAGGCTGTTGGCATCAGCCCTGCTGGGCCCTCCAGACCGTTGTCCCCAGCTTCCTCCTGAAGCCTCCAGGTTGTGCCAGGACCTCCCAGGCGGTCCCCACAGCGCTGCTTCGGGTCCACACCTCCCACCCCTCCAGTGACTTCTGAGCCCCTCTGACCATTCTCTACAACCTGGCAGCCTCAGGCCCCACCCCTCACCTGCCTCTCCCTGGTCAAGCTGGACCCGGGAGGGCATTTTCAAGGACACTGGCGACTGGCCAAGTCACTTGTGTGCCACGGGTGCTCCTGGGTGCTTATCAGCCTCCAGCCACCATCCAGTGCCTGGAGCTTTAACCTGCTGGTGCGGGGACGGGAGACAAAGGAAAGAGAGGAAAGGGTGGAAAGGAATGAGAAAGAGGAAAGGATGGAGGAAAGCAGCAGAACCCTTGACTGTGGGTCGCTTACTAATAGGATGGTTTCTGGACGTGGCACGGCTCACAGCGCTGTATTCTGTCTCTGACCGCCCCCTCCCTTCCCCCTGGAGCTGCCTGATGGCTCCTGTGACAGTTACAATTCAACAGTTTACAATGTTTCAAAACATCTGGGCCTCTGGAGGCTCCCTTCTCAGGGGATGGGCTACCTAGGGTGCGTTGACTGTGAGCGTCTGTGCGCGTCTGCGGTGTGTGTTTCAATAGGGAGCACACCTGCTCCCGCCCCTCTCGGGGTCCCCCATATCGCAGCCCCTGGTCTGACGCGGAGACCCCGAGGCCGACAGGACACAAGGGGCGGTGCGGCCAGGCGGCACGGAGTCACGGCGGGGCGCGGTCCTCGGGTATGGGGAGTCGCCCGATGGACACAGGACGGGCAGGGGGCGAGCGGACCCGAAAAGGCGGCCCCATGGGCGTCTCAGGATAAGCGAGTGTGCGGGGCTCCGGGCGCCGTAGGGATGGAGGGCTCGGACCGCACGTGTCGCACGGCTGCATGCTCCGGCCCTGGGACCCGCGACCGACGCTCCTCTGGCGGAGCGACCCGGGGGTTTTCGGGGCGAGACCGTGGGTTCGCAGCTGGCCTCACCCCCCTCCACCACCGCCCCTCCGATCCGTTCAGGGCCTGACGTGACCTTCACAAGGTCACGCGGCCCGCGGAGGCCTCCCCGGGCCTGCACAGCGGATAGGCGGAGCCAGCCTCCTGATAAGTCCTGGGCAGTAGCGCGCAGAAGGGCGGGGCGGTGCCGGCACTGCAGCCAATGGGCTGGGCGCGCGGGGGCGCGGCGCGCGGAAGGGGCGGGGCGTCGGGCGCGGCGCGGCCAATGAGCTGGGCGCGGGGCGCGGGGCGGGGCGTCGGCGCCTTAGTGGCTGCGCGCTGGCCGCCCTGTCCTTTCGGTCCCGGCCGCGGTAGCGCTGAGCCCGTGGCGCGCACTTTCCAGCTTTTCGCGCCTCACCTCTGCTCCGCGCCCGCTGCGCCACCATGACGGAACAGGCCGTCTCCTTCGCCAAGGATTTCCTGGCCGGGGGCATCGCCGCCGCCATCTCCAAGACGGCCGTGGCCCCGATCGAGCGGGTCAAGCTGCTGCTGCAGGTAGGGGCGGTCTGCGCACGCGCGGACTCAAGGAGCAGGGGCCTGGGGCGCGGGGAAGCGGACCGGATCGGCCGCGGGCACCGGGCCCTGTGGATGAGCAGGCGCCGGAAGTGCGATGCAGCTCCGCTTTGTCCGTGCAGCAGACTTCCGGGGGCGTGTTCACGTGAACGGTACGCACGCGCACAGGGGCCCTGGCCGCACACGCGTTTTCTGGGTCCCGGGTGACGTGCGCGCGGGGTGGCTGCGTGGACGGGTCCCGCGGCGGGCAGTAGGGGTCCTGCTAATGCCCTTCGTTGGGCTTAGATTCTTTCCCCCATTTTATAGTCGTCTGGGATTCCAGACGGGAGTGTGTTGCGCTCGTGTGCTGTGAAACTGTTGCAGATGTAGCGCGCGAGTTGCAACGTTGTTGCGCCGGCAGTTGTGACTTGAAAGAGCAGGCTTTCCCGATTTGAGCTATTAGGGCAGCCCTGCGGCTTCGTGCACGAGGCCGTTTTTTAAGGGCGTTTAGTACGGATGAGCTGGACGTTTGGCCAAGGCCCGCGTGTGGTGCCCCTCCTTCCGCTCCTCAGGTGCAGCATGCCAGTAAGCAGATCACCGCGGACAAGCAGTACAAGGGCATCGTGGACTGCATCGTGCGCATCCCAAGGAGCAGGGCATGCTATCCTTCTGGAGGGGCAACCTGGCCAACGTCATCCGCTACTTCCCCACGCAAGCCCTCAACTTCGCCTTCAAGGACAAGTACAAGCAGGTCTTCCTGGGGGGCGTGGACAAGCACACGCAGTTCTGGAGGTACTTTGCCGGCAACCTGGCCTCCGGCGGCGCGGCGGGAGCCACCTCGCTCTGCTTCGTGTACCCCCTGGATTTCGCCAGAACCCGCCTGGCGGCCGACGTGGGCAAGTCGGGCACTGAGCGCGAGTTCAAAGGCCTGGGTGACTGTCTGGTGAAGATCACCAAGTCAGATGGCCTCCGGGGTCTGTACCAGGGCTTCAGCGTGTCTGTGCAGGGCATCATCATCTACCGGGCGGCCTACTTCGGCGTCTACGACACGGCCAAAGGCGAGTGTTCCCCCTCCCCCGGGCTGCATTGGGGTCTAGCAACACACATTTAATTCCCCTGTCCTGGAGGCTGGCTGTCAGATTGTGGTGTGGGTGGGGCGGGTCCCTCCTGAGGCCCCTCCGTGGAGTGTGGATGCCACCTCCTTCCTGCCTTCCTGTCACTGTCCCTGTGTGTGCATCTGCCGCTTTATAAGGACTCAGTATCATTAATTGGGGGAACCCTGGTGACCTTTTCTTCATCACCTCTTGAAAGAGCTGTTTTTTAATAGAGCCACATTCTGGGGTCCTGGGGCTTGGGGCTTTGTCGTGAGTTCTGAGAGGGTACAGTTTACCCCTGAAAGAAAGCCACCCTGATGGCGAGGGTACAGGCATGCTGGCACCCGTACAGGGAACAGTCTCGAACGTGTGGTGTGCCCGCTCTCCGAGGCCCGTCCGGGCCTGGTCTAGCGTGGCCGTCCTGGGCGCCCAGCTGGCCACTTGAGACTGTCCAGGGTAGCGTGCAGGTGGGTTTGCTGCCTCGGGGCCTGTGCCTGGCTGTGCTGATCTCTCCAAGGTCACGGGCTCCTGTTGGCTGCAGCTGTAGCCTGGGTGGGGTCGGCGGTGGGGCCAGGGCCTAACAGTGCGTGCCCCCAGGCATGCTGCCGGACCCCAAGAACACGCACATCGTGGTGAGCTGGATGATCGCGCAGACGGTGACGGCCGTGGCAGGGGTGGTGTCCTACCCCTTCGACACCGTGCGGAGGCGCATGATGATGCAGTCAGGCCGCAAAGGAGGTACGGCGTCTCAGGGTCACGGGGTCCCCCTGGCCAGGGCGGAGTCCATGAGGCCCAGGTCATCCTGCTGGCCTCAGGCCTTGGGAGGTGGGGAGCCCTGGGTAAAGGCGCGTCCAGAAGCGGTTTGAGGTGATGTTTCATCCCGAAGCAGCCTGGCCAGGGGGGACGGGCCCTGCCCCAGGCTCACCCAGGTCCCCAGCCCTGTCTGGGCACCTGTCCCTGCCCTCCCTCTGACCTCTCAGGGGCCATGGCTCTGCGGGGACCCAGGGGTGGTTGGGGGGACCCAGGGCTGGCCTCTTTTTGTGGCGGTCCCCACGCCCAGCGGTAGACGGGCACTGGTGTCCAGGACCTCACGCCCTGTGGTCAGAGCTCCAGGTCGTCCCAGCTGTGGGCCCGGGGTCTGGACGGCGTGGCACGCTCCACGCACGTCCTGACGGACGTGTGGGTGACCTTCCCCCCGCCCCCCGCAGCCGACATCATGTACACGGGGACCGTGGACTGCTGGCGCAGGATCTTCAGGGACGAGGGCGGCAAGGCCTTCTTCAAGGGCGCCTGGTCCAACGTGCTGCGCGGCATGGGCGGCGCCTTCGTGCTGGTCCTGTACGACGAGCTCAAGAAGGTCCTCTAGGCGTCCGGGGCGGACCACGGGCCTGCCACGCGCTCCGGGCCCTGAGCACACACGTCCTGCGTGGACGGCCGGGGGCCCTGCAGCGGGCGCGTCGTGGTCGCCGGCACCCCGATCCACGCGGCAGTGCGGGTTCCTGACCCGGTCGGGGGCCACGGGGCGCCTGCCCCACAGACGTAGCGCCCAGTGCCTGTGGGACCCACCCGTGTCTGTTTTTATTTAAAGAAAATCACGTCTCCGCTTGTGCTGAAGCACTGTCCCGCCCTGCACAGCCGGGTGCTCGCAATCATGTTTTCCAGGGCATTCCGCTGCAAATAAACACGGGGCGCACACCTGCACTGTCGTTTTCCTGCGTGGCTGGTGGCTGGGCTGGCGGGGACGGGGCTCCAGGCAGCAGGTGCTGGAGCTGCCTTGTGGGGCCCCTTCCACACGTGGGGATGGTGAGGGGAGCAGATAGTTGGGGCCCCCAGGAAACATGCCAGGGCTCCCGATGCCCTCACGATTGTGCAGGTAGCTCTGGTTTTCCCACGGGGGACCCCATGGTGGCAGCTGTGTGTCCAGTTCCCACACGTGCCCCAGCTCCCCAGAAAACCTGTGCGGGGCCCTGGAGCCGCGGGGGGCCCCCCTGCTGAGGGCCGTAGGATGCAGTGTGGACTGGCTTGCCTACCTGCAGCGTCAGACGCCGGGGCCCAGGGCACAGAGCCCGAGACGCGAGCTCTCGGCCCGTGCACGGCAGTGAGGCAGCCAGTGAGGCAGCCAGTGAGACGTGGGGCCTTCAGGCAGGCTCTGCCCAACGTGAGGTGGCAGCAGGCTACAGAGGGACAGGACGGTCCACCACACCTGTATGTGTTCTGTCCGGCTCCACAGGAGGGCGCCTCTGCCCCGGGGCCCTGCGTCCCAGTGAGGTGACCTGGTGCCGCCCTCCCATCCTGTCTGGGCCGGTGGCAGCTGCCGTGCTCTGAGCCATCTGGTTCCACGCCCTGTTGGTTTCTGCCCAGCCGAGAACAGCCCGTCCGGGTGTGACCGGCCCTTGTAAACTAGCAGGTCTCCAAGCGTCCTTATCTGCAGGTGCCCTTGGCCTCCAAGGACGGGCTGCCCGTTGTGTCCCCATGACCCCGCAGGCCCGGCCGTCCGGGTGCAGTCGGCGCCTGCAGCCCCGGGGCGAGCTCTGCCCCACGCGACCTCGAAATGAGAGGTGGACACAGCCAGAAGTGACAGGTTGTCTCCCTGGAGCCGTGGCGGGGGGGGGGGGGGCGGGGCGTGCACCGCCTGCCTCTGAGCGGCAGGTGCCTGTCTTCCGGGTGGGGGTGCAGTCTCAGGTCCCCGCTGCCCCGTCACCCTCCGCACCTGCAGCGGCTTCCCCCACACGGGCCACCCGTGGTGCCCCTTCCCTCCTGCCCAGATGCCTCCCCAGGGGCCCCACACGTAGTCGGTGCGGGCATGTTACCCCTCCCAGGTGGCAGAAGCGGTTCGAGGTGCTGACGACTGGAGATACAGCAAGAAAAGGTGCCGGCCGGGTCACAGACAGGCCATGGCGAGGGCGCCTCACGGCCCCAGCGGGGGCAGGTCCTGCTGGCGCGTCTGGGCGCTGCCCACTTCACGGACTGGAAGGGAGGGCCTGGGGGCGAGGCTGCGTGGGGGCCAGTGAGTGGCTTGAGGAAGCCCTTTATTTAGGATCGTCCTGGGGGCAGCGCGAGAAAACTGCACTGGGCGTTCCCGGCGCCCCCAGCTTGCGTCCAGCCGGCGTCATGCTTCCCCAAGACCTGCACGTCCGCCACGGGACACTCCTCCTGGCCGGCTCTGCTGCTCTCCCAGGTCATCTGCAAGGGGACCGGGTCGATGAGCCCAAGGCCCCGACGGGGCAGGAAGTGTCGCCTGAGCTGCAGGGAACCTGCCCAGACCTGGGCACGTAGCTCACTGGGGCTCACGGCCCTGGCCTCCCGGGGACCCCGTCATGGTGACTGCCCCACAGGCACAGGCTGGGAGCCTCCCGTTCCAGCCACCCTCCAGGCTCAACAGACAAGTGTCCGGCCCCTGGGCCGGGCTGTCCCACCTCCCCAGATGCACGGCCCCTGAAGCCACAGCCTACCATCTTCTCGTTCTGAGCGTTGTCCCCGAGGGGTCTTTCATGTGGGGGATGGGAGGGAAGAGCCTCTGCCGCACCGAGCACCTGGGTGAAGAGAGGTCCCCCACGTTGGACGCAGCATCAGCCGGCTCCCACGGAGGGGCGGGGGAACAGTGTCTCTGGAGGACCGGTCAGCACTGCAGCCTCCTGGGGTCTCCGCAGCCCAGGAGCGGGCAGTCACTGTCCTAGGGGGAGCCAAGCTGTGCCTGCGCCTCGCCCTCACGGTGGAGAGGGAGGTCACCCCAGGTGCCTCGGGCACTGCAGCCTCGCCCCCCAACAGCTTCTGCACAAACCTGGTTGTCCCCCACTTGGGGCGGGTGGCCCATCCACCCCAAAACCCAGCCTTTGCCCAGGGAGGCTGGGGGCGGAGCCAGGAGACAGACCGAGGCCAGCAGGTGGCTGGGCAGGCTCACGGGTCAGGCTGGGAGCCAGGTGCGCACCAGCAGCAGGGCTGTGGTCAGTGGCAAGGCCCGGTCATGCAGTCGCTGACCGGTCACCTCTGCCCACTGGCCAGGGAGGGGTCTCAGAGCCACCATGTCCTGAAGGATGTCAGGGACTTTGGAAGGAGTCTGAGCCAGGTGTGAGGGAGCAGAATGTGGCGGCAGGTCAGCCTCGCTGCAGCCGCGGGCTCCAGAGGAGCCGAGGGTCCCGGGAGCTAGGGGCCCCCTCCACGGGGGAGGCACAGTACTGGGCACCAGGCGTCCAAGTGTCCCATGAGCTCCCGTGCCAGACGGCCGGAACCAGGGGCATGTTTCAGGAAGACCCGTTGGGGCGACCACGGGCGGGGGCCTGGGACAGGCGGGCGCAGGATCTGCAGCCTAGACCCGCAGGGGCGGGGCTGGCGGGGCGCCTGGGACCCGCAGGGGCGGGCGGGGCCGCGTGGGGCGGGGCTCGCGTTCTGTGTGGGAACCCGCAGGGGCGGGGCGGGCGGGCGGTGGCCGCGTGGGAGGCGCTCGGAGCCCCGCCTCACCGTTTGCAGAGCAGGACAGCGACTCCCACAGCCAGCAGCGTGGCCGCCGCAGTCACCGACGGGATCACCCAGGCGCGCAGGCGCGCGTCCTCCTCGTGGTCGCACACTGGGGACAGACGCAGAGGCGACGCGTCGGGCCGGGGGTCGGGGGCTGGAAGCGTAGCCCGCGGGCGCCCCGGCACGCGCGGCTCCCCTCGACCGGGAGCGGCCCCGCCTGAAGCCCGAAGCCCCCGCCGCGGAGGGGCGCCGCCCGCGGGCATCTCCCGGGTCTGGCCAGAGCGCGGACCGGTCTTGGTCCCGCCTCTCTCCCGGGCAGGGTTCTCATGCGTCCGCCAGGGGGCAGGGGACAGCCACGCCCGGCAGGCCGGGGACACGGCGGGGGCGGGGCAACTCTCCCCCTCCCTCCGTCCTCGAATGTGACAGTTGGGTCCATCACGGATTTTTTGCATTCGTGTGGATTTAGAGGAGATGAACTGCACTAAAAAATTCATCTGCATGACTGAGTTGCACCAGCAAGCTCCTGGCCCCTGAGCGGACCGTGGCCTCACAGGACCGTTGGAGCAGGACCCAGAGGCCAGCAGTGGGGACGGGAGCCTGGGGGGAAACAGTCCAGCGAGGGCTCAGGGAGGCCAGGCCAGCAGGGGCCCAGGTGTCCCCGGAGCCAAGGACGCACGGTCTCAGGCACTTGCTGCCCGTGGGGGGTACCTGTGCTTTGGCCAGAAAGCCTGGAAGCGGTTCCCACGGGGACAGTGGAGGGGAGGCAAAGGGGACGTCGCCTGTCCACCCACCCTGCCCAGACCCCCAGGCCTGGCAAAGCCAGCAGGCTCATTGCACGGAGCTGGCTGTGCATGGTACCCGCAGAAGGCGTCTCTGTATAGGGGGTGCATGTGGCCTGGGGGTACGACAAGCCAGGCCTAGGGGGTCACAGCACCCTGACCGCAGCCAGCAGGTGCCACACGCGTTGCACGTGACCCAGATGTGACGCAGAGGGCCGGGCACCCTGGAGGCTGGACAGAGCCGTGGGAGTGACCCCGCACCGCATCCGTGAGGAGCCGGCCCTGCGACCCCTCGATCTCGGACGTCCGGCCCCCGGAACGGGGAGAAGGTCCTCCTGCCTGCGCTTTGGGACTGCCTGTGGCACTTTGTGGTGTGGGAGCCCAGCAAAACGGTGCCGGGGTTCGATGTGGGTTTCAGGCGTCAGTGTGGCTGGGCCCCGCGCCCAGGTCAAACAGCGGTCTACACGGCATCGGGACGCCGTTTTCTACGCTGAGCTCAGTTCTGACACTGGGAAGAGCAGCTTGCCCTCCGGGCGGTGGGTGGGCCTCATCGCATCAGTTCGTGGCCTCGAAAGAGAAAGGCTGAGGAGCCGGTGACCTGCAGGGCGGAGCTCGGGGTGGGAGGAGTCTGGTTTCAGAGCAGCCCGGGCAGAAGTGGCGGCTCTCGTCCCCGGAGAGTCTTTGTCATCAGGCATGAGAGTCGCTTGGGGAAGGGCCCCACTGCCAAGGAGCAGGTGTGTCGTTACCGGGCACAGGACAGGTCCCACGCATGGCCTCTGCCCTGTCGCGGGCTCGCCCGCTGCGCTCAGAGCCCTCCTTAGGGACACGGGAGGGGGCGGAATGCCCCCCAGCCCTGCCCTGGGGACAGACGCCCAGGAGCAGTGCAGAGATGGCCCTGCGGACAGGCTCGGGGTGTGGGCTGCGTGCCCTCGTGACGGGCGGGTGCCCGCCGCCCCCAACACCCGCAGGAGGGAGGGCGGAAGGACGCCCACTCACCGAAGCGCTGGGGGCGCTCCACTCCCCGGGGCGCTGGCCGGAGACCAGCGCCCTGATCCTCGCCGTGTACGTGCGGGCGCTCTTCAGCAGGAAGGACGTTTCCCAGAGGACCTGTCGTTTGAAGGGAGGGACAGTGCGTCGGGCCGTGCCCACGGGCCAGCGTGGGAGGAACCAGCGCCCCACACTGCGACGGCTTCCGAGGACGTGGGGCGGCGTGGAGGGGCCCCTGCTGCACAGGCCAGTGTCCTTATAAGAATCGGGAGCTGGGGCACAGACACTGGGAGAATGGCAGGTGGAGTTCGGGGGGACGTGGCCGTGAGCCAGCGAGTCCCCAGACGCAGGGAGGGACAGGAAGGAGCCTGCCCGGGAGCCTCCGCAGGGAGGCCCGGGACACGGCGACCAGGACGCGGGAGGACGCCTTCCACCTGTTTTACGATGACCACTGCGTGGTGCTTGTCACAGCCACCACAGGACCCTCACCTAGGGCGCCGACCGGCCCCTGCCCGGGGAGCGGGGCGATGTCTGAGGCTCAGGCGCCTGGCTCCAGGAGCCCCTTCCCGGCCCAGCCCAGGCTCCCGGGGCCCAAACACAAATGTGCCAAGGACAGTGGTGACATCCGTGGGCTGTCACGTGGTGCATGGAGCCCTGGGCAGTGTTGGATGTGGGGTCCCCCGGGGAGAAGTGTCCCCCAGAACCCCTGGGTGGGACCGCGTCTGGATCAGGGCCTCGCAGCTGGCATGAGGAAGGGTCGGAGGTGAGTCCTCCTGGGGCAGGTGACCTGGACCCAGGGACAGTGTCCTACTAAGGGACAGGACGGGAGAGACACAGATGCAGATGCCATGTGGAGACAGGCAGGGGAGGGGAGACGAGAGAGGGACGGGGATGGAGAGGGCCAGGGAGGGACTTAAGGAGAGAGCAGAGGGAGAGCAAGCACACGGGGACCTCGGCCAGCGACTTACCCTTCGCGAGGCTCAGGGCGGGCCGGGTGGGGGACACTCACCTCTGTGTAGGGGGCGTCTGTGCCCTGCAAGACACAAGCAAACAGCCCTGGGTGCCCAGGGCCGTCCCCTGGCGCCCAGTCCTGTCCCCTGCAAAGTACAGCATTTGTTTGGGAAAATGAGTGTAAAACAAGCAGAAACGGAGTATGAATAATAAACGTCACATGTGAATCAATAAATATAATGGGACATAGATAAGAGTCTAAAACGATCACAAATGGAGTATAATAAATGTCACGTAGACCAATAAATAAAAACAGTGGATATTTGAGTATAAATGACCAGCAATGGTGAATAAAAGTAATAAATATAATATATAAATCAATGAAAATGATATATAGAAAAGATAATTGAGTAAAATGTATCGATTAGGAAATAATCTGTTTTTTTTTAAATAAAATAATAGCCTTAGCCTTTTTAAAAGTATGTTTAGATTTACAGAAGCATTAAGTATAATCACTAGTTTGGTATGATTAATAAATATAACACATAAATAATAAATGTAAGTAAATAATTCAGTATAAAGTACCAATTATCTGAAAAATACTTGGTCTTTTTAAAAATTAATGGATTTTAATTTTTTGAGTAGTTTTGGGTTTCCAGCAATTGAGTATAAATCACACATACATAATTATACCAAATAGATATAAGTAAATAATGGAGCATAAAATGCCAATTAGCTGAAAAATACTTGGTCCTTCTCTTTTAATCTAGATTTTAATTTTTTCGAGCAATACTAGATTGATTAAAAAAAACAATATATAAATTTATTGGTGATTGAGTTCTAAATGATAAAAAATACACAAACAGATTAATACAAATAATAAGGAACAAGAAGGAAGTAACGTAGCATGCGTGGCGATCACTCCCCAGCTGGCCAGCGGGCTCTGCCGGTGTGGACCCCGACCCCTCGACCCCCGACCCCCGACCCCTGACCCCCACCGGCCGCTGGATGCGTGTGACACTCGACATTTACCAGCACGTCATCTGCACCTGCCGGTCTGTTTCTGTTTCGTTTATTCATTTATTCCTTTTTTTTTTTTTTTTTTAACTCCAGATGGAAGCGAGATCACACAGCATCTGGTCGCCGGGGGCAGATGTCCGTGGGAACCTTTGGCCCGTTTTTATAGGGCTGTGGGTGGGACGTGTGACTTTCCCGATCCTTCCCACGCGGTCCTCCCTCCCAGCCCATCACTGGCTTGTCCGTTCTGGTCGTGGCTTTGAACAGTCAGCGTGTTTAGTTGAGCGAACGCCGCGTCCCTTGCTAAGGTGCCCCTCTATTCCCGCCCCCAGAGCCCCGCAGCGCAGGCGGCCGAGGGCGACGGGCCCCCCCAGGGACAGCCCTTTACCTTTTGTATTTCGAGTTCGTAGCTGAAGTCCGTGTGGAAGAGGCTTGACATTTCCCAGGCCATGATGGAAGTGGAGTGATTACAGCTGGCCGTCATGTTGGGTGCACTCAGTTTCTCTAGGGGACAGGGGAAAAAAAAGCAACAGTGATCAGTACAACAAATCGAGAAGTTATTTTTTTGGAGATACTTTCAAATAGACCCCCTACCCATTTGGGGGCAGAGGGACACAGGGACAAACGTTCACGGGTTGTATATAGCAAGTGCATAAAGAACAACAGCCAGCACGTGGAGGCCCCGCCCACCAGAGACCGTTCTGGAAAGCGTGCCCAGCACCGAGGCATCTGACGTCCCCCCCAGAACGTCGCCCAGCACGATTGTCCCGTTGACAGCTCAGGCACCCTGGTCCCGCCTCCTTCAGGACAGTGGTTGGCGCTCTGTGCTCTGACCCGGTCCCTCCGACTTGTCCGACTCTGCTCAGCTCCGGGCAGCCTGACCGAGTCCCCACCCCTTCCCAGTGACCAGAGCCACGCTCTGTCCCCGAAAACTTCATCCCCTGCTGCAGACTGTGGCCTGCTCTGATCCAAACGCGGCCGCAGCCTGGTCTCCGTCCTGCACACCGCAGACCCCGCCTGCTGCAGCCGGCACCTCCCAGGGCCTGCAGCCCCCCACCTCTGTGTGCGGTCCCTGCCTCCGCCCTCTGCCCTCCGCCCTCCCCTGAGCCGAGGCTGCCTGTGTGACCACGTCCCAGTCGCCGTCCCTCTGAATCTACACTCCCACCAGGAGCCCAGCCTGTGTCCCCAGCTGGCTGCTGGCATCTCACCAAGAGGTACCCAGCTCCCTGTGGGGCGGTCCCCAGCTCTAGGTACCCCTTTCTCTCACCCCGCCCCTCCCCCATCTTCCCTTGTCCCCTCCTCTTCCCCAGCTGGTCCTCACCGATGGGGTCACCCTGTGCCCAGCAGCCTCTCCATGGTCCTGCTGGAGATTCACCTTCATTTCCCCTCCTCTGCTTTGCTAGAATTTACAGAATCCACCTGCATCCTCCCTGCCCCGCAGGCAACACTCTTGAACCGGCCCCTGCCCCACCCCCGCCAGCCGTCCGGGCCTCGGTCTGCACCAGGACCCCTGCCTCTGGGGTCCTCCGTGGAGGAGGAGCAAGGCAGGCCGGCTGCTCTGCTCGGCAGCCACTCCCCTCGGAACTGGACAGGCCAGGTGAGGCTGGGAGGAGGGGCAAGTCCCAAACGGCGGCTGGGTCACGCCTGTAACGAGGCCCCGCAGCTCACGGCCCCCACCCCAGTGGCCCTGTCACCCTCCAGCCGTGCTGGGGGCCAGGCGTGGACGCAGGGGACAGAAGAGTTGCAGGTGGGCCAGACAGCTGCCCAGCGGCGTGCCGTGCCCCATGCAGGTGAAACGGCGCGTCAGCTCAGAAGGGAAGCGTACAGACCGCCGAGGAGAGCCCCCGGTTCTGTGCCGGCCCAGCTAGCCACATGCGTCCTCACCACCAGGGGGCAGCGCAGGGCGGTCACGATCTGGGGACTCTAGTTTGACGGGGAGGACGCTGACACAGCTCGAGCTGGAGAAACCCGGCGGCATCTGGGCACGCGCCTCAAGAGGGGGCTGTGGCCCTCGCCACCCCCAGCCTCAGGGCGACCCGCCCTGGAGGGGGCTGTGGCGCCCCCTGTTGCGTGGGTGGAGGGAATTCTCTGGAAGCAAGCGCGTTCCTGTAGCAGAACACGTAGCAGAGCTACGGGCGGAAAGCATGTGTGCCCGGAGCTCCGAGCCCCGGTCCCGGCGCCGGGCAGCGGGCCCTTGGGGAGGGGATCAGCCGTGCATGCGGGCGGAGCCCCCGCCGAGGGCTCACTGTCCTTATGAGAAGAAGGGACCCGGCTCTCTCCTCCAGGTGAAGACGCAGCAGGACGCGGCCATCTGCCGGCCGGCAGAGCGCGTCCTCACGGCCCCCGTGCTGTCTCCTTGGCCCACGGCCCCCCCGTGCTGGCTCCCTGGCCCCGGACATCCCGCCTCCAAACCGTGCGCCCTAAATGTCTGTCGTGCAAGCCGTCCCGCCTGGCATCTTGTTACAGAGGCAGAGGGTGACGAGAAAGCAGGTGTCATGACTCTAGACTGAGGATGAAGGACACTGCTTAGAGTCGGCATCACTGTGTCCCGTGGTCTGCTCCGATGGCCACGCCGTCCTTCTGTGGACGTCCCTGTCCCCTCCCCTTTCTCAGGGACACCCGCGGCCCGGTCCCCTCATCGGGCCCCTGTGTGGGCGTCTGCCTGAGTCTGCACGTCCCCAAAGAGCCGCCGTGCCCCGTGATGTCAGACACTCGCTTGTCGCTCCCTTCGGAAGGGCGCTGAGTCTGAGATTCGCAGCCGCGCTGGGGGCCCCTACTCACCGATGTCGGACAAGAGCGTGACGAGCTCGGAGCAGCGCACTGCGGAGCCCTTGCTGGTCCCGTTCACCACGAAGCGGTGCTGGGTGGTGGCGAACCCGGAGATGTCCCCGAACCGACACTGGGTGTGCGTTCCCCGCTCGTCGGCCGTGTACCACGGACACGGCCACCGCTGCTTGGTGCTGCGGCAGTCGGGGGCGTGCTTAGGAACGGGCCGCGGCCCCGCGCCCCGGGAGCCCCGCCACGCCCGCGGTGACGCCTACTTCACACTCTCCAGGTGCAGGTGGTACTGGACGTCCCTCGGGGCGCCCGGCCCACCTGCCAGCCGCACGTCAGCAGGTGCACGTCATGCACCCAGCAGTTTCAGGTTGCTGGGCGGCCGACTCCGGCTCCCCCTCTGGGTTGGCAAAGAAATGAACAACGGGCACAGCGCGTCGCTGGTTAGGACGCCGGGAGGAGGTCGAGGTCCCGGCCGCGCCCCGTGCGGTCACGAGACCCGACGCAGACACACAGGCGTCTCCCGGGTCCCCCCGTGGGGCGATGCCCCTTCTAGCAGACGCGGCCAGGTGCCGACAGGCATACGCCCGAGAGCCAGGACACCCCCGTTCCTGCAAGGGTCCCCACGGGGCCCTCTGTCACCTAGCCGACGTCCTGCCGGCCCCCCGCCAGCCACGCAGCTCACCCCCACGGTGACGGCTTTGTCCCTCGGGGCTGCTTTTTTTTTTTTTTTTGTTTAGCTGTTTCCCCCCTGAGACCCATCCAAGCTAACAGATCTTTCCATATTCAGAAGCCTCACTGACGACGGAAAGCAAAGAATCCCGGAGGGAGGCAGATCACGGCTCACCTTGCTTCGGGTGCTGAATCCACGTGGAGAACACAGAGCCGTCGCTCAGGGAGACGGTGACGGTGTAGTTTGACGCTTCGCACTTCATAGGCACGTGGAACTTGCAGTAACGGTTGTTCTTTGCCTGAGAGGGGTAGTGAGAGGTATTGACTGTTTAGAGAACATACCGGGTCTGATACTCGTGACATCGAGATGGAAAAAAAAAAAAAACCACGAAACTAACAAGCGAACGAGAATTGTGATTCTTCCCCATTCGATTCGCGCAGCCCGTGCGATCCTGAGCGAACGCCGGCGAGCCCCTTCGTGGGTGCTGACACACGAGAGCCGATAAATCGGTCAGTGGCCGCCAGGGGCCGCGGGGGGAGGGAGAAGGGAAGATCGGCCGTGGCTCGAGACACGTCCGCGGCAGCAGAGCCGCTCTGTGCGATGCTGTCGTGGCGTGTCCAGCACGGGGCACGCCCTGCGAATCACACGGAGTGCCCAGCGGCGCGAGGGAACGCGCGCAGAAACCACGGACTTCGGTGCCGAGGACGGACCGGCCCAGGAGCGTCGGCCGGAGCACAGGTGCCGCTCGGGGGAGGAGGTTGTGCGTGCTGGGGGCGGAGGGCATCAGGGAAGACCCCGCACCCTCCCCCCAACTTCACCGCGAACCTCCACAACCGCTCTAAAAAAATAAGCTTTAGGAATTAAAAAATAAACAAACGGTAGAAGCAATTGTGTGAAAATAAGTCTAGGATGAGTCTCTCCGAAGGATGAACTGAGAAAAGTAATGGCCATGGAAGAGATGGGAACGTGATCACATTAAAAAAAAAAAAAGAAAGGAAGAAGGGCACATGAAAGAAGCATGACAGGCAAACATGACAAACGCTTGATCGAAATCACGACAGAGTCAAACCAGGTGCCCACACTGCATGATACATTAAGACACGTCGGACTTTCTTCGACAATTCCCGTCAGGAGTCGTAAATGCAGCCGCCACCTTCTGACGCAGGAATCCACCTGCTAGGGACTTATCTAAAAGAATGACGACATGTGGGGTCGACAGGCGTTCTCCCAGCTGCCTTACCGGTGCTGAGCAGCCGGCGGCCGGCGGGTGGGGGCCTGTGTGCAGGCAACGCGGGGGACCTAGCAGGGAAGACACCGGGCCACCAGGAAGGGGGACCCGGCTCGGCTGAAGGCAGAGTCACCAACCAGACATCTGCATCCTGGACGCTGAGTCCTCGTTCCCACTTGGCACCAGCGGGCTGGGCGCTGAGCCTTTTCCATCAGGAAAAGAGACCGGAATTGTCGTTTCTGACCATTCTGAGCAGCCACATGGGGAACTCTCAAATGATCGGACAGCACGCGTTCTTCCCTATCGGCTCAGCCAGGACACATGACGGTGAAGCCTGCACACCCCACTCTGGCCACTCGCTCAAGCTTCTGAATGACAGTTCCGTCCCCGACTCTTAACCGTGAGTGGACGCCCGAAGGTTATCCGAATTCTAGGAAGAATCTCTAACAACACGAGTGGGACCGAAACGAAGGAATGACAACAAACATCAGGAGGGTGCGGCTAGGGATTAGCACGAGAAGGAACCTGAAAACTAAAGTCACCAGCGCAATCCTCAGGGCAAAAAGAAGAGACAGTGCAACCACGAAACAGGAGCAGGGCGCTCTACAAAGGGAGTGTGAGACTATCACGAGTCACAAGAGAGGGTGGCGCTTATACTCGAGCAGCGATTAAAAGTGAAGAGCCAAGAGAGCAGCGCTCCATCGACAGGAAAGCGGAATAGACAATAGAAACAGAGCGAAGCACAAGGTGGATAATTGAGCGAAACTACAGGACAATTAGGGGAGAGAGAATACTATCGATTGCTGCTGCCTTTAGACATGAAAAAGAAAGAAAGAAAATCAGATGAGCAGTTCTCAAAGTCCAACAGCGGAATGACAATGTTCATAGCAGAGAGAGAGAGACAGAGGATCAATGATACATGACGGTGATGATGATGATGATGATGATAGACAGAAGATGATAGATAGATAGCTAGATAGATAGATAATAGATGATAGATAGATAATAGATGATTGATAGATAATAGATGATAGATAGATAATAGATGATAGATAGATAATAGATGATTGATAGATAGATAGATAGATAGATAGATAGATAGATAGATGATTGATAGATAGATAGGCAGATGGATGATGGATGACAGACTTGGAGAAAGAAGAGAGTAAATGAGAGAGAGAAGAACGTGAAATATGTGCAGGATGAGCTGGGGAGGGAACACAGTTTAAGCTTAACATTCAACAAATCAACAAACGTTGAACTGAAATGATCAAGACTTTGCTAACCAACACCTTAGACAGAGACACCGAGGCATCGAACAGCAGAATCACGTCGTTAAAGGGAGTGACGAGAGTGGAGAGCTGCTTGGTTTTTTGTTTTGTTTTGTTTTGTTTTGTTTTGTTTTGTTGTCATTGCAGATTTCGCACAGTCATTTTGCACGTGAAACTCTGGAGAGGTGCGCTTTGGTACAAAGAAAAGTTCGGGGTAGGGAAGCCACACACATGTACCACGACGCACGGGGACGGAAAGGAGGCGGACATTGCAAGCTCCCTGTCCTCTGAGAGCGACACGCAGCCCCCCTCACTGTAGGATGCGCGGGAACGGGCCCAGCGTGCAATGTTTTGAAAGCGTCCTCTATACTTTACTCAGCGTTTCCAGCCGGGAGAAAAAAACATCCAGCTCTTCCGGCTTTGTAGCAACGTGTGTTGTGACTAAGATTCCCACTCGACTCCAGCGCCTTGTGGAAACGGTGCCGGTGCCGGGGATTCGGCAGCCTGTCACGTCTCCACCGATGTGAAACGGCGTCGGAGCACAGCTGAGAGACCCCGAAGACGCCTGCGTGCTTCTGGTGCACGGCGCCTCTTCGGTCCGTCCCTGGGTTTCCGAGGGGGACCGTCACTTCTCCACACGGTTCCCTACGCGGGAGAGCCAGCTCCTGATCCTCGATCAGCCTTCTTCATCAATACGCATTAGTTCTGCTTCAGCATTGACCGTTCCAGAGAGAGTTCAGAGTCCCCTGGCCGACGTGCGGTGAAGTCCCACCGGGTTTGTCGCCGACCCGATCGTGCCCTCCGAAATCTGCGTGTTGAAGCCTTCACCCGCCCAAGCGACTCTATTTGGAGGCGGGTCTTCAAGACGGGACTGAGTTGAACTGGGGTCCCTAGGATGGGCCCCGATCCCAAAGGACCGGCGTCCTCACAAGAAGAGGATATGAGGACACAGACATGCACAGAGGGGACGGCGAGCTGGGGACACGGGGAGAGGCCGTGTCCACACGTCAAGGGGAGAGGCCCCAGGACGGACCAGCCCTGCCCACACCTTTGAAAAGTACCTGTCTGTGGTTTGTGGCCCAGCTCCCCTCCGTGGGCCTTCCTTAGGGCAACACAGTATACAGACGGGGCCGTGATTTGCACCGTACTGAATTAAGAGGAATTTGAGGAGACCAAGTGCACTCTTAAGGAACGCGTCGTGAATTGAGTGAGTTGCCACTCGGCGGC